>BFEA01000153.1:631324-651860 GCA_003427395.1 Chara braunii | reverse complement strand
GAGAGAGAGAGAGAGAGAGAGAGAGAGAGAGAGAGAGAGAGAGAGAGAGTTCATGCCAGGAACTTATCCATTCAAGAGTGTACTTTGGAGCGAATATGGCCACATATCTGCATGAGATTCAGTTGAACTGAGTGCAGAGCAAAAATTTAGCCAGACTCATTCAAAACATGCCCGCCCAAAGTAGCTGGCCAAGAAGAAGAGAAGGAAAAAGAAGGAGAAGAGGTAAAGGAAGAAGAACAACCAAATGAAATCCAGAGCAGGAACAAAGCCCTATTCCACAGAGAAATGGAGTGGGACTGCTACCAAAGGGGAAAAGACTATGAACCCCCTTTTCCACTCGTTTTTCTGCTGGAGGAAGTTTCTGATCGGCTCTATGATTCTCTCGGACTTCCTTAGAAACATTCTGCCATTGGCATCACTTTTCTGCTGCAAACAGTATTGTGGGGGCACTAAAACTGAAACCACATTACTATACCGAAGGAAATCTTTTCCCGGCTATTTTGTTCAGAGGCAGCGCCGCACTTCTTTCAGGCCTAGGCCTATAGAAATGACGAGGTAGGAAGACACTGGCTGTGTCTGCTGAAAAGATTTGATTTCGTGTTGGCTAAGGGCTAGATCCCACTGGCAAAATGGATTGTAGTAAGTGTCTGAATGTGGACGTGTTTGTGGACAGGTGCGAAAAATTCTGATTGATCTACTTTTCTTCCCCTCTGCGTGGAACACGTCCAGATTCAGACACTGCTTCCAATCCTCTTGCCAGTGGGATCTGGCCCTAAGTTCAGGGCGTAGAGGCCCGGAAGTGCTGGAGGTTTGAGCCCTTCTCTTTTTCTTGGGATTTTGTGTAAGAGACCACAGTAAGTTTTCCCAAAAGAGTCGTCCATCTCCCTTAGGACATTAATTAAAATTGGAATGATAAAGGGAAGGTTGTCATGGTCCCTGCACAAGGATGACAGATGTAAGTAAATCCAGGAATAGTCCAAACTGAGAGAAAAAGCGAGTGAGAGAAAGGGGCTCGTTCCACACTCCTCGGGGTATCCTCGGGGCCCGAGGACGATTCCTTGGAGTCGCCCGAGGAAATTCCCGCCTTCGTTCCACTCATCCTCGGAAATGTTCCCCGAGGACGATTCCTCGGGTGCTCCCGCGGCCAGTTGCATATTTCGACTCGCGGACGCGGGGGGGTTGGCGAGGTTGGTCCAGCGGGTTGCGTCTGTGGCGTCGCCCTTGGCCCAGGAGCTGTGGGCGGCGCAAATTTGAATTTACGCGGCGAAAAGAAAAAGGCTACGTAAACGGCGCGCAGTCCCGGATTCGAATTTCGAAATTCGAATCCCAGTAAGCGAATGACGGCGGCGTGTGTGTCCCTTACAGCTGACGGCAGCAACGTTCGTCGGCGAGACTGTTTCGGTATGGGGTGGCGGCTTCGTGGGGTCTGCTGGCACGCCGAACGTCCATGAATACGTCTGAAGCAGCACGGCCGCCGTCACACGGCCACAGTCACACGATCGCCAACGTTGTGTGCTTCGCTACGCGCGCCTTCGCCGTCGACGTGCACGCCGTTCAGTCGGGTTTTCACGACGCGCCATCGCTGTTGTTCCCACCGAAGTCGAGCCTTCTTCACTTGGCGAGGACGAGCGATGGACGTGGACGGGGACGCGGTTCATGACACACTCAGCAAGGTGGAGAGGGCGGCTGTGGCAGCGGCCGTGAACATGATACTCATCAGGTGTCAATTGCAGAGGACGGAGGGGAGGATGAGAGCAGCCATTCGCGCACGCCGGAAGAAGACGCTGCAGTCCATTCATGTGGACGAAGAGGGCAGTGGCGCCATTTGCGACCCTGTCCTTCAGGTGTGCTATGCCATGGGGTGTGGAGTGTTTCCCAGAGCGACGCCGAGGTGGTGGATGAAGCGTCGAACAGGGGGGGTGTGGGAGGATCTGCGGCAATGCGACGACGCGATAGAAGACTACTTCAAGGACAAGCTGCGCATGTCGCCATGGGTGTTCCGGGAGATAGCGGAAACTCTGTCTCCCTTCCTTCAACGGCGTGTGACATTTTATAGGGAGCCCCTCCAGCCTGACCTCATCGTAGCGTTCGCTATGTACAGATGGGCGTCGGGGGAGACGTACGAGAGCGGGACGTGCAGCTTCGGCATTGGCAGAAAGTCTGGGTTGGTGGCTGTGCGGGATGTTACTTCGGCATTGCTGAGTGCGTACAGCGACAAGATATCGTGGCCAACGGGGCTGCAAAAGGCGGTCGTCTTGCGCGCTTTCGCTGACAAGGGTTTCCCCAACTGCAATGGTTGCATCGATTGTACCCACATCTTCATCGGCAAGCCAGCCAATTGCCCCGGAGAGGACTACTACGACAAAAAACGTCGTCTCTCCGTCCAGGCTCAGGTGGTCGTCGATCTGAACTTGCGTGTGCTGGATGTGTTCGTCGGATACCCGGGGAGCTGCCACAACGTGAGGATCGTCCACCTGTCCAGTTTGTGGGCGTGTGAGGAGGCAGGGGAACTTTTCACTGGGTCACCTGTCATGCTGCCTTTCGGTGTGCGAACGAACGGCTATCTACTGGGCGACAACGGTTACCCCCCCTCGGAATGGGTAGTCGTCCCCTACGGCGGTGTATCGCAGCGCCCGTCAGAGATTCGGTTTGACAACAAGCAGAAGACGGCGAGGGGAGCAGTCGAGAGGGCTTTCGACAGATTGAAGGGGATGTGGAGGTTGTTCCTTCGCTCCCACAAGACGAACATGGACACGTTGCCGCAGCAATTCGTCGCCGTCTGCATGCTCCACAACATACTCATCGACGCGGGCATCCCGTTCGACGACAATCTATTGTGGGAGGTCGGGCCGGACGGTGTTCGTCGCAGGGTGGACCTTGGGATGCACCGCTCGTTGAGGCAGATGTGTATGAAGTCGTCGACGGGGGATGCGCTGATCCTGCGGGATGCACTGGCGGAGCGAATGGGTACGCAGTGAAGACGAGCAGTCGTCGGGAGCGGGCGGCATGCACACAGAGAGAGAGAGGGAGAAAGAGAGAGAGTTCAAGGTCATCACCCAGCAGCTATGCCGCTGCCCACTCAACCGCCATGCTTGACTCTGTTCGAGCTTCCTTGATGCGGCACTACCCTCACTGGGGCCTTCCTCATGCAGCGCCTAGCAAGGAGATGGAGATGGTGTCTACCATAGCCGGTAAGTACCTCCCCACTCTCCTCCTTGGTCCCCTTCTCCCGCCTTCTCCTACCGGTCGAGCTCCAACATAGCCAAGGTGGAAGCTCCCGGCTTCTTCCTCCCAGCAGCGCTGTAGTGCCCAGCGCTACTCCAGCCAGTGCTCCAGCAGCGTGACGCCCAACTCACACACTGAAGAATGAGGTTGGGCTCTCCGCCCTGCCTCTTGATATAGCGGCCTACTTGCCTCCTGGGCGGTGACTTCCAGGCCGCTCGGCCTCTCCAAGCAACCGGTACCTCCTCCGTTTCGGAGGGAAACGTCATTGCAGACCCTGATATTACCCGTACAGGCTCTAGACTCAGACTGGTTGGACTGGTACCGGCCTAGACCTACCCTACCGCTACTGGACTTAAAAAATGCCAACTTTGTCTTTTTCTGCTCGGCCTCCAGTACCCCCTCACGCCAACTACAGTGGGGTGCAGTATCGGCCTACCGGCCTACTTGAGTGTTTTTCCGCTACCCCAAGGGCCGCGGGGCCGCTAGCTTCGCCACTTGAGTGTTTTTCCCTGCTACAACCCTCAATGCCACGGCCACAGGTAAGTACCGGCCCTATGGGCCTACCAAACAAGCAAGTACCCTTGCGGGTCACACACACACTCATACGGACAAGCACTCAGTCAGGCACGCAGGTCACAAGCACGCACACAGACAGACTTAGAAAACACAGCAGAATGAGGGAATCTCAACAAGGCATCCATTCCATCGGCAGAACTACAGAAATCAGCAGTGTTCTCAGTTTGTGTTTTGACGGGTCATTACAATAAAATTAAGAATGAAAAAAATAATAAAATTAAAAAAAAAACATGATTATTTATTATTCGATTAAAATTTATTAAGATTATTCCCAATGGAATTTAACCCGAAATTATTAACTTCCTCTGAGTCTGACGATTCTTTCGAGTTCCCGATAACTGTGAGCTCTCACTTGATTTACCTGATTTACCTGATTGTTATCCTTGCCGTAGTCTAGGTGTTGTGAGTGAGTGGGACCGTATGGCGGTGTGGTGTTGCCGATGGTACTACTTGGGGAATGTGCCGCTCGACATTATTACTTTGGTGTGGGCACTGGATCGATTCGGGCGCGACACTCAGGTTCAGGACAGACTCGGCACAGGTATGGTGACACAAGGTTGCCATGACTACAGATTCGACATTCTTGGCACTGGTACATTACAATCATTTGTCTTGAGTTGGCATGGTGTATCTACGGTGCGGCATGGTATTCTGCACTGATCTGGTATGAGGCACGGGACACTGGTTGGGCTCAGCTGCGTTACTGGTACAACATACTGTTCTCTAATTTGGATATTTTGGTACGGTCACATGTGACACTCATGACGGTCCGTGCCTATTAATTTTTGTTGGAATGGTTCGGTACAGGTGTGGTACTGGGGCAGCATTTTACGGTTTGTTCCTATTCCTCAAGTTCGGTACTGTTCAAAGTGATGCGGACACTGGTTCGATAATTGAATAGCCTACTGCGACACGGTACTATGGTTTTGATGGAGCCTCGTTAGGGACACTTGCATGACTTGGTACGGCCACTGAGACGACGGACATATAATTACGAATACGGATTGGTACAACTACGAAATTTAAACAGGCTCGGTGCAATAATTGACTTGGACGGGGACTCCAGGCCTGAAATCTCAAGTACTGCCTGCACCGACGGGCCCAGTTGTCCTTAGCCTTACCATTCAGGCACTGTGTGGATATAAGGGAATGAAACGAGTACTCTGGGGGATTCAGATGGAGGAGGACAATCGGTGTGTTAGGCGTACACAGCCTACAACTGGTTCGACTGGTCAACGAGAGAGAGTAGATTCGAGGAAGGGCAGAGGGAGATTGGTTTGCGTGTCTGGCGTATGCAGCAAGTGAGCACTTGTCTCAGTTGACGGACGCGATGGAGGACGCAAGGCGTGCACGGCATGAGCGACGCCTTTCCTCCCGGCTCTGGCAATCAGGGAGGCTCGTTCCTGCAGGAGAGACATCGTGCTCCAGGTGTGCCCAGTCCATTTCGATGGAAGCAAGTGCCATACCGTTAATCGCGGCATTAAGCGCAACTGTGAACAAGCACATGTGTCATTAAGCGGGTGCGTCATCTTGATAGATATAGGAAGGTAGCAACGGAGCCGCCAAACAACGGTCCTCATCGAGACCACGAAACCGAGGTACCTTGCGCGAGGCCCTGAGGGTTTGACTTGCGCCTATTCGCACCAGTCATCCAACTGCAGTCACGACTTAAGCGCAAGCGGTGTCTGAGACGTGATCACGGCAAGAGCGCAGGCGGTACTTGAGGGGTGATCATAATAAGAGCACAGACGGTGTTTGTGAAGTGATAATGGCAGAAAAACGGGAGAAGTGGGCTTGACAGGGAAACAAGCGGCATTTGAGAAATGACTGCTAGCTCGGTGTTCGCATCGTATGCAACCATTCGAGAGGTGTATGAGCCGCAGTAGGCATGCACGTGAAACTCTTAGATCGAAGTGGACGATTCGTGCTTGCACAGGCTGAAGCGAGTGAGACGCTCAGCCTGGGGAACCGAATAGCGAAGAGAGTAGATGGGCACTCCGGCCAGAGCGTAATTTGTTATTGAAATTCGTCACAGTTCCTCTGCAGGGCAACTCGATGAAGTTAGAATTAGATTTTCTGTGTCAGGGATGGCGGCAGGGAGGGAGGCTAGAAAATTCACTCTCTCCGCGTAGTCCAGTACAGCGTAGATTGTCATTATAGCCCATTCCTCGTGATCAATTTCAAATTTGATCCAAGCTCATCTACCTTCTTGATCTTGGTATTGGTCTAGGATGTCTATTTCCAAGTTGTTGTCGATTAGTATGGCCACCCCCCTTTTGGAACCATCTGCTGGTGTCCACAGTTGAGGGTCGTCCCACCACTAATGCAGATCCGCCAGTTTGGACATGTTCCACTTTGTTTCTTGCAAGTACAGAATGTGTATTTCTTGAGAGTGAACCCATGACCGAAGTCTGGATTTTTTCAACCTGTTATTCGAGTCTCCTAGCCCGCGTACGTTCCAGGTAGCTATTCTAACCCTTCTTGGTAGGACCATTGATAGGGCCCTTACCACTTAGACTTTGGATGTGGGTGGACGACTTTTTGCCCCTTGGTTTCCCCCCACCGTAGGATGCAATTTTGTGGGAGGCTGCTTTGGGGGTCGTCTGCCTTGCAATGAGGTTGTCTGCAAAGGCTGGGGAGGTAAGGAAATCTGCCTCCTCCGACTGAGCCACTCAGTTTGCTACCCTGAGGGTGGAAACATCCTCAGAGATAGCTATATCTCTGAGAGTGTCAATGCCCACATCCAACAGATGGGCTAGTGGTTGCCAGTGAATGTTCCGGTTCCGCAGATTAGCCAGATCTGCGGTGTCAGCCTGTAGTGCTAGAAACGAAATGTGTAGGGCTGTAGTTTTGCCCCCTACATCTGCTTCTAAAAATCTCTCTTTTTTGGGTTTGGGCAACACTGTAACCCTGCCATGACTGTTTAACACCTGCTCTGTCGTCCAACCAATCAGTTGGCCATCCTTTGGGGGGCCTGCAGATGGGAAGGACGGGATAGACAGGGATTCGTCTGCCAGAATCTTGGTTAACACCATGATTCCGTAAGGGTTTTGTGTACAGATGACTGAGACCGCGAGCTCTTTCAATGTGCCCTTTGTTTTGGCTGACTTGGACTGGGTGCGCATTGGCTGTGCAAGGGAGAGAGGTTGTCTGACTTTGTCCTCTCTCCTCCCTCCTTTTCTTTCTCCGACGTTAGATGTGTTTGGGCCATCTCCGGATTGAACCTTTTTCTTTTGGTCCTATGAGCCAACTTTTTCGTTTTCTTGGCTTGAGAGGGCAAGGATATGTGGACTGGTGATGGGCTGAAATCGTCGTTCTCTGAGAGCAGCCTCTCGCGATCCGAGTCATTTATCCCATCCGCACAGTTGACAAACAGCTCGCCCGACGACCTCAGCTTCTCCCCAGCTGAAAGCGCAGGAGCCACCGGGGAGGGGCTATCCCTCCTAATAGGGAACTGGGCTAAAACCCAGTCCTGGTCGTTTTCGTC
Organism: Chara braunii; assembly: GCA_003427395.1. Taxonomy (NCBI): domain Eukaryota; kingdom Viridiplantae; phylum Streptophyta; class Charophyceae; order Charales; family Characeae; genus Chara; species Chara braunii. The sequence goes on along the minus strand of BFEA01000153.1, from coordinate 644,572 downwards.
AAGTCCGTAGAATTGGTTAGCATACATTCTGACTCCTAGGTGAGAGAGATTTTGCAGATCTCCGAAAAGGGGCAGCAATCCCACGTCTCTGTCGTCGTCATCTTCTCCTTTTGAAGAGGAGGAGGAGGGAAGGGGAGAGATGGTCATCATTTGCCTTAAGGGCACAGTCTTTATCGTAGAATATTAACGCTTTCCCTGAGTCTGTATCGATATCCGATTGTTCAATCCGTTTGTCTCTATCCTCCCGATTTCTCCCTCTACCTATTGTTACATCTTTCTCCACCATATCTGTTCCCGTTTCTTTGTCTTTAATCAGCAGAGGAGCGAAAGTCACCTTGTCGCCTGATGCGACTATAGAGTGATTAACTCCTTCACCTCGGCCGCTGGGTGCGGCTTGGGGAATGCCTCCTGAGAGGGGCTTAGCTCTTTCCCGCCATCCGACTTTGCCTCCTTACTCTGGTCCCCCTTTCCTTCCTCCCCCTTCCTCTCCTCTCTCTTTCTTAATCCTTCACCATCCTGAGGATTCCCTCCTCCCTTGCCCACCATCGGACCACTTTCTTTTTCACTTTTGTCTTTATCTGAATTTTGGTCCATTCCCTTCTCCCCTTTGTCTGCCTCAATCCCCTTCCCGCTTCCGCTTGCATCCTCGTTATCCTTCAATCCCTTTTTCCCTTTCCTTGTTTCCCCCCCTCGGGTCCCGACTTTCTCCTTCCCAGGCCCTCCCTCCTTTCCTTTATCCTTGGCGGCACTCCCATCTCCTCCTACCTTATCCTCCGTTCCTTTCCCGCTTTTCAATCCGCCATCTTTCCCGATCTCTCTTTCCTTGCTGCCACCTGTTTTCCCTCCCAGACCTCCCTCCCCTCCGCCCCTTGTCCCCGTTCCTGTCCTGTCGCCTCCTCCCTGCTTTCAGCCTTTTGGTTTTGGTTTGCGAATGTTTGATTTTGCTGCATTGAGGTAAGATTTCTTGTTTTTAGTCATGCACTCGGGATTGCCTCCCGAGTGGAAGTATTTCCTGCACGCTGGGCACCACGGCGAGGCAGCGCAAACCACTTCGATCTCTACGTAGCCAAGGTAGCCCATGTCGACTATCAGGGAACGCTTATAGCGTAACCGAACAACTGATTCCAAGTCGAACTGAATATTTATAAGGTTCGGCGATAAAGGGTCGAAGAAGGCCCGACTCCATTGATGATAGGGCCGAAGGCATCGGACACAGACTTAGAGAGATGGGGTAGGGCGCCTACCGGTACCTACAAGCACCTAATCCAGAAGAAACGATGTTTGGCTACTTCCCTCCATTCCCACAGTTCGTGTTCCGACCTCCACGGCCTAAAGGTGAGAGAATATTTATTTGCGTCCACTTCTATCTCTGTTTTTCCCACACGGACAATCCAATCATTTATTTCCTTTGTGGTGGAGACGTTCGTGAATAGGTTCCGACCCTCCTTGTGAAAAAGACCTCCTTTGGGAGGGGCCGAAACAACGCCCGCAGACGTCAACCATCTTCGTACATACGAACAATGTTTTTTTTCACATCGATGGGAAGTGAGGTCGTGTCGTCACCGAAGGAAATAGTAACTCAGTGGGCCATGAGTCATTCCTCCTGGATTCTGTTTACTGCCGGGTTGATGACTACTTGTACGTAGTCCTCCCCCATTTCGACCAAATTCGGAGCCAGGTCCATGGGCAACACTCCATCAATATTGCATTTCGAAATTAGGTCCCTCATCCTGTGTTTTCCCTCGCTCGACATTTGTTGGTCCATTTCTGGTACGACCATTTTCCTACGCTATTCTACGACCTAACGTAACCATAATATCAACAAAAGAAGTGAGATTTAGACCTTATCTCAAGAATCCGTTAATTGAGAAAATATAGGATAGAACCCATTGAGTAACCATCCACGTAGTGGTCACACAGGTAGAGTCTTGCGATATATACCTGCAGGTTGCAGAGGACCGGCGAACTCGATTGCACGTTCACATTCACTGTTGGTCACGCTTGCATTTCGAGGAAGCAGCAGCCTGATCCCATGGAACATAATTCCGCCTCCACAGTAAAATTCAGTTCACTAGGCAGGTATTCCACAAGGTGATACACCGGTGACACGTGGTTGGGGCGGGGCAACTATCTTGACCCCCCGGTATCACACGGTTGGCACTCATCCACTAAGCTATGGTGAGAACAAGCTTTCTCCCTTCCCTTTTCATAACCACCGAAGAGGAAAACGTTGCACGAGCACGAACCCGTCTTCGCCTGTGACCTAACCGCGGGTTACCGTCGCCATCTCCGGTGAGGAAATTACAGTGGAATTAGCAAAACATTTCGCCGGGTCACAACCACCGCCCCTCAAGTTTTCTCATCATCACGGTCCCTCCCTGTAGTGACGGCGCATATATTTCCTTCCTGAACTCGGCAGGCGAGGGACCTGCCCCCCCCGGATGGTTGAACTTGCAATGAAGATGGCCTGAAGTGAGACCACAGCACACTGACATATCTCAGATATTCCCTATCATCTCAGACTTATGTTTGCAGTTCATACCCATACTCATGTCCAAAGGGACGTTGGACCCAATTTCCAGCAGGTGAAGCTCTCCACCAGTAGATGGTGCAGCCGACGGTGGACCTACTAGAGGAGGGTGCTCATATCACCTGCTCTTAGTAGGCCCCCAGCTGACCTTCGAGTGGGGACAAAAAGGGGTAACTTCAGTATAGTCACGAAAACGAGTTATAATATCACCTGCTCTCAGTAGGCCCCCGACTGACCTTCGAGTGAAAAAAAAAGGGTAATTTCAGTAGAGTCACAAAAACAAGTTATAATTGCACTTTGGGGCAAGATACGACGCCCTACCTGGGCGAAAGCTAGGTTTTATGAACTGCCCAAACTGCAATTTTAAGTTGTATTTTGGCCCATAGTGCACAATAACTTTTTTTTTTTCACTCCCTCGTAGTTTCCCCAAAAAAGAAAGAAGGTAACGGACTTGGAGCCTGGGCCCATTAGCACAGTATTCTACCACAATGTTCAGGATTTCGATCAAGTGTGCCCTCGAGTGACGCAGTAAGGCCGTTGAATACATCGGATCTCGACGGCCTGGTAGTTTCTGATTGGGGATTGTAAAGATGTCTACCTCCCGTCCAATGAGATGCGTTGAAAAACAAAAGAAGTTAATATTGGATATGATAGCTTGTGGCTTTGTGTGGGCAGGAAGTCTGAATTTTATGGAGTCGAAAGGGGGGGGGGTTGATTTCCAGACTTCGTTTTTATTTTTTGGCTCTGAGAAATCGAACTTGAAATGTGAAATTCAAATATTGCGGTGGATCTGACAGGAACGCTTTCGCATCTGTCGGATGACCTGCTAGAGGCATTCTGAGATACATAGTGATGAATGTATCCCCATACACGTGACTTCTTCATCCTCATGGTTGTGTTCGTGGACACATTTTTTTGCCAGGGTACACTATGAAAGCTTACGTGAGGGAGATCGTACCAACCCATGAATTCGGGTGCACATTTGTTCTTCTTTGTTTTATGTGTCATTTCAATTCATTTTAAATCAGAAAAGGATTAGGTCTAGCAAATAAAAAATCACTTTGTCTTTTCCAAAAAACCATAAAATTGCGTCACACATTGTAGAATACTTCGCTAGTGGGTCCAGGCCCCTGCAGGGCTATGTTTTTTTTGCCCCTTTTTTCCTTTCATTTTTCGACTATGGGTTGTGACTTTCACATACTTGCACTTTTGTATTTTCAAAATAAAAACTTCATTGCAGTAAACAAGACGAGGAAGGGGCCCTCACAGTCTACCCAGAATGGAAAAAGGGTACTAAGAGCCCTAGGGTCTCGTTAGACCCTACCTGGAAAATCCTCAAGAATTAGGATGACGTCCTTGGAAAATTTTTCGGTTTTCAGCGTCGTGGTTACACAGAACTTACACTGCGTCCTAATTCAATGGGTCCCAAGGAAAACCCTTGGAGGTGTCCAGCGGCCAATTTCATACGAATATACGTGGCGGTCGGGGTGGATATCCGTCATCGTGTTGGGATGTCCGTGCTTCCTCGGGCGTGGTCCACTGGCGGTAGCGGGGAGGCCTACCATGCTCAGGGAAAAAAAAGGGCGCCAACATCCCCGTTCCAATTTCAAATTTTGAACCCTCCGTTGTGACACATCAGTGCGTGAGACGTCTTGGTGGCTGGACTAGAGACTGGGGCGAAACGTCTGTGTGGAGGAGTGATGGTAATCATGGCTTAAAAGGATGGCATTGGAACGTTGCCTGACGTAGCGTGTATGTGTAATGGTTCTCTACTGCGACGTTGCCTTCGTGTTCCACATGCTCTTCGGGCCGTCACAGCTTAGCGCGAACGTAACGCTTCTGTTAAACGTGGAGAGTGCGAGCACGGTCCTCATCGATGTGAAAAAGGTGCAGCGAGGGCACCGGCGGACGAACGAGTGTTGGGTGCTTGCGCATTACAAGTCCTAGAACGAGAGCTCTCGGGTGGTGCAAAGGTCTTAACGACATTGGAGAGAAACACGGTGGTCGCAGTTGTGCCAGTCGTTGCCGTGTGTTATCGCATTGAGAAAACGACAATTTGCCTGAGGATGAGATTGTTCGTTCGCAGGCAGAGACAGTTGTTGTAACAGGTGATAGATGCACCCGATTGTGTGTCATTATCAGAATCATTTGTGCAATTCTGCCGCGGCATGGCATCGGGTGTGGTCCCACGGGCGTCGCTGAGATGGTGGATGAGGAAAAGGACGGGAGGGACATGGGAGAATCTATGACAGGTTGACGACGAGGCGGAGGGCTACTACAAGGAGAAGTTGCGGAGTGGAGTAGTCAATGGCGCGCTGTCACACATTTTCTAGTCGAGGCTCTTCAGGCGACCAGAAAACCAACAGGCTATCACGCAGGGTTCTGAATGATATCTGCGGTAAATAAAATAAATTACTTAAAGCAAATGCTTTCTTGTTGTGTGCGTCCGACTTCGAACGAGACCCTTCAATTGTGGTCTCCGCTAGTTCCTGATCTTCGGAATCTTTTATTTTGATTCGGGAAAGCAAAGAATCATGCAATTAATAATCATAAAATTCTAATCTATCATCCGTGCATCAAGTTTGCCAATTTACAATTTTTGGGAACTGCGACGAGATCATCAGAGAATACAATAATCAAGCAAGGCAATGCAAAGAAGCAAGACGGACCGACTCAAGAAGTGACGAGGTAATGGGGGAAGAATGAGAACTCATAATAATCTTCGGAAGCACACAAAAAGAGAGCATGGCCAGCACAAGTCTCGAGTCATTGCTCATCCCTCTGAATCTCGCTCTCAATCTCTCACTTTACTGTGCGTTTCCTGTGCTTCGTGTCATGTCTCCGTATTCTTTGAGATTGTGATCTCTGGATGTAGAGCCACCTGAAACCTGCTAGTTCCGAGCATTTCCAACCATGTCCCATGACACGGAAGTCAACCATAGCACAAAACTCTTCCCATGAAGTAGGAAAATACAGTCGTGAGAAGACCCCTCGTCTGAGATGCTTAAACTCGGATGGCTAATTGACCTCTTCGTAGTCAATCTCCGCTGCGGAAATGTACCTCTTGGCTAAATCAACCACGTCTCCCCAATTAGAGCCATCTGTGAGAAGGAAGGGTATTGGAGGCTTGTGATAGTCGGAGTAGAGTTTGGGTCTGAAGCTGCGGATCAACTTGGTACCATTCCCATCAAACTCCCTCTCTTTCTCTTCAAGATACCTGGAAGCTAAAATCCAAACCAAATCAACGTGTCCATGAATCTCCTTACCCTTCTTTACATAGGGTATGAAATCTTGAATGAAACCTTCTGCAAACTCAGTATGAACTACAAAGGTAGATAGTTTGCCTTGCTTGAAGCCGACTGCACTAACATACCGATGTTGGAAAGCATCTTTTGAAGCAATCCTGTTGAGGTTGGCCAAAACTGACCCTTCAATTGTAAATAACAGAACTGTACTCATGCGTTGCAATGGATACCGAATCCTATCTTTGGTGTAGAACGAGAGGATAGTCGTGCGCTGATTGTTTTTGACTGAAAGTTTTGAGTAATCCAGACGGTTGAATGTTGATTGGATACTGATTGAATATCGATTGAATGCTGATTGGATACTAGTTGAATGCTAGTTGAACAGTGAAGCACCAAATGATCAACTTGACTTCGAACATTGAGAGACTCTTGCTAATAGGGATAATGGTAGCATTGCAGTTTGTTGAGTGACGCTTGCTGACCGAAAAGCAAGTACGAGCTTTGAGAGGGAAAGTCTGGAGACTCCGGTGCTCACTCGGGCCTCGCCCTGGCCTGCTCCACCGTCTCAAAGATCAAACCTATGATGAGCAACTTGTCGTCGTTGCCGTGAAAATAAAACACATATTCAATGTATTTATCTTCTTTGACCACTCGGACTGCCGGTTCCCGCTGAGATTGCTTATGGAATTCCATGTCTCGAATTGCTTCTGTTTCGCAATCCCCATGCTTGTCCCGATTGATGGTATCTTTGACTACTAACACGTCTGCATCCCTCATGTTTCCTTTCTCTCTAGATTCCGAGTGACGAGCAGAATGGACAACAATCAGTTTGAGAGTGCTCCACATCCAGAGTTGGAAACTTTCTCTAACCAAGGGAAAACAGGAACTAACCAATAAGTAATTGACTTTGCTCATTTGCTAGTACTTTAGTGTCGACTTGGGCGTGTAGCGATTGCCAAGCTCCTTACGCACAGAGCATGAAACATTGCTGCTCAAATGTCGGAGCGGAGTCTAGTCTGGGAGTTAACAGCTGGTACAAGCTAGAGATGACCAAGCCTTCTCCACGCTCAGGTGTTAATATTGAGGCATCTCTGACTCTTAGTGTCAAGCAGAATTGTTGTCCAACCGAGTCCGCCTCATAAGCAACCTGACAGAATAGGTGGGGTGTTTGCTCTTCAACTGTTTTGATCTGTGCCGATGTACGAGGCGAGTTTTCCTGAGAAAATTGTCATGGGTTTAATAAGAACCAACTTCTCGAAAGAGTTCCCATAGGTTGTCAACTGATGATCACTCGTCATCAAGATTCATTGTTCTCAGTTTTTGTGCTCGACACCTGCGAGTTCAATGCTCTCAGGCATAGAGTCAGGCACAGAGTCCTACTGGAGCTCATTTGTAAGGGTATCAGACTTCTCAGCAACAACTAAGTATTCCTTACTTGGTACATGACCCCCTGTGTGAGAGTATTCTAGACGTTGTTTAAGCCTCCAAATATTAGTCGATCACTCGGGACTTACAGTTCGGCAGCCAATCACCAAGAGTCATTACGCTTCGGGGTAGGAGGTGATCAAGAATCCAAGGTGAGTCCGACCTCAGCCCTTTAAGTGCAAGTACGAAGCCGCAGTAGCCTTTCGTGCAAGACTGCCTTCACGTAGGGCGGTTGCGTTGCAGGTACAAGACTCTATTCTTGTTCGTCCCGACGTCTCAATGCAGAAGGTCTTAAGTACTGTTTCTTTTCCTCTAATACACATATATGACCAGTTTCGGGAACGACGTGCCACTTAGTAAGCAACGTCCACTCATACACTGACCAGGGTTCCATTTAAAGACGATGGGAACATAAATTTACACAGGACTTGCTACGTACAACTTACTAGCCCATGAGTGTTCCCAAAACCATCCATTGAGATAACATCATGTGACACGGAGATTCTCTCTCGAAACAGGCGGCTTGGCTAGAGGTTTGTACTGAGCAACATTCTCAAAGCAAGTTATCATGTAAATCACAGTGTGAGACGCTCCCATAGTTTGACAGTAAACGAGTACTGTGAGACCAAATCTTCAGTTATCCCCCTTCCTTCTCTCTGCACAGACCCCTAGCTTTAACGAGACGCAGGAAGGAGTGGCATCAACAACAATCCAAACGATCTTGTCTGGGGCCAGGGTATTGTTGTACCCTGGTGGGGCAGATACCATTAACGACGTTTCGTCGTTCGATCCTTTCCTCATATATCCTTTCATCGATCTCTCTGCAAACCCCCCCCTTCATTCTCTTTCCCTTACAAGGTGCATGATTGAGTCTTTATTGCTCTGTTCCCTTTTGAACCTCTAGCGCCCTGACTTTCCTTAATTAGCAACCAATAGCATTACGCATTAGACTCAAGTGTAAAATTTTCACTGTGATCAAGATTCGATTAGTTGGTTTATTGATTTGACCAGTGGCGAGTCCATCATAATAAGGCATAGGGGCAGGTGTTTACGAAGACTCCATCCCTGTTTTTACCCATCATGCAAGGCGCTCACTAATGCCATTGCCGCCCTTGCATCGCGCAAATCGTCCTCTGGTCATCGACCTCACTTGCACTTTTCGCAGTCAGCTCGCATACTCAGACCCAACTTTCGGGCATGGAGTTCTGCAGAGTTTGTGACAGGAGCACGGATTAACACCTACCTACCCAGACCAACAGGTAAGCAAAAGGTTTAACAACTAGACAAGTAAACAATTGAATAAAATAGGTTTGGTTCTGCTCACCGCAAAGGAAATCCATTTGAAACTCCCTCTCCAGTTCAAACAGCACTCGACCGAGTTTGCAAGGACCCTCTTAAGGGGACGACTAGTTACAACACACAAAGTCTCAAGTGAACCCTTCTGCTTGATTTACTGTGATCAAGTCGTCGGCTTAGTCCCCATCAATTAGAAATTTAGTGAGGAAGGAGGCAATATTCCTCAGGATACGCCGTTTCCAGTGCATATAACTTGCCTTGCATAGTTTCAGGAGGAGGTTAGGATCACTCCACTTTGAGGGGCGCTAGGGATATAAAACTTACCACAGGTCGATACATTTCCCTCCGATCATCTTTCTAACAATTTTCACCAGGCAAGGAACGCAGAACTCTTCAATCTCCTGTGGAGTCACATTCGTCATTTTCAGGAAACTCCTTTTAAATTATCGGTTTGCCATTCACGAATACTTGACCGTTACTATCGTGGACATACACCTCTCGGGATTTTGTGAATGCACAATCTTTGCCACTCAAATGCAATTGGCAAGGGCTCAGAAACCTCTTACGACTATGAAGTAACACCCAGAACGACACTGGTCAATTGGTGATAGATGATCGCATCAGAGTCACCCAATCCCCTGACCCGAAGATGATGAGTAGTACCCATCCGGGACAACAAGATTGGAGGTCGAGTGGGATGCATTAAAGACTTCCCGAGTATGGGAGCCACGCAAAAAGGTCTATGGCCACAGCAGCTCATCCCCATTCATCTCTTGTACCAAGCCAGACTCAAATCGTCTATACTTACCACTCTTACTTTTCTACCATCCTATGACACTATTTTATAGGGGCGATGACCTCTTTTGGAGCGACGACCAATGACCGTGATAAATCACTCGCGACTGATACTTTGCTGAAATCGTAGGTCTCACTCCCTCACACTACACTCTGTGAGGATTATGTTACCCATTATCACAACTTCGGAAGCAGAAGACAGTGATCACAAATAAAGGCAAGTGACGTCAAACACCCTGATCCTATCAGATTCATTTCTGATAATCCGACTTCACTCTTCTCATGCATTCGGTGTCGCGAGTTTGTTTTTCCTCCTTCATCCAAGACTCAAAATTGCTGTCTAAAAACACCTCACCACCTCTCAGACCTGGTCCTCCTTTCTCATGCACACAACCCCAACTACTCTGACACCGACAGTATGTCACTAGATAAGAGCGTGCACGAACTGCCATTACCCACGCTGTAATCATCACTTTACGGTAATGGTTAACGAGAACCCAGCTAGGAGCAAGAACCCCTAAGACCACAGCAAGGGGCTTCACACCACCTCACCTTCGCACACCTTGGTTAACAGAACTAGCTCGCTAACAAGGGGCAAAGCTCACTTGCAAGAGGCAATTGGCGTCAACAAGATAGGTCATGCCAGTTATCCTCCTTTCCTTGAGGGACTAGAATTAGTCCCCTCCGCTTGTCCAGTCTGATAATGTTGTTATGAGGATGTCATCAGTTCGTTAGAGCAGTCCTGTCACTTAATCGGATCAATCGCTCATGAGGCGACAATTGATGCAAGACGTACTCCATTATAGAGCAGAAGGCTCTGACTCTCGAGGCAGCACCTACGATAACTCTCGAAAAAGTGACTTTAGCCTCACCATCGTAGCACAAACAGTCCCTCGTGTTACAACATCGGGCACTCACGGAGCGCACAAATCTTGCATACCAACCCCTCCCTCGTCTGTCCACTCAAGTGAGTTGCATCGCTAGACGTGTATCGAGAAGGACGAGCGCACGCTCTCGCTGCGGCAGGAACGAAAAACGCGAGATGATTCCCCTGAACACCCAGCAGCGACCTCAGGTAAACATTGTCCGCCACCCCTCACTTTCTCTCTCTCGTAACAACCCGCCTGTTTTTCACGAGTCGACCTCCGATTCTCGCCGCTCAGCCGCCTTGTCCCTCTGCTATCTCGCGTTGGTCTCCGCGTCTTTCAGCCTAGCCGCACTGGTCCTACCGTCGCCGCGAGTTGGACTCAGGGCCGCTCTCCACTAGTTCAAACGACGGATGGTCCTGTGCGGCGCTTTACCGGACAGTTGAACAACAAGACGATAAGTGAAGGTTCGGGCCGGATTAGGTCACAGACCACAACCGAGCTCGAAATTTGAACCGTTGGCCTTCCCGCGGAAAGACGGGCCGAAAAAAACTGAAGAAAATAATAACAATAGTACTAATAATGATAATAATAATAATAATAGCAGACGGGAAAAACGAGGAAAAAGGAAAAGCATTGCGTCAGTACCACTCGTACCACTAAACTGCTCCTGATGAAAATGACGATCCAGATCAGGGCACGGGTTTGTCGCGCGGCCTCTCCCATTTTTTTGTTTCCCTCTCCTTTTTCTTTCGTTAACTCTCCTATATTCGACTGTGACGGCAACCCTTGCATCTAACCCACAACCTAGCAAAAAGGACATCTGACGCGCAACAGAAAAGACAGCGCCGCCCTCTCTAGCTTCGCGTCCTTGGACGACTGCAACCACTGACCAGTAGAGCCCTGCATTCCAGCGAAACTCCGAGCCTAAATGGGTCGACGGTGACTTACATAGGAGCTGACACTCCTGGTACCTTACGGGTTGGAGAACAGTCCCTATGGGGCCTTCCTCTCAGTTCCTTCTCTGCCTAGAAAATAACAGTAGCACACCATATGCTTCCCGTAACTTGATTTAGGGAGAGCTCCCACGGGCACCATTCCGGACTTTTCACCGCCCAGTCTCTGAGTGGACACTAACCACTCCATCTTGAGCACTCACCCTGCTCGGGGTCCGTAGGCTAAGAAGCTTGACGTGCTACAGGGTCAGTGAACAAACTTCTGGCGCCCTGCAGAAGTTGTGCTTAGTGCACAGCAAAAGGCACGTGAGGAGGCTCTTGGCATGCAGCGGAGGGTCGGGACACCACGCTCTCCGACATGATACCAACCCCCCGCGCAGCGTCCCCGCTGGGCTGAAAACGACATTCTCAATTAGTATAAAAAAATATGGACTTCAGACATACTTGTTCACTCTCATGGTGCCCCGCTGCGAAGTTCCCATAGCGTATCTATGCTAGCACAGTGCGGCAGCGCCATGTAATCTGTGCAGTGGTTTTCTTCTCCCTTCTTTTGCAGCTCGTCGTTTCTGTCCTCGGTTCACTCTGCAGCAACACATCTTCTCTTTTTCCTCTTAGTGGCATACTTTCTTTACCCTCACAGTATTCTCTTAATCTTAGTTTTTACAGCAGTGCGCCTTTACCTTTCGCCTTTTGTTTTACACCATGTCTGAAGCACGTCGGGGACTGGGAAGAGGAAGAGGTGGAAGAGCAGGGAAGGCCCAGGAAGAGTCGCCACCTCACGAAAGGCACGAGTACAGTTTAGAGGAGGAAGAGGGGGAGGTCCGAGGATATGGCTACACAAAGCCATACCCGCGCCACTCACTCACTAGTTGGTACGAGCGAACTCCATCGCCAACTAAGATGGAGTACTTCCAAAAAAAGTTTGAGGCACGTTATGGCGCCTCAAGTCTCCCCTCTCCTCCGCACTCCCCAAAACCCCTACTACCCCTGCGGTGAGTAGGGCCCTTGTGCCAATTCCACCACCTCCTACCCCATGTACAGCTTCCCCTTCTTCTCATCTCAGCCACTGCACTCTTTTTTGCATCTTTTTTCTTCTTTCTTTACTTCAGATTGAGTTCATGGTTGTCTTCTACATCCTGTATAAGCGCGATTTTCCCTCGAATTTCCGAATCTTCTCCTTTCAAACCTTTTGCTCATGCCACCCTTTATAGCGTTCCTGGTTTGAAAATTTGAGTATCTTAAGGCCGGGGATACAGGTTCCTTCTGAACCACGCCGCTTGTCGGCCACCAAATAAATTTAAGAATAATTTTTCATCTGCCGCTCATTTGTCTTGCTACTTAACTTTTTCAGAAAGAAAATTACCTTGTTCCTTGTCTTGGCAATTGTCTAAATAATATCAACATTCGAGGGCAGTCATTCTACCTACCATGCAGGGGATAGAGTACACCAAACCCTTTTCTGTTCTCTTGCCTGAGTGAGACGTCTTCTCAGCTTCTCAAACAACTCAGGGGATACCAAACCCCGTTACTTTTCCCTGCTCTGAGCAAGTCGTATCCTCACTTCTCAGTTAAATAAAGGGGGATACCAAAACACCTTTTTTTTCTCTGACCTTTGAGCTCTTGACATGTCCGCATGATCCTGCAAAACAGCAAGTCTCTCAGCCCCAACATACAGACTCCTTGGCAAACACTCATCAATCAGTCATTAAATAGAAATAAATAAACATAAACAGTTCTTCACACCCAAGAGTTATTGATTGCCTTGGTTTCGGGCCACCACTGGCGAGGAATGACAGACCTCCCGTCAGTCTGACATACCTCATTCGGCCCGCCTCAAGCCAAGACCAATCAGACTATTTGTCTTGACAACTCCTTTAGCCTGCCTCCAGGTCAGGACCACCATACCCACTACTCGAGTATGGTGACCCTTTGGCACTCTCGCTAGGAAACCCAGACTATAGCGGGTCTGGTCACCCTATGACAGTGGACCTCGCGTCAGTCAAACTGTCCCGTACCCGTCTTTGACCACAGTGGTCGGGGACGGTCTCACCCACCAGTTTTTGCTCATCGGCGTTGGCTGCCCCGCCCAAATTTTTGAACGTCGGACCCGGTCTAACCACGGTTCCAGGCTCTGG
>BFEA01000153.1:609297-630805 GCA_003427395.1 Chara braunii | reverse complement strand
TTCCCTCATCCGGGCAGAACATAGGCAAATTAGTCAAGAAACAGACATACAACTTAGTCAGAAGACACGAAGTTCCTCCACCGACAACTCTCTAGTTAGTTAGAGTTGAACTTCCTTTATGTCCGTCAGATTCTCTCTTCTTCATGGAATTAATACTGGTTATTCTTGTACCATAGCCACGAGTTCTCTGAACTTAATATCACCACAGCAACACTTTACAATTATTCCCCACTTATGGATCTGATGCTTTTGGGTCGACTGCGGCCCATTATTTATGACACTTTGATCTCATCGTCTTTGTCACTTATGAAAATAATAAAATCAGTTTAGATACAGAAACAAATACTGATCATCTGAGAAAGTATCTCTCAAGTTCTTTGTGACAAAGTCTGACATGTTGAAAATCGATATACTGAATTGACAATTCAAAAATACTTTAAGTCTGCTGAAGTTTTTGTCTTTATTATACCTCTCTATCTCACTGTACTTTTCTCAGTTCTCCGAAGCAGCTCTCGTACCGGATGACTGATTTTTCTTTCCTTTTTTTGAAGTCATTGTAGGGACCAAGTCAGGGTCTCTGAAGATGAACTTACGAAGTCTTGACCCTGATACCATGTCATTAACTTTTCAATCATCCATCTTTGATATCTCACAAACCTTGCCCTCTGCTTCACCTGTAATTTTGTAGGGACCGCGTCATCTGGGCTCCAACCGTTTGGTCCACTGCGTCTCAAGGGAATTATCGAATAAAAGAACAATGTCACCAACTTTTAGTTTTTCTTTCCTTATGTGTCTCTACTTGTTTCATCTCTCTTGATCTGACAATCTGGTGGTTATCATTCTCTCTGCAGCATCCATAACTGTTTGATCAACCTCTGATTTTTTTTTAATTTTTTTTTTAATAAAGGGCCCAGTGCTCAAGGCTGATATTACCAATGAGACGAAAAGAGGCCGGGGTCCTCACAGTCTACCCCAAGTGGCCCGAACCAAAAAGTGCTTAGAACCGGGTTGAAAGCCCAAGATTCTTGACACGGATTTTGACTCGCCCATGTCTTGATGATACTTTCAATAAGTAGAGTATCATCCTGACCATACCACAAAGTTAATGAAGCATAACTAGTGGTTCTCTTGACAGTGATGTTGTCAATATAAACTACAACTCTCAATACTTTTGGCCAATTATTGAGGTTTCCTTCGCACCATTTAGCCAATGAATCTTTCAGCGTCCTGCGACCTCTTTCGACTAATGCATTTGCTTGAGTGTGATAGGTGGCTACATACGGAATCCCGACTCCCAGTCTGAGAGTAGTTCTTCTTACGATCTCATTTTTGAATTCAGATCATCTGTCTGAGACAAACTCTCTGATAAAAGGGTACTTGAGATAGACTTCCTTTATCCAATCAGCCACTTGCTTGGTTGTCTTCCTTTTCAGAGACTTGGTCTCAGCATATCCTGAGAAATGATCCCTAATGTTTAGTATATATCTCATCCGACCCTTGCCCAAGGACATGGTAATAAGGTCCAAGTGGACCTGTCTCCCTTGCTCTACTAGGATAGTAGGAAACAAGCGTTCACTCATCCTCGTAGTAGACCTCTTCTAACATAATACACAAAACTTATAAAATTTATAGATCATGTCTCTTACGCCAGGCCAGAAGTAGTGTTTGACTATCTTAGAGTAGGTTGCTTCAGCAACTCTATGGCCACCAACAACCCCCTCGTGTAGAGCAACAATTATTTCTACTCGTGTTTCTTTCCCACAAAAAAATCTTAGTAGAGACAAACCTCCTTTGCCATCCACAAAGAGGTGACCTCTCTTTAATCTAAACTTCTTCCTTAAGTTTTTGCAGTAATACTCCTTTAATCGCTCTCTCTCTATCTTCTTCACAATTTCTTGAGAAATTTAAACATATTTTTCAAAGATAAATAATATGTCTTCCTCTTTCTTCTCACTGTTTTCCTCATTCTTTGAACCAGAACTCTCTCCCAGTTCATGAGCAGCCACAGTCGCTGGGTTGACCCTAGCATACCAATCATTTTGCTCTTCGTCTTCTTCCTTTTCAAGAATTAACTCATAGACATAAGCATCAGGGATTTATCTTCAGCTGTCTCTCTCTTCAGGCCATAAGCTCCACTTGTAAGAGCTTGGAGCCTTATACTCCTCCTCATCTTCCTGATTTAGGAAGTTATCAATATAGGCAGACTCTTCAATTGTCACATTACTCTCTTCATCTTCATATTTTCTCCATTCAATCCGACTTAGGTCGTCTGCCCAATTCTTTTCAATGAGATTCTTTTCCAATTTAAAATCAAAAGTCCAAATGAAAGCAATTCACCTGCTAACTATTAGATCCACTTGTTGAGGTTTTTTAATAGCACCAATCACAGCAGATGCATCAGTCCTCAGGATAAATCTTCTTCCAAGACCATAGTGTCCGAAGCACCTTAGGTAATGAATGATTGCAAGTAGTTCTTTCCTAAACGGGGTGTAGCCTCTTTCTGTAGAGTTAAGAGTTATACTCTCAAATCTCAGAGGTCTCTCATTTTCATTCTCGTCTTTCTAAATAAGTACCCCACGAAGAGTCACTGGTCCCCCATCTGCCTCGATGATGAACGGTCTTCCCTCCTCATCATCATAGAAAGACACTCTAAGCACTACTCTCCCATCTTTTAATTTTTCTTGTAAAGTTTCTGCAACATTTTGCTTTTTCTCAGTCCAAGATAAGTCAGTCCCTTGTCTCACTATTTCTCTTAAAAGGTTCTGCAAGGGTAGCAAAATGAGGAATAAAAATCCTCCAGAACCAACAGACGTGCAAGAAGCTTCTGACATCTGTCATTCACTTGAGAGGCAGAGGTCAGCTCAAAATTTTGTCTATCTTCTTGGGGTCAGGGCTCATACCCTTAGAGAAACATTGAAAACCTTGTGTAGCACACCGAACATGTTCGGAGCTTCTCCAAACGTCCCAACATGATCGGGTGTTCGGCCAAACGTCACCCGAACGTGTTCGAACGAACATATTCAAAATATATATATATATATACATGGTTGCCGGCGTTCGGGATGGGCCGAACGCCCGAACCCAAACGCCCAAACGTACGGGACCCCTTCAGAAGGCGTTCGGTCGTTCGGGCCGAACACAGACCAAAAAAAAAAAAAAAAAAAAAAAAAAAAAAAAAAAAAAGTTTTTAAAAAATTCAGAAAAAAAAATTGTTATGGAGAAAAGTAAACTAAACAACATTTGTCTGGGTACTGCATCCAAATTCTTTAACAAATTGTAATTAATAATCAAATACAGAAAATAAACACTGTGATAAAAATAAGAAAAAATAAAAAGAGAATTAAAATGAGTGAGTGTGCGAGCACCTTTTCGACACCTCCATGGTTGCCGATTTTTAGTTATTTTTTGGCATTGAAAAACGCCCTGAAAATTAAGAAATATGTAGTTTATATAATCAATAACTCATTAAAATTTTTTAAAAAATAATAAAAATTTTTAGACCCCAAAATAAAGTGAAAACAAAAAGTTAAAAGTGAAAAAAAACAAAATAGTGAGTGGGTGAGCACGTTTTGACACCTCCATCTTTGACGATTTTTTATGTTTTTTTGGCTTAGCAGAATGGCTTCAAAGTCTGTAGGCGTGTAGGTTACATCATAGATAACTCATAAAAAAAAAATCAGAAAACCAAACTTATTGTTAGGCCTCGAAAATGTTTTTGGCAGGGGCCGAACCTCGAGGTGTTCAACCCCCGAACGGAACCCCAAACGCCCGATCGTTCGGGGGCCAGTCCGGGGGGCCCCGAATGTTCGGTCAGGTAACCCTATATATATATATATATATATATATATATATATATATATATATATATATATATATATTTATATTTTTGGTTTTTGATTTTTAACTCGAGTTTGGTTAGGAGCTTAAATGGAGATTCCGGTATTGTGGGACCTTTGCAGCCTTTTTAGTACACTACGTTGCCAATCTAATCAGATTGATAGTCGTGTCAAAGAAGTTCTACGCCTGATTGTTTTGCGATTAGCTTTGGAAGGTGAGATTAAATGGAGCCAATACTGCATGTCAGCAGGGCTACGTATGTACGAAAAGCGCGGTATTGGCTTCTTGCAATTATCCAGCATTGTGTATGTCGGCATTTCACCTTTTTGTAAAGCCCTATATGTAGGCAAAACTTCAAGGGACGTCACGACTGGGTGGCGTGAGCACGTTTACGTCTGTAGATCGCGTACACCTTCGCACTTCCACCGGTGGTTTTTGAACTTCGGGGTAGGTAAACACTTGCTTATGCCGATAAAGCACCTAGAGGGGGAAGAACTGTCTAAACTTGAGAGCGTGTACATCAAGCAGTGGTCTCCCTTTTTGAACATCGCGGGAGGTATATTGAAGGGTGGGACTAAGAAGAAGAAACTTGGGAAGAAGGAGCGGTCGAAGCATAGAGGGAAGAGACAGGGAAATGTCGAAGAGTGTAGGGTCATGCGTGCTCGATTGTCACCCGATGAACATTGGCTTGTGGACGTCTAAAAGCTGCTGGATACCGTACACAAAGACGGGAGAGGTGGCATGTCTATCACCTTCGATGGCGGGAATATCTGGCAGTCAAGATGGAAACGGCTGAAGAAAAAATTCGGAGAGACAAAGCTGGGAATTGACGGGGTAGTTTTGACACTGAAGGAAGCTAAGCTACGCATGCAGCTGGGAGGGACTTTCGCTATTGTACATTCATGGAAGTGGAAATCAAAGTGTCACTTTCTGAAAGCACTCCTGATTAGCATCTTACGAAACCCCGGGAAGCTAGCTCAGGTCCAAGGGTGGAACCTGCGCTCACTGTTACGGCTGTACCAGGCGATCAAGGACTTCAGCCGAAAGTCTACAAGGAAGTACCTACGTCGACTTATCTCCAAGATTTTTCGAGATAAATTTGATTTGTGTATGGGAGCTGACCCTGTATTTCGTTTGAAATTTGATGAGAGGATTAAGGTGGCGGAGGTTAGGAAGGTCATTAACGATGTTTTAATAAGCGGGGACTTACCCCAGTGTTTTCTGAGGCGGACTCAGAAGAAAGTCCGTATCGTTTGGAGTAAAAATCCATCGATTTCGGAAATGGTGCACAATCAGCGAGTCTTCGTAACTCGCAGAGTGCTGACCTGCAAATGTGCAGGCTTACCCTTCCCTCGGTCGGAAGGTCACGTCCGTTTCCACATCAGCGACCTGGAGGATATCCACCCGATATTGCACAACGCAAAGAATGTATCTAGAGCGACTGTGCACGATAGATTGAGTCTATTGAAGGGGGAAGTGTGTGAGGGTTTTCGCCTTTGGAAGAACCAGAAAGGGGATCCCCCGATCATCTCGCCTGAAGTATTGCGTGATTGTGTGACTGTCGGGGGCAGTCAACCGAATAATGGTTTGTTGACTACGCAGGCAAAAAGTCTTGCGAGAGCCTACGACGGTTTGGTTTTGACCCCGTTGGATCGCAATCTCGAGGAAACCGTTGTGATATGCCCCTTGTTGTATTTTAATGCTATGTTGTCAACGTTTGTATTGAATCCTGGGTACCGGGTAGTTATAGGAACGGTTGATGAGGTAATGAGAGAAATCAAAGAGGATGTCGCGACGCAAGATCTGTCAAAGTTCGTTCGTTGGGATAGTAAGGGGGATTTTGGTTCAGCCTACGTGCTACCCAAGCAGAAGGATTTGGACAGATATGTACATGTCTGTCCTACCTTCAAGGAGCCGATGGTTCACTCAGGTAAGGTGGTCTCACGGGGTTTGAACTACCTTCTTAATATGCTGCCTAAACGATGACATTTCAACCTGCTAGCAGTGCCGGGTTTGGCAAGTCGTCTGAATGAGGTCAATAGCCACTTATTGAAGTTAACGAACGTTACGGTGTCAACTCTCTCCTTTGACATTAAGGAGATGTTTAGCAGACTACCGCATGTCGATATCTGTCGGTCCTTTGAGTGGATGTTTGATCATCATAAATCGAAGGGTCGCACCTCTGTTAGAGTCAATAGCAGAGGGAAAGGGGCGTCTTTCGGCCTGACCACCGGTGCTGACCACTGGAGGTCGCTGGATCTCGATCTGATGTTTCGTTTTGTGCGCCTGGAGCTTGATCATACCTATACTATGGCGACAGGAGTCCTCTTGAAGCAGGTGGTAGGTATTCCCATGAGGAAGACCACCAGCCCGTCTCTGGCTTGCATTTTATGTGCCTTCGCGGAATTTTAGTTTCTGCGAGATATTGGGAGGGATTTAAGATTAGTGTACGAGACTCGATTGATTAATGATGTGATGTTGACTATTGCTGCGATGTTGACTATTGCTGCAAAGACTCCAGAGAGACAGGAGCGCATCCTGCCAAGATTCGAAAAATGCTATCCTCAGGCGCTTACATTAAAACGCACGGACAACGGAGCTGAGGAGTTTGAATTTCTGGGCTGCATGGTTCGGACTTCGCAGAGATACCCCTACGTAAATTGCGTACAGATATCGAAGAACGAGGATACAGTGTGGACTGACAACCCCGCGCGCATTCAATGCGGGCAGTCCTATCTGTCGTGGGGCTGCAAGAAGCAGAAGAGTGCTGTCATTTGTGGTTGTTTGCATCGTATTGACAAAAACACAACCATCCGCTCCGAGATACTCCGCAGGGTAAGAACACTCAAACGAGAGTTGAAAAAGAGAGATTTTTCGGGTGAGTTTTTCATGACGAATCTAAAAAGATTTGCTTTCAGGAGGGATAAAGTTTGGAAGTGCACCATTGCCCTTCTTAATGGATAGGATGCTAGTACGTCTGTTTTTTCGTTTCGGATTTTTGTATCTTTACGATGTATTTGGCTGTGTACACTATTATGACAGGTTTGAACTTTCCTTGCTCGTAATGATGAAGGGATAGGGTAGTACTAGTATGGCAGCCTGCCAATTGGCTGGACAGGGTGGGTCATAGTGCTTGTGATGGTCGTGGTTTTCTCGCTGCAGGGCTTAGCCTGGCTTTCCCCTGGGCGAAGGTTTTCTGTTTCTTTTCTTTTTCTTTCTTGTCTGTTTTCGGTTTTCAGGTATGCGGGCTTGTAGATGCTTAGGCCCTTAAGGCTTTGTAGCTGGTCTGGGACCATGGGTCGGATTACCACCGGAATATGAGCGAAGTTTGTGGTCCGGTCCCGGTACTGGTTCGTACTTCTAGAGGATGGCTGAACCTTGTTTGGCTTGCAGTCTACGTTTCCAACGACTGACAGTAGTAGTATATAGGTACTCTTGTGCAATTGATTATTCCTTCACGACTGACGGGCCGTGAACCTACCAGGTCCGGAAACTGGTAGGGGCAGAGGATGAAAGCGGGATAGTGGACCAGTTTGGTTAGTACGGGAATGACGGCGGATGTCCCCCTGATGAGACAGTGTGGCTGTCGTCGAAATGCGGTGTCGGGGACGCCATGAATACAATTCTTCCATTGCTTTTATATTCAATTGCATTTGTCTCGTTTGCTAATTGGAATTTGTCCTACATGGATTATTCTCAATTTGCTTTCAAGACTTGTGACTCTTTTTATACTTTCATACTAGGAGCTTAACCATACCTCAAAGGCAAAAGTTGCTTGTATTATTATTTTACAAAAACGTGTATTTTTTCTAGATGTTTTGGAGAATGTTTTTTTTTTTTTTTTTTTTTAAGTTCGCATTCGGAGAGTTTCGACGCTCGTTCGTGTTCGGTCACAGAAGGCGAACACAATGCTACATAGCTAAAACCCAAGATGATTACCTCTGTTTGAAAGAAAAGAGACTTTAGTCCACTGGCAGTCAAGTTATATATCTGAAGTCTCTCTTAGACCATTTTCACTCCCTCAGCATGCTCCCAGACAAACTTCCTGACTCCATCAGCGATCAAAGTCTCGTCTCTTACTAGGGGTCATTTCACAAGGTTGTCATCAATGTAAGGATTGGTTATCTCATGTTAGATATCCTGCATGACTTGGATCATATCTCTTTGTACGACTGCCACACCATTGGTCCAAACCTGATGTACCACACACATTTTAATGAGGCCCCTTGGCGCGTGCATGGCAGTCATTGGTCGGCTAGTGGAATCAATGAGAAACTGATCATAGCAAGAATATAAATCAATTAAAGAATAAATGCATCGACCAGCAAACGATTCAGAAAGGAGATCAGCATTAGGGAGACTATCCGTGTCACGTACCGTTACTGAGTTGAGCTTTTGAAGATTTTGTATCAATCTCAGTCCACCCCCCTGGTTTCCAGAAACAAAACCAGTGGTTAGCATACAGTCCATCAGCAGGTTCAACAACATTAGAGACAATTTTCGTATCAAGATACTTTACTACTTCTGCCTCTTCTTTTAAGTCATACTTTGTTGGTTTGTCATTCTATAGAATATGATCAACTGTCCAGATCTTTGCTTTCTTAATCATATCCACATCCAACCGCTCTCTTTCTTCATCATTAAAAGAGAATGCACCAGAGAACTTTTGACACACTTTGAAGCTATATTTTTTCTCTTTAGGCAAGATGAACTAGTCTGAACCTATCTTCATAGTGTCAAACCTTTCCCTGATGATTCTATTCCCCAATTTCGCAGACTCCCTTAATGCTTTAATAATTCTCCTTTCCTTTTTCAGTACCTTATCATGATCTTTCTCAATTAGGACTGACACTGGGTTTTTCTTTACCCTCTTGGGCTTGTATTTTCGTTTTGACCGAGTGACTATTATCCTAAAAAATGATGTGTTGATGCAAACTTTTATTTCATTTTCTTACCCTCAGCATTTTCAACAACCTTCTTAAATGCTTCAATTTGCCCATCTTCATCTTTGTGTTTGCCAAGAGCTTTCATCATCTTTGAGATCTGATTGATATCAACTGAAACGTCCTCCTTAACTTCCTGTTTGTCTTTTCCTTTTACCTTCCTTATCTTCTCAATAGATACCTCTCTTCTAATTGAGTTAGCTAATACCTTATGCTTATGTGCAGTCTTTGAATCTTGCAAGCCAATCCACGATGACCTCTTATGACTTAAGAACTAAACAGCTTCCATCCTATGTAAAAATGAACTGCCCAAGATACAATCATGGTCTAGACATGGTACCACAAATCCTAGTAGTTCAACTTACATCATCTCAACCTTGATGGGCAAATTTTCAATAAACCCTACCACAAAGAGTTGCCCAACAATATTACTTAACATTTGCTTTAAGGGTCTATCAATGGTCAGACCACAAACATTCAAAGCTCTCTGAGATATAAGAATCATTTCTGTTCCAGAATCCACTAAGGCTTGGATTTTCACCTGATTAATACAGATAGTTAAATATTCACAGTCCATGGTTGCAAATCTCATTTTACATCCTGGTAAGGTCTTGTTGACTTGACTAGGAAAGACTGATTCAATTTAGTTAACTTCCATAATTTTCTTATCAATTAATTTCTTGAATTATTCTCTCAACTTTTACGCTAACGTCATTGCCTCTTTGAAAGACAAGGTCACTTTTGTTTCTTTGAAGATTTTTGTAATTACATCTGTAATTATATTTCCATCTTCCAACTCACTCTTGATGGTAAACTTTCTCTTCTTCCTTTGCTCACTCTTCTTAAATTGAGGATCTGGGATTGGAACACCATTTTCAACCCCGGAATCAATTCCTTGAAAGTATATCCTATCCGATCAGACGCGGTAATACTTCAAGAATTCTCAGACGCCCAATCCTTGGTTGATGTTTATCGGAGCCTCAACTCGGAAAGCCATGGCTTCACGTGGTATGGCCCTTAAGCCCAGTAAGAAAACCTGAGTAGTGAGCGCCTAGAAGACACCTTGATTTCTTCCTGATACGTGGTTCTCCTTGGGATCGTTGCATGGCCTGCAATTATTACATATCATATCTCTCGGATAACTACCCGGTAGTCATGGATATACTAGCTCGTGATGTCTTGGATAAGCATTGCCCCCCATTCCATCTGAACACCAACCTACGTAAAGACGAGGGCATTGTTAGGTGGGTCACCAGTTATATGAAAGCATGGATGAATGCCCAGGACCTGTCCACGGATCAGAACAGTTGGGAAGACGCAGGGATATGCATAATAAAAGTTGCACTAATCCAGTTCTCCAGAATGGAATCAGCTGCACGAACATGGAAAGAGATGTCCTTGACAAAAGAAATTAGAAAGGCTGAAGCGGCGAAGCCCAGATGGGCAGGGACCCATTGCTGACTATTACTGGTCTAATAGGATATCCCTAGCCCTGTCTGAGCTGGAATCGCTGCACGTCTAAAAGCACGGAGAATGACTAGAATAGTTGCGCTTCAGGAGCATAGCAGGCTAGTACAAGGCATGACTAAGCTTTCCTGTCACTCTCTGATTCAGCAACAGGCTAAACCAATGATGAGAGAATTATCTCACCCTTTTGTAATTAATTCCCCGTTAGCCGTTGACACAATTAGCATGTGTGCCTATGCTCTAGAGTACTATAGGGATGTTGTTACTACCAGACACCCCTTTGACCCCCCCAATGCAGACTTGTCAGAGTTCTCGAATTTCTATGACTCACCTCACATGACTATCTCTCGTGCGATAAGATCAGAGATGGACCAGCCGATGACGGAATCTGAAATCTTGCAAGCTTCAAAGCTGATGGCGAAAGGGAAGTGCCCGGGCCATGATGGGTTGCCAATCGAACTAATTCTAGCTTCGTGGTCAACTTTTGCGCATTTTTTCTGCAAAATTTATAATTCTGCCCTCGCCAACGGAGTCCTTCTCAACAGTTTCACACAAGGCCTTATCTCCCTTTTATGTAAAAAGGGAGATAAAAGGGATGTGTGTAACTCGCGCCCAATCTCAGTCTTGAGTGTGACATACGAGCTATTTACCAAAACATTAGCCGTTAGACTAGCCAAACTCCTGCCAGATCTGATTGGGTGGGAACAGAGGGCTTTCATAAAAGGTAGGTCCATTTTCGACAACATCCTAGCTACGGTGCAAGCCTTGGAAATCATAGGGAAGGAAAAAAGGGACGTGGCCGTTCTCCTTCTCGGCATGGAAATGGCTTACGACAAGTAGGATGGAGTTTTGTTTTCACGACATTAAGAAAGATGGGCTTTGGCGAGGCCTTCTACATGTGCGTCAAAGCCAGCCAAGCTGAATCGGTAGTGGTGGTTAACGGTAGACTTTCTGACAGCTTTCGCCTGACCCGTTCACTAAGGCAGGGCTACCCACTAGCCCCACTCCTTTTCGTTCTCCAGTTAGAAGTTTTGCAGAACAACATTAGAAAAAGTGACTCCATCAGAGGACTAAAACTCTCCCTCTCCACAATGTGGAAGGGGGGGGCCATAGCAGGTGATCTTACAATTGCTAGTGAAAATTCAGTAGAATTACTAGAAGGGTTACGCTCTATGATAGACACCTACTGTTCACTCTCTGAAGCATCCATCAACTGGGATAAATCAGTATATTTTCTACCTTCCTCCCAGAAGATGTGTGTTGATTGAGATCTTCGTCAAGTACGAGCGAACTCCGCTGATCGTTTTCTAAAAGTTCAAGTCTCTCTCACAGACTGTTCAAAGGTTCAAAATGCTCTATTGGCAGAAAAAGTCTCGACAAGGATATCCGGTTGGTTACGCAATCACAAACTCTTCCTATACGGGAGAGCCATAGTCCTTTCGTCGGCTGCTTTTTCCTTTCTTTGGTTCCCCCTCTCCGTACACCTGTTAGGGGATGCGGGTCATGCGGCGTATACTCAAATCAAACGGGTGGCAGCCTAATACCTTTGGAAGCCGTCAGCTGCTGAGCACCAAGGGTTCATCGCCAAGGTGGTATGGGGAACAGTTTCAATGGCAAGGGACGAGGGAGGTCTGGGCATCCTCGACCCACTGCAACAGAACCTGGCTCTGCTCACCAAGTGGATCATCGCAGCCACATGGGGGAACAAAAACAAACTTTGGGTGAAACTATTGCAGCCACATCCTGGCCAAAACTGTAGATGTTTTGAGGTGCCTATTCATAACATCTTTTGCTCGCAGTCGTCCTAAGTCAAGAATTTGGAAAGGCGTGTTTTTCGTCTGGCACAAACTATTCCCCAATAGAAGAGTCCATCCCTCCTCCCCTACGGAGGTTGTGAACCAACTTCTTTTTTAGAATCCACTGGTGCTCCAAGAAGACGGCTCCCCTATCCTGGCAGATGGAAGTAGAGGGAGCTTTGGCAGGACCTGGGTGGAAAAAGGCTTCATCCAACTAAAAGACCTGTGGGATCCGGCCACGGAGAACTGGATAAGCCTTTCCACCCTACGCCGGTCCATGCCCAGGATTCATAACCTCAGCGAAAATTTTGATATCCTGAAGAAAGTTATTCCAGCCTTCTGGTTGAGCCAACGAAAGAGCAACTCAGAAGCCCTCGGCGGAACCTGGCTTAAGGTTCCTGAGACACCAGGCCATTTTCTTAGAGTTTTAGGCCCCGATCTGCCAAATGGGACCAAGGTACACGTATGGTCAGCACCCAGGAGAATAAGCAAAGATTCGCCGCTGCAACATGAGAGAGAGAGACCATTCCATCAACGGGGGGATTTGAAGAAAGGAGGGTTTGGGCCGCGGATCTATCCAAGGAGGCTAAGTGCTTAGTACTGTTTGAAAAAAGCCACAAACATCACAGTGGAACCAACTTTGATGGAATGGGAGGGGCTCGCCCCTGGCTCTAACTTCTCACCAGCCTGCCTCTATCAGGCTAAATAGGGGGTGCGTATCCTTAGAGCTAGAGTTAAAAAACAGGTGATTGCCTCTGCGTCTGAAAGGCTTGGAAAGGAACCGGGCTTCCAAGTCGAAGGGATGGATCTGTCCAAGCTTTGGAAACACCTGAAGGACATCCCCTCTCAGAAGCAGGCAAGCCTAATGTGGCTGCAATCAATGTTAGTTACCGCTTCAGCCTCGTGGCTTACATCGAAGGGTATGATAATCTCAGAGGAATGCTCCTGTTGTCGGTGAAGTTGGGAAACGTAAAACCATATCTGGCTGTATTGCCTGCTGTCCCTCCAGATTTGGGATTGGTGGAAGAAGCATTGTTAAAGGGCCTTTACCCGATTTAGCCCCTGTTCGACGAGAGCAACATATTGGGGTACCTCGCCCAAAGCCCCAATTCGTGAAAGCAGATCAAAAGACATGTTCTCTGGGTCAAAAGTCACACTCTAAACTAAAGCAAAACACATTATCAAAGGTCACGATTGTGCCCTGGGCGAACAGTTGTGATGTATAAGTATTTGGGTTATATCTGTTCACCCAGGGGATGTGCAACTCATGTCTGTTCATGCAGAGATGTGTCTGTACGTGCAGTCAAATGTGTCTGTTCGTGCAATAAAGGTGTCCGTTCGTGCAAAGGATGTGTCTGTCTAAAAGAAAAGTCAAAGAGTTACATCCCAGTTCGGATTCAAGTCGAAAGGGAAGTCTAGGTGCAGACTAGAAGTCCGAAATCAAGGCCCGGAGGCCGCAACAACAGTGACCCTTGAAGGAAAAAGGTCTGGGACACATACACAGAGGTTGGGACTGGGAAAGGACCGAAGACAGACAAGATTCGGCCCTCGTTTGAGGAGGCCAACACTATAAGAAACGAAGCTGCCTCCTCCCACAACATATTTTCCTCTGGCATTGATGCGTCGAAGTGCTGGGGCACTTGTGCGCTAGTTGGATGGATGACGCTGGCTGAAGTAGAGCTGCGCCAGGAAGAAAGGAGGTTGGGCGCTGGCTGCAGGAAAACCATAGCTGCACCAGCCCATGTTAGTGGTAGAGAGAGTTAGTCATTAGAACATCTTTGAGTGACATTCAAAGTAGATCTTCGTAGGTGAGAGTGTGCAGGTTGAGTGAAGAGTGAGAACCAAGGCATAGTTCTAAGAGAGAGAAAGAGGACAGGGAGAAAGTCTGGATATGGTGAATACTTACCTGTTGCGCCACACTTGATTTCTGAAGAAGGACGCTGGTAGAGCCAGGTCCCATGATGTTGATTGAAGAAGGATACTCACTTCGGGTTGGCGATGAACTCTAGAACTCTCGATATTCTTTGTATTCAAAGACATTGATAATATAGGTTGCGCTATTGGTTCTTATCTCATCTCATTCTGGTTCTGAGTAAAGTCACTTTGCACATGTGATGACATGTATGCATGCGGTGATATGCTCTCAAGCAAGTTGTGAACAGTCAGGTTCCTTGCAATTTTGCTCTCGGAGCAGATACTTGTTGCGCTCACTAAGGTGGCATAAGCAAGGTCGGCGCGACAGAAGAGAGACCGCTGACCGTTGATGATGCTGGCGATGGTGGGAGAGATGGTGGATAGGGATATGGGAGAAGAGTAGGCCGGAGAAGAAGGGGTAGAAGGTTACTTACCTGGAACTTGGAGTGCGGAGCGACGCGGAGCCTTCATCAACGATCGCTGCCAAAGAGAGAAACACCCCTTTCCCCTTACCTGGCTGTATGTGTGTGTGTTCTTCTTCTCCTTATCCTCTCTGGGGTCGCTCTTGCTACTGTCAAATCGGGTCATAGGGTCTATAGTCTGGATGGTTGAAGTCAAAGGAACTTGTCATCTTGGAGTTAGAGAGATCGGAGGATCCCTCTAGTCTGGAGTTTGCGCTATAGTTAAGATAGGAGTACGACAGTTGCCACATCAGATACAAGTAAGATACCGAGTGTAATCAAACTGGGTAAGGATAAGTGTGATTGAAGCAAGACCCAGATATCTGATTAAGTGACTACTTCAGTGCCACCTGCGCAAGAGGACAACAGACAGGGTTAGCATAAGGGAGGTAAAAGAAATAAAAACAATTAATATATATAAGGAAGTGAAACAGTTCCAACCAGCCAGTGAACCACAGAAGGCATCAAGCGGACTTTGACCCATAGCATTGTTCTGATCAGTCCGACATTTTGGATCTAAAGGCAAGCAGCAAGAAGAAAAAAAAAAAAAGGTATATTATTGTAATTAAGTCTGAAATTCGTTATTATTGTAATAACGACACCCACAGTTTAAAAAAAAAAAAGACAAAGCAAAATATTCATTTCATCCATCTCCACTTGCAGTAGTGTGAAGACCAGTTGGGAGACCTACCTGGTGGGACCTGCGGAGGACCTCATGTGCTAAGTACCATCATGGTGGACGATTTTCCCATGCAGGGCTTGATTGCCCTTTCTGTGTTGTTGGGTCCACTATTCCGAATGATGTTTCCCCTGGCTTCGGGAGAGTGACCACCTTCCGTATGATGATGCGCTCAGGAGCAGTGAAGCCAGGGCCCACACCTGCTGAGCAGGCTGAGATTGACCGCTGACAGGCAAAAAAGAAGAAGGAAAGAGAAGAAAGAAAGAAAAAGAAAGAAGAGGAATTAAAGAAGAAGGCCCAACTAGAAGAAGAAGAGTTAAAGAATAAGTTAAAGGAGAAGTTGGACCAGAAAATAAAAGATGAATTGCAGACTATTGAAGAAGAAGAATAAGAAGTATCTAAAGAAGGGGGAGAAAAACTTGTCAGGCGGCATGCTGAAGGTGGTGAAACAAGTGAAATCAGGGGGAAGTGTTTGTCAAACCGCTGGATTGGTATGATCAGTATGCCTACTCCGGTGACAGACCAGAAGAAACTGAAGAAGAAAGGGATATATTCGTTGCAAGATTGGCGACTGTGACAGATCAAAGGGAAAGAAAACTCATGCTTGAAAAAAAACGCGCCGAGCTGCACAACAAAATGTTAGCAGCCAAGCGTAAAGAGCTTGATGACATAAATAAGTTACAAGCAGAGGGAGCAAGACTGCATAGCAAACTGCGGGCATAAAAAGATAAACAGGCAGCCACCGAAAAAAAACTTATTCTCTTGACCGAAACGGTTCTCCATACTAAGCAAGAAGTCGCCGCAATCAACCAGACTCTACAAAAGGTTGAAAGTAATCAACATGAATTTGAAAATGTCTTGAACACCTTTCTACAGAAGTCCGCCAAAGACGTAGATCTGCATATTCAGTCCTACATCAAAAAATTGGATGATCACAACACCCAAACCTTCACTCCGGTCGTGATTGAAAGAATAGTGTAGGGCAGCAGCAGAGGAGGAGGCGGTGATGGAGACGGGGATGGGGGCGATGGAGATAGAAAAAGAAAAGGGAAGCTACGAGAAGAAGGAGCGGGGCCTAGTAATAAAATTAAAGTTAAAATTTCATGGACCTACAAAGGGAAGAAGGAAGAAAGCGTGCTACATTCGATGGCGGCAGTAAAGCTCTATGTCTATGGACAACGGATTCCATATTGGGATCGAGTCCTGATGGCCACTTCGTGTATGGCTGACGACGCAATGAGCTTTGCCATTTCATTACAAAAGGAAGCGAGATGTAGTTCAATGGTGGAATACTCCCAACAAACCCGTATTGAGGACTTTCTAAAAGCCGTCAGGGAGAGGTTTGAAGACAAAAACTTAGCACGAAAGACAAAACTATTAATATTAAACCTTCCCGACAGGAAATGGAAAAGTACATCAGCACTAAAAGCAACCATGAATGAATTATTACAATGCAACGAGCATGGCCTTACCCCGGCTGAAGTTTTGAATAGTTTTGCTCGTGCCTTACCCGATCCCGTCCGAACTCAATTGTATCCCCGCACCAAAGACGAGGGGATGACATATGAGAAATTTAGTAAGATTGGATTGGACCATGCAGAGTTCTTGGCTGAGGCCAACTATTGTCATTATTGGAAAGATCTGCAAGCGGGAAAGAGATGGCAAAACCGCACTATCTCAGGGTCAATACCTGGAAAAGACAATCTCCTTCTGACCTTTGAAGAAGGAGGTGTTGAATCACTTTCTTGGGACCAGATAGACTATGGTCTCGAGGAAGGACCCAACGGATTGGTAACTCAGGAGGGGAGTTACGCAGCCATTGCAGCCCGCGGGGAGGGCGACAAGGACGAGGACGTGGCCGAGGAAGAGGAGCCCGCGGACGTCGTGGAAGAGGACTCGGTACCCAGAGGGGTGGTGGCGAACGTAGCTACTACGTGGGAGGAAGGGGAAATGGTCCTTCGCAAGGTGACCGTGGTTGCAATTCCACCTGGGGAAGAGGAAGAGGCACATAGTATAACAAGTGAGACAAACCATACCCACCTCATCCAGGTCTACCCGAAGGGGAACCTTGGAAGAAATTGGGAATCACAGAAAAAGGTGTGGCAAGAAAGGAAAGCTGTCGACCAGCGCCCGAAGTGTGGGGACCCCGACTGCATTGTCCCTTATTGCCCTGACTATAGGATAGCAAAAGGGAGTAGCCAGTAGAGGTCTCAGTTGCCTCTACAGGGACTTCGGGTGTTGAAAAACAAGAATCATCCCATTCGAAGGTCCCACTGGCAGAAACTGAAGAGGTAGACAATCCCCATCTAGTACACTGTCCAGAGGTGGCAAGCGTACGCATCTCCTTAGATGGATCCCTCGCTGGCATGGGTGATGAGTTGGCCGCTCGTCGCCAAGCCTGGACTGAAATGAAAAGACAAAGAGGACAGTTAATAATTGCAAATCTTGAAATCAATAACGTACGAGTAGGAGGAATGATAGAGATATTGGTTCGACACACAACTATGTAAGTAAGAAAGATTTGCAAAAGTTGCGACTCGGGCTAAAGGTTAAGCATTTAGATGAGCCCGTAACAAGTAAGTTAGCTAATAGTACAGTAACTGTAATGGATAAGTATGTTGAAGGGGTTAAGGTATACTTCCAGCTCGAAGCAGAGGGGAAGGTGGAACGTCTTCTCCACTCTCTAACTCCCTTGGTGGAAGACAATCTCCCTTTTGACATCTTATTAGGCATGGATTGGGGTGAAGCTGCAAATGCGGATATAAAGATGAGGGACCATAAGTGTTGGCTCCCTAGTCCGTAAGGTGGAAAGAAGAAAATCCGCCTCTTTCATGAATCAGGTAAGGAAAGCAGCTTAGCTAATTGTTGTATGAGTGCCCCTGCGTTTGCTCGCCATGTGAATAAATATAACTTGTATGATCAAGTATTTGTTGCATATGTGCGCCCAGTGAAGGAGGGTGAAGCTAAAGAAGAGGCAAAATCCCTTGAGATTGAAAGGATCTTGAAACGATCTTGAAAGAGTTCGCAGACGTGGCCGAGGCCCCAAGCGGTGTGGTAGAACGACCCATTAAACATCGCATCAAAATCGTACCAGGAAGTTCGATTCCTAAGGGGCCTATTTATATGATGTCACGAAAAGAATTGGATGAACTGCGAGCCCATCTTGATGAGTTGCTGGCAAATGGGTGGATAAGACCTGGTTCCTCACCCTATGGTGCGCCTGTATTGTTCGTTCCAAAGAAAGATGGTGGCGTACGCATGTGTATAGACTATAGAAGATTGAACGACATAACCGTTAAAAATGTTGAGTCATTGCCCAGAATCGATGATTTGTTGGATAGAGTGCAAGGTAGCAAGTACTTCACTAAGATTGATCTGAAGTCTGGCTACCATCAGATTGAGGTAGAGCTAGAAGACCAGCATAAGACTGCCTTTCGAACAAGGTACGCGCACTATGAGTTCGTGGTATTGCCCTTTGGTCTTACAAATGCACCTGCAACTTTCCAAAGAACGATGAATGAGTTTTTTTTTGTGAATGGCTTGATAAATTTGTAGTCATTAATCTCGATGATATTCTAATTTTTAGTAAGGATTTAAAAAAATATTGCGAGCACCTTCGACTTGTGCTATATAAGTTGTGTGAACGCCGTGAAGCAAATTTGAAGTTAAACCCAAAGAAGTGTGATTGGGCTAAGCGTCAGGTTTTGTATTTGGGGCATGTGCTTGATGGTGATGGTATCAAACTGGAAGATTCAAAAATTGCAGCCACTAGAGATTGGCCAAACCCCCGCACTTGACTGAGTTGCGGTCGTTCCTTGGGCTAGCCAACTATTATCGGAAGTTTGTCAAACACTTCACAATAATTGTTGCACCCCTTCGCAGATTGCTTAAGAAAGAAACTATCTGGAAGTGGGATTCAGACTGTACGGCTTCGTTCAAACGCCTCAAGAAATGTCTGATTAACTACCCGGTTTTGAAGATTGTTGATCCTTCTTTGCCCTTCGTTGTCACAACCGACGCCAGTCAGTACGGGATAGGTGTTGTACTCCAGCAAGATGATGGAAACGGATACACACCTGTAGAGTTTATGTCCCGCCGTCTGCCTAATGAGAAGGTTGCCTCTTCCACATACGAACGGGAGTTGTATGCTCTCAGAGAAGCTCTTGATCATAGGCGACACTATCTCCTAGGGAGACACTTCAAAGTGTACTAAGATCACGAGACACTTCGCGGACTCAAAACCCAAGTGCGGATGACACCTAAGTTAACTAGGTGGGCCGCTGAAATTGACCAATACGACTTTGAGTTCAAGCTAGTCAAGGGTAAGTATAACGTTGTTGCTGACGCATTGAGTTAAAGATCTGATTTTTTGGTGCTGTTGTAACATATTTAGATATGGGCACCGATTTATAAGATAAAATTAGGGATGCGTATTCCACAGATCCTGTCTATGGCACTATGATCAAACGTGTGCAAGAAACGTCACAAGAGTTTCCTAATTACCGAATGACACAAGGACTGTTGTTTGGAAAAACAGATGTGCATGACAGGTTTTGCATCCCAAATGTGGAAGAGATCAAAAGTTTGCTCGTAGGGGAGTGTCATGATACTGAAGGCCATTTCGGTTGGAGGAAGACTTATGCAGGCTTGTTGCGTTCCTACACGTGACCTCGCATGAAAGCCGACTGCATTGCATATGTGCAAGGTTGTCAAGTGTGCTAAAGAAACAAAAGCACTACTCAACCTCCCCTTGGATTACTAAAATCCTTGCCAATTCCAACAGGTCCAGGAGACTCTGTATCCATTGGCTTTATGGATACTAAGGTGAAAAGCAGGAATGGAAAGACGCAAGTCATGGTCATCGTTGACAGATTTAGTAAGTATGTTGTATTTGTAGCATTAACAACGGAAGCTAAGACTGAACTAGTAATCCGAGAGTTCTTATATCACTGGGTAAAAGATTATGGACATCCCTTAACGATTGTGAGTGACCGAGATTCACGTTTCACAAGTGAACAATGACAACAACTTATGAATGTTTATGGCTCTAAGTTGACTATGTCATCAGGTAGACACCCTGACACAAACGGCTAGACTGAGCAAATGAACAAAGTTTTGCAGCAAACATTGCGCATGTACATCCGTCCCGATCAGATTGATTGGGATGAACATTTGCCCAAAGTTGCTAGTGCCTATAATAATTATGTTCACCTATCTACATGCAGGACTCCAATGGAACATCATCTGGGATGGCGACCACGCAGATCCATTGATCGTTTGAACCCAGATCAAGTACATAAGCTTCCTCTAGGGACAAATGAGTTTGCAATACAGTATCAGAAAGGTATTGAAAAGGTCAAGGACACTATAATCAAGGCACAACACCAAATGATAGAACAGGGAAATAAGCACAGAGGACCCTCTCAATTCGTTGTAGGTGATTTGGTATGGGTTAAGTCCAAAGAGTTTGCCCCTAAAGAGAATATTTCTCAAAAGTTATTACCCGCCTACAGAGGACCATGGCAGATTCATGATGTTGATTGAAGAAGGAGACTTACTTCGGGTTGGCAATGAACTCTGGAACTCTCGATATTCTTTGTATTCAAAGACATTGATAATATAGGCTGCGCTATTGGTTCTTATCTCATCTCATTGAGGTTATGAGTAAAGCCACTTTGCACGTGTGATGACATGTATGCATGCGGTGATATGCTCTCAAGCAAGTTGTGAACAGTCAGGTTCCTTGCAATTGGGCTGTCATGTCCGAAGGGAATTTCATCTGGTCCCAAGAATGGATCCTCTATGGGGAAGCTTCCCAACATAAGGATTTCTCATCGGGCTGGGGTTACATCGCTCTGATATTGTTACATGCTGAAAGCCTACACACGGGCCCCTCACGGGACCCGAGGTTTGAATAGGGCCCCCAGGTCGCGTCACCGCAACCTGAAGGCCCTATGGCATTTTTACTTGGGCCTGCATCAGAAAAACGCCAGCTTGAGGTTATTTTTATAGTCTTTATTTTATTTATTTGCTGCTGTTTTTCTAACGGGTGTACTGCTGTCCGTTTTGTGGCCAGGTACACACTTCTAGGGCCAGGGCCAGATTCAGGCCCAGAGGCTGAGCTCCTAAAAACGTGTGGACCTTTTCTTTTGTTTTCGAACAGATTTTGACCTGTTCGAACCCAGGCCGACGTTGAGGCTGGGTACATCCGCACATGACTGGTTTGAAGCCAGGTACCAGGAAGATTAATCCTGGATAGGGCCTGGACGTCCGGTAAGGACCCAGGCAGGCCGTTTTAGGCCAAGGACTGAACCAGTTTTCGAAGCCTGCAATCTGGACCGTGGATCGGAGTTTCGATCTGCACGGTCCAGAACGCAGGCCGTGGGTTTTCAGTCCTGGCCCAGCACTACT
>BFEA01000153.1:557744-594878 GCA_003427395.1 Chara braunii | reverse complement strand
TTTTTTTTTTTTTTTTTTTTTTTTTTTATACATCAACTCTGTTGCACCCTTTCTTACTTCTTGTTTTTTCCAAATACATGGACGCCTTCACAAGAGCATTCATCAAAACCAGGCGGGTATATATTTTGGTAGGATCTGTCGTATACATATTCTACAACACCCCTGCAGTAGGATACTATCCTGCTCAAGTCCTCAAGAATGTCTCGGAGCAACGGGCAAGCCTGGATGGCATTATTTACAACGTCAAAATAGAAGACACTTTTGAAACAATCCCAACAACCCTCTTGAATACCAAAGCGGCCCATTCAGAAGAAGAATCCAAGAAAGGTAAGAAGCCTTTGACTCTTTCAGAGGACGAACAACTTTCCGAAAGCGATATAGAAACATCACTGAAGAAAGTTGCACTCAAAAGGAGGGAGAAACGTAGCTATCTGAGGCGAAGACATTCTACTGGTCACTCAGACTCAGATAGCGACGAGGTTCATATAAAGGACTTAGGGTTTGCACATGAAGCAAGAATTAATACTCTTTTTCAAAAAATCATCTTGGAAGTCACTCCAAAATGTACTTTAGTTGCAGAAGAGGTAAAACATCTCCATCGGATCTATCAGGCCCCTCCCTGGAGGAGGCACATTGATTTGATCATCAGGGCGAAGATGGTCCGTCTAGCCTATACCCAATATGGAACAGGCAAAGATGAGGCCAAGGTCTTTGAAAACGATACTAACCGTGTGGCAAGGCGTTTGTGTGACTCTTTGATTCCCCAAAAGATCAAGGATTGGTTGTAGAAAATCCAGCTTTTTACCTCAATCAAGGCTTTACTAAGGATTCTCAAGGCATGGAGAGACAGAGATTGCAAAGCAGCAAGAAGGTAAATAAATAAATAAATAAATAAATTTAAAAAAAAAAAATTGCACACCTTAAGGGGCATATCATCGATCTCCCCGACTTTTTCCGGTTGGTGTGACACCCATTTTTCAATATCCATCCCATTAAGGGAGTTGAATAAAAAAATTCATACTTGAAGGGGTTGTTGAGCGATTATCATGCCCGCCGACTTTTTCCACTTAACCCTGACGAAGATTTTACCAAGGTAAGAATAGTAACCAATTAAACTTATTTTGTGTAACAGGCAACCATCTGACTACCAACACAAGAAAAACAGGAACAACTTCAACTCAATGCAGCAATTCAAGCATCAAGACAACCGGAGAGACGATGGGCGAAGGTCATATAATGGTTAGGCATTTGCCTAGTATTGAGCAATTGCTCTCACTGCTCAATCACTCTCAATCAATTGGACAAACATCATGCAAGTACTTTCTAGAGTTGAAGAATGGCTCAACAAACCAGAAAATTTCAAGGAAGCCTCTTTATCCGATTATCGCGAGCAGTAGGAGGGTCTGTTGGGAGGATCAAACAGGAAGGATGCAAAAAACATGCTCAATTGGATAAAGAATAGAGTATGTCTTAAGTTTGAGGGAAAGAGCCAGAATGATTCGTCTAAGATTATGGAGGTTTGGAAAATGGTCAAAAAGATAATAACTGTCCAAAAATTCGACGATGCCTTAAGAAGAGAGGAACCACCAACAATCCATTTGCCTACTTATGACCTTGCCGTGGAGAACCAGCCATTCGCTGACTCCACCTCAGAAAGTCTGCTCAGTCAAGGTGTCATTCGCGAAACCTTTTTGCCAATCATCATTAATCCTATCTTCGTAATCGAAAGCTCCCTAACAAAAGGGATTAATCCTGAATCTAAGATTTGTGAACCTTTTTATCTCTTTTTCGAAATTTCATTATGAGTCAATCTCGGCCATCGCCGCAACTTGCTCTTTCAACCCTGTAGCTGACTTTGTTACCGCGTATGGTGGCAAAACTGGTTACTACCATATTATGGTCAACAAAAAATCTTGAGATTATCTCGCATTTCAATAGAAGAATAAATATTTTCATTTTACCACTCTCTGCTTCGGAATTTCTTCAGCATGTTGGATCTTTACTACGGTCATGCATGAAGTAATGACCTCGCTAAGGTTAAGGTCCACCTGCATTTTCTCTTACATCGACGACTCACTAATGATGCACCGAATCTAGCTTCAGAGCCAATGGTTATCTTTTATCTACACTTGCCTCCTTCAGAAATTGACTTTTTTCCTAAGCCTAAACAAATGTTCCTTTCTACCATCTCAGTTTGTGAAGTTCCTTGGGTTCAATATTGATTCTCACTGCAAACTGACTGCAATTCCTGAGGAGAAAGCATTAAGAATTTGCAACACTATTCAGTCTACGCTAGCAAGGACTACAGTCACAAGCAGGGAAATTTCTTTCATAGTCGGAAAACTAGCCGCACTTGCCAACGCCTTTCAACCAGCGTTGACCTTTTGTTTTCACCTTCATCAAGCCATCAACCCCAACGCTTGTGACAATAACTTGCCTCTCCCAGAAGAAGCCCGTAGCGATCTTATTTGGTGGCTAACTAACATACTTAGAATCAAGGGAAGGAGTTGGGCAATCAAGCCAATTGAACTAACCATCCAAACGGATGTTTCAAACCATGCAACTGGGGCGGTCATCTACCCCAACCAGGGCAAGAGGGAAATATTAAGCATTCCCCTTCCACATGAATGGTTGGGTACCTCCAGTACTCACAGAGAACTTTTCGGTGTATTGTATACCCTCTCTTTTGTTTGAAAGCATTTTTTCCTACCTTCCAATGAGGCTTCGGTCAAAGTCGTCGGTGCACTACTCAAGAACTGGAAGTCTCACGACGCCAAAATGAACTCTCTCCTCAGAAAGATAGCAACTATTATCTTAGAAACCCATAGGCAAATAAAATCTATCTGGGTACCTCTCACCTTGAATGCAGACGCCGACTCACTTTCAAAGTGGAAGGATCCCACTGATTGGGGTCTCACCCCCTATCTAAACTCCCAGATTTTTAGTAAATTTAAGGTTCCCTCAGCCGACTTGTTTCCTTGACAAACTCACTATGTCTGTAACTGCTTCGTCTCTGAAATTTGGTGCAAAGATTGCAATGATGTGGATGCCTTATCTTTGAACTGGCAGGAATTTCAAGAAAATTTTTATCTCTGGCTTTTTACCCCTGTCACTCTACTTTGCCACGTGCTCAGAAGAATGAGGACTTATGGAGGATAATATTTACTCATCACCCCAATGGCATGGAAAGCAGTTTGGTCCCCTATGGTCACTGCAATGAGCTGCTCCGGGTGTATGGAAATCCCTGACATCCCTTCCTCTTGTACTCCCAGTTCCAGAGTACCCAAGGGTACGCTCAATCCTGGAACTTTCAAGCTATTGGCCAGACGAGTCCGTTGCCGACTGACTCCCCTTGTATGGTAGTTGTAACCATATCGAACAAAGGAAGAAAAACTATTCCAGAAACCTTGAGCCAGCATTTGCTCTAAGGTCCACCCTCGGTGGATGCCCTATCGGACACCTCCAACTCGAAAACTATGGTTGCTACTCAATCCTTCCAAGCCAACTCGCTCAAACCAGGTTCCCAGGCGTCTATTGAAGGCATTCAAGGTCAAAGCCTGCCGAGATCATTGACCTCGGAAGATAGGATCAGTCCGAAGATCTTCACCAAACTCACTATAACTTTCACTCATCTCTAGGTACAACTCCAAGAAAGTAATTTCTGCTCCAGAAGGCTTCTCAAGGTTTATTATTACTGATTTTAACACACATTTCGTTAAAAGTGAACCTTTTGATTGTTCTCTTTTTGTAATAAAGTCGGTTAAGAGAAATTCGTGTTGGCAATATGAGTTGAGGAGCGACATCAATAAGAATAAATAAGACTAATAAATGCTAAGTAGTGCTAAGTGGGCAGTGATATGGGTCAGCCGCCATCGCTTGGAGTACTCAACCCATCAACATCCAACTTGTTACAAAGCCTATGACATTTACTGAGTCGACCGTTAGCATCCCCCACCCAACCCCAACCACTCCAGCACACCAACAACAACCAACTCCCTTAAAATCACTGTGACATCGAATTTTTCCCTTGTTGGCTATTTTCGAGGTAGCTTTTTGGAGCGGCCGCTCTGCAACTCATAATAAACTCCGGGTTTGTTCGAGTGCTCCGGGCCTATCAACGTGCAACTTGTATGTTTCATAAAATATTTCTTAGTCGGACGTTGGTCCTGGGCCTTGATTCAAGGTCGTACTCCAGGACATCCCAGGTCCTAGACTTTGCGTGGAAGGGATTACCACTGCACAGAGCGTACTTGCCCTGCCCACCGAGACACACGGCCTAAAGACCTGAGGTGTTGCAGGGGCCACACGACTGTTCCTTCAGCCGTGCAATATCCTGTCGTAGGGGTTCGCGAGATGTATGGCTGGCGCACTCGGTCGGAGCGACTTGTAACGTGGCCGAGAGGGTCCCGTGTTGTTTCGTGCGGTGTAGGACCGATGCGCTGGACACCGTCACAGACGCGAAAAAATGGACGCTCTAAGCGGGTTACTAATCTCAGCGAGCAAAGGCAGAGGACAAAATTTTAAACTATGAATTAATTCCCGAATGCTTTCGCACAGTTAGTCGTTGGAAGAGGTTAGTAGGGGCTATAAGCGGGATAGAAATGCCACACACAAAGTCATTGGAAGAGGTTAGGAGGCGTTGTAAGCAGGATAGTAATGACTACCAGTGAAGCTGAAGGAGGACGCAAATCCAAACTCGGAAAAATTCCTTTTATAAGACTCTGAGGATGTTGCCCACACTGAGCTTGACAAATGTGATGCATCGTACAGTTCCTACTCGCGCAAATGTGAATCTTAGCAATTATGGTGGCACTGCATCTTTATCCATCAATACGGCAGTTGAGGGCGAAATAAAATCAATGCGTAGGCATAACGTGTTACATATTTTCAAA
Organism: Chara braunii; assembly: GCA_003427395.1. Classification (NCBI taxonomy): domain Eukaryota; kingdom Viridiplantae; phylum Streptophyta; class Charophyceae; order Charales; family Characeae; genus Chara; species Chara braunii. The sequence continues at coordinate 589,986 of BFEA01000153.1, read as the reverse complement.
GTCTAGCATCCGACGCAACATAAAGGCGAGTGAAAACTCACGCTAAAGACGCCAACGGTTATTAACTGTCATCACCGCATTGTACGAGATTGCAACTGGATTCGCTCACCCATGGCATACCCGTTGTCGACCCGGGAATCACAACAGCGACGATGACGACTGCACATTAAAAGTTTTTGCAACCCTCATGGCGATACCTTAAGGTGCTGTGCACCCCTTTTACCGACACGTAAAGGCGTCGGAAATCGCGAAACACTAAAAGCGACCACGTCTACAGATGCTTTGATGGTCCGATAATGGATGTAAAGGAAACACGACCGTTATTGTGAATGTGCGACAAAGGTTGCTTCTTAATTTAAAATGGGTAGTCGTAAGAGGTGAGGAGGCGTTCTAAGCGAATCATAAATTCTTTTCAGTTAAGATAGAGGAGGGAATCTTAAACTATGAATTAATTCGCAATCATCCTTTCGCACAGTGAGGTGTCGAAAAAGGTGAGGAGACGCTTTAAACCACCACTCCCTCCGACAACAGGAAACATCCCCTCCCCTGTGAGTCCCAAAGAGAGAGAGAGAGAGAGAGAGAGAGAGAGAGAGAGAGAGAGAGAGCGAGAGAGAGAGAGAGAGAAAGAAGGTCCAAACTCCTTGCTTTAACCCGAAAAGACATTGACAGATACTAGTTTAACAACGAATCAAATCGCAGTTATCAGTGCTCAACAGAACACCTTAAGGAAGCGCCAAACAATCATTGGCTCTCTGTGCGGATTGCCAAAAGCACTCTTAGGGAACCTTGATGCGAGGTTGAAGTTTTGTCGTGATCTGTTTGGTGACTGAGCACCTTCAAAAAGTGTCAAATAGTCGTTGGCTCTCTGCGGGATTGCCTTTAGCACTCTTCGGGATGGGTGTGGATTTGTTTCCCGCAGGTTATCGGTTTTGGGCAGTCTTTAAAGTTGAAGTCCGCCACAGGGGCTAGTTCGGTGGGTCTGTGGTAGACCTTCCTTTTGGACCTGGATCTGTTTCGAGTAGAGTTTTGCACTCCACAAACATAATAGAATTTCAGGTCTCGCAAGTTAGCAGTTGTTGGGAAGTCTTTCATGCTCAACCGCAATTGATGGGAAGTCGGGCCTAGTCTCGCAATTTGACAGTGCCACCACGCTTAGAAAAACTCACAGAAAATCCCAAAAATTTTAAGCTTCGTTAATTTGCTCGTGATCGTTCAAGGAAAAATATGAAAAATTAGAAGGAAGCACTTTTGGTATGTCAAACTTTCCAAAATGGAGGAGTCAATTTCACATTCGGCAAGACATGATTGAAATGACAATCTTTTCTCGATTTATCCAGTTTTTCACTAGGTTACGAATAGTCCAGGGGTCGGTCATCTCCCCCGGACGTCTCCCCCGGACGTCTCATCTTACGTATGGTAACCCCGTTGTCCGGAAAATATATATATATATTTTTTCGTAGAAAACAAATGTTTGTATTGAATGCGAATTGATTGAATACGAATTTGAACATGACTCCAAAGCAAAAGTTGCTTGTACTGTTATGTTACATAACATATATATTTTTCAGATGTTTCAGAGATTTTTTTTTTTTTTTTTTTTTTTTTTTGCGCTAGGTCGGACAACCCCTGTCCGGTCGGACATCCCGGACGGTCAGAGGGGTCCTGGAAGTCCGATCCAACAACCTTGTTTTTTCGATAAGACAAAAGACCTTTAAATAAATTGTCATTTTGTTTGCGAACTTGTATAAATGATTAGTCTTCCAGTGACAACACTGAAGGTAACAATTTTAGCCAATCATCCATTTTGGCGAACGCCTCATATCGAACCTTCAGCGACAAACAAAGTCAAGCACACATACATTCTGGCGATAGCACAATTCATGATCATTTTTCCGAACTCGCAGTTATGAACAATTTTCTGTTTACAACGCAAAAGGTAATCATTTTGAAAATTTGTAGACATGAACGATTTTATCACAAATGTATGACATCCAAAGTGCGAATATGTTCGCATTTGTCATAAGGAAACAACAGTCAGCTTTCAGTGGAGAGTACGAGATGCATAACAAAATTGGCAATCATTTAGTGCACCGCCGAATTTTCTGGAGTCTGTAAAACAACCTCAAGCACGCATACATTCAAGCGATAATTGGTTTCCGAATTGAGAATAAATTCACAATTGTTATATGGAACGAACAGTCAGCATTCAGTGGAGAGAAGAAGGATGGTAGTTGCGGGGAGCTGGACACAGGAGAGGGGGTGAACTGTAAAACAGGGCGGTGCGTGCAGAACAGGGGTGAGCCAAAATATGTGAAAGGTGGGTGGTCGGGGGGGGGGGGGGAATGGGGTTTTCACACCACACAATCTCGCTTAAGAAATAGATAAGCACGAAACAATGTAGCGACAAAAAAAAATCATTGGTATTTTTACCAACATTTTGCTGAATAAACCAGAGTATCGAGTCCTACGAGCATAAGTGTAAAGAATGTCAACACGAGGATGAAGATGTCCCATGAGTAACACAGGAGCACAACCTAGAAACGAATAAAGGCAGCACGGCGCTGCCTCGATCGAGAGGACATAAGGAGAAGAACCTGAAAACAAACAAAGGCACCACAAAGCTGGGATATTCACATCCGATATCTAAGCGTCTACTTAAAGGATACTGCACCATGTGGACGAGATATTTACATCGACATCTAAGCGTCTACTTCACCTAAGCGTCCGCTGCAACCCTCTAGCTGTGTGGCAAGGAATGAGAACAACCTAAAAACAAATAAAGGCAGCACGGCCCTGCTCAAAGTCCAACAAGTAAAGTTGACAGGTTCCTCGTTATAAAGAACCCTTCAAAAAATGTTGCAGCACAAGGCTGGGATATTCACATCGACACCTAACCGTTTACTTGATCAAAACGTCCACTGCAATCCGCTACCTCATCAAAACAACATCACAGCTCGAACCTGCCGACTGCTAGACCAAGTGCGAATGCGAATAGATTCGCACTTCTGCTTATGGCCTTTCAAATATAAAACTTCGCGTACTTCAAAAACAGGGGTGTTATTCCGAGCCTTGGAGTATGGTGTGCACCGCAATCCTCAATCTTATATTTTGAATGTCGTTTCGGGCTATCGGAAATGGTGGCGGATGCCCGTGTGCAAGAAAAGAAGCGAAGGCGAGCATGAAAACACTGCAGCTCGACCCGTCCGACTGTTGAGGGACACCATGAGCAACCACCTCGGGCGCCGGGAGATCCAGTTTGTTTTTTTGACCATATCGACAAACTGCTTCGTCATGGAGGTATTCCGCGAAGTTCGCAAGTGCATCGGAAGAAAAACCGCCATCGTCTTGTAGGAGGGAGCCGTAGTACTCCAGGCGTTGTTCTCGGGCACACAATAGGGTCCAATGCACTCGATTTCTATGGACAGGAACCAAGATCATGTCGTACGAGAAAATATTGACATTTTTTGTCCATCTCGCAACCCTTTTATGTCGATCGCCGCCACCGACGAGCGTGGTATAGAAAAGGGACTGAAAATGTAAAGAGAGGGACACCCAGACAACGCAGCGTTGCCAAGCAAGGCCAAGTACGACTCCACCACCTCGTCGGAAAGCCATCCCCCCTGGACAAGAGTTTGAAGACTTTTTCTGGTTAACGGAATTGAACTGGCCCCTTTGCGAACCGAGGAAACCACCTCGTCGACGTTGCTGAAATCTCCGCAGACGTCCTGCAACATTCTCAAGTCTGTAGCGCTAAGCTCCTCAGTAGGCAAGGAAACGTGAAAACATGATGTAGCCTCTGCTGCACAAACACCCACGAACAAGTATGAGGAGTGACCAAAATCACAGGGGCGGAATGACTAAGAACTATCTGCCATTTTTTCTAGAAACGTTGTATCCCCGATTTTTGAATGTGTCCTTGGCGATGTACTTAGGATACGGGTCTTTCAAGACACCTCATTTGGCATCGTCATCAGACCCATCAGACAAAGCAGTAACGCTTTCAATAGACGCCGCCAAATGTTTCCGCAAAGCTTCCTCCTTATCTATTCCACAAGTCTTCCGAACCCTGACAACTCTCTGGGAAAGGCGAGGGATCTGGACCCTTTTAAACAACCCACCACTTAATGACTTTTTCGATAAAGCGGCCAATGACCTTCCTGAAAGACATTTCTCGCGCACAACTTTTAAAGGCTTCATGGGCATGGACATTGACAGCCTCACACCTGTAAAACATAGAAAACAACCCACAACCTACAAGCTTTTTTTTAACAAGTAGTAATAGGTACATGCCCTCATCACATCAATTTAGACGAACACAGAGTTGGCTAGTGACAGATATGCGAGTGCTACTATTCACAAATCTTACCGTGCTCGGGAGCCCTTTGAGGGAAATCGCCCTCCTGTCGCGCCACTGCGCCAACGTCCACGGAGGATTCGACGTTTTGCACCTCGGCCACGGCTATGTCGCTAACCAGCTCGGTGGCAGCTGAGTTGCTACGCAACTCGATGGCTTTAAGAAGCACCATTTCTCGACCGGTACAGAGGACAGACGCTCGATCACCCTGTTCTTCACGGCAATGGGTGGACGGAGAATCATGATTTTTTCGCTCTTGACCCATCTTGATGCTGACGGTCACCTCACCGCCTTCCACGGAGGATTCGACGTTCTGTACCTCGGCCACGCCTGAGTCGCTAACCAGCTCGCTGGCAGTCGAGTCCTTACCCAACTCGATGGCTTCATGAAGTACCATTTCCCGACCGGTACTGAGTACAGACGCTCGATCACCCTGTTCTTCACCGCAACGGGTGGGCGAAGAATCATCATCTTTCCGTTGTGGATCCATCTGGATGCCAACCGTCACCTCACCGCCTTCCACTATAGGTTCTCAGCCTTTCTCATCGCCATGAACCCGAGATTCCACCGCGGGTTCTTCTTTGCCTTCCTCATCGCCAAGAAGGCGAGCTTCCACGAACGTCCACTGACCTCCATTAACGACACACTCTTGCGTCATGGCTGCAGCCGAACGACTGTGCAGAACCTCTTTGGACGTCCCGATCACCAGCACTCCTGCGTCGAACCCCTTCACGACTTCGCTAGCCAACCAGTGTTGAGTCTCCTCTTCCCGCTGCAGAGCATGTGTTTCCCCCGGAGCTGTTGTACTCTTGCTGTCAGTGTCCACGGACGTGCCCTCCGAAGCACGACGTTCATACTCGCTACCCCCGGTCTCCAATACTTTGCAAGACTGCCAGTGTCGAGTCTCCTCTTCCCACTGTACAGCATGCGCTCCCAGACATCGCTCCTCTTCCCCAGTAGTCGATGTACTCTTGCTGTCAACGTCGACTGGTACACCCTCTGAAGCATGACACTCGTACTCGCCACCCCCGGTCTCCAACACTCCTGCATCGGGCCCCTCCAGCACGTCGCGAGACCGCCAGTCTCGAGTCTCAACATATGAGAACGGAGGTAAGCAGGGGAACCTTGTGACCAACTGAAGATGCGAGGGATAGGACGTCACATGTTCTTGGTCCCGCGGAACTGTAGCGTGAGGAGCACTTCTGGCGGAAGGCCTCTAGGGCGACGTGAGCAACTCCGAATCTATTCGGAGTTTGTGGCGCTCGCCCAAGCTGAGGGAACTGATTGTCGCACCTTCGATCCTTCGCAATGCAGGCATCCCACCCTCCAGGCAAAACGAAGACGCAGTTCCTATCAAGGAATGCTTTCGTCGCTCAGGAGATGCTGCTGTATGCTGCAGACGTTCGCCCTCTTCCAGGAGCAAGGTGTTGTGCACAGGAGACCTTTGTTGCGCACGGAGCGACGGACTCTCCTCAGCATCGGGAAACAAAGTCCTCTCAGACAAGTGCGAATCTACTCACACTTGATTTGACCTGAGGGTGGCCATGTCTCGCATGTCGGAATCTAGACTCCCTACGCAATGGGTTTCCCTATACTGGGGACTCCCGGACGTTTTACGTTTTCCACCCGACCCATTCCCGCCCGACACCTTTCCAGCCGACCCCTTTCCACCCGACCCCTTTCCGCCTAACCCCTTTCCGTCGAGCGCCTTTTCTCCCGGCGATGTTTCGCCCGACCCCTTTCCGGCAAATTGTGAGCCGTCTCCTTCGTCACCTCCACCGTCTCCTTCATCTCCTCCTCCGCCCCTTCCAAGATGCTGACCGCCCGACGGAGGTCGTGGCATGCGCCAGTCAATGCCACAAGACGGTGCCGTTTCGAGTGTGTAGAAAGGCGCTCGAAACTCCAACATATTGTCATCGTATAGCTCGTGGAGTTTCTAGCCTACATACGCAGTGACGTCAGAGAAGCTCCTTTCGGGGTTCATAAGACTCAAATGCTCCACCAGAGCATCTCTCGCCTTTTCTTAAATGGACCCGCTCCCTGTCTGTTCATGCCACTCCACTTGCCATCGGCTTCCTTCATTGCCATGACCCACTTTCCATTCTTTACAGCAGGTTGGAATATCCTCGGGTGCCAGACGACATTCTGTCCCTATACATCCTCCGGTGTAAACCGGTGATGCTTGCCGAAGAAGAAGAGCCTATCATTTTCCCAGGTATCATGGTCCCCAGGGAGCTTGTCACAAGGTTCGTAATCATAGTCTCTCTCTTCCTCCCCGTCATCAGACGATTGATTGTCGACTCTTTTGCGCCCAAACGCACGCTTCAAACCGGCAGGGGACGTGCTATATCTCTGAGGACCACCTTCCCCTTCATCAGCAACCTGTCGAACCACCCGGGGACGTGTCATGGACTCGAAATCGAAGGTTTCGGAGTCACTCAGCTCCTCCATGTCTTCAGCGTCGAAAGGGTCCTCCTTATCAAACTGCGCCTTGTAGTTTTCGAGGGTGAGCAGTTCGGCCATCAAGAAGAAAACGTGCTCCAGCTTTCTCAGGAAATTCGAGACAGACTCTCTGGGTGCATCGCGGTACCCATTCAGCACACCGAACATCAGGTTTCTCCGTCGATTGTATTCGAGGTCGGTATGAGCAGGCTGTCCGGGTTGGAAAAGGAAGTCCCAAATTTTCGTACTTTTGTTCCCCGACAATTTCCAATATATGTCACATTTGGGATCCCAGTTCCGTTCGCCGGTGGTCTGGACAAGAGAGCAATTAATGCGAGGCTCTGCCACGCGTGTCTTCACGAACTCGTTAAGGTAATCGATCATGTTCGTCTCGTCCTCCAACATGACGACGTTCCGACCGTTGCGCAGGAGATCCCACATGACAGACGCCCGCGCCTTCCCAAAAAAAAAAACAGTTTGCCCAACTCTGCAAAAGTTTTCGATTAGACCAATTAGATGGCACGGGTTCCGCTCCCTGTCCCCGTAAGCAGGTCCACGAACACTTGTCACGCTGCGTCCTCCCACTGGCTACGAGGGAACTTGTCCTCGTCCGCCACGTCGAAACACACCACAGCCTGTCCTGATGGGTCTAACGAACAAACAGCTTTCGAGCGGGCCGCCACCGCGTGTTTGGCCGGACTTGGACCATGAGCATGGGGAACCTTTGTCGGGCTACAGGCCGGGAAAACTTCGACTGTGTTGTCTGCCAGGTTCTCGCCATTGAAAATCACGTACATGCGATCACACTCCTCAACTAGCATGATGTTGTTTTCCCGGATAGTGGCCTGCCTTTGTGCATGGCACACCCACTTCCCTGTCCTGACGTGATGGATGCTAAACTTGACCATGCCTTTCAAGAAACTGAGCTCCCAATGAGAGGGGAAGAAGACCACAAGTGCCCAGTGCGTTGGCGACAGAGTTGAGAGAACGCGTTGCAAGGAGGCGAAATCGTCTCCTCGCCAGTCTGAGAGGAGTGTGGGATCACACAAATCGAGAACGTATAGGTTGCACACGTAATGCCGCACAATCTCGCGGATCTCAGTGAGATGACTGTGGGCTTGGGAAGGCAAGCAACTAAAAGGAATAAGGTTGGTCACTCGGTTGAGCTTGTGCCATTTGATGTGCCTCAAATCCCCGCTGACCCTGATCGGGTCTCGAACTTCTTCTTCCGTCCGTCGTAAGATGGAACGGACAGACTTTTCGAAAGATTTAGGGAACCTGTCATCCTCGTATATTATCTTCGTGTCGCCGAGGGAGTCCTTCTCGTGCGGAAGAATATGTTTGCAAGTGTTTACGTACTCCACCGCGCCCTGGAAATGCTTTCGCAGTTCGACCCACACCTGGTTCGTGAGGCCCTGTGGCCCGAACTCCGCCAGAAGGTGCCCCTCGGTCCGGAAAAAAAGGCTCCCGTAGCGCCAAACCTCTGCGTCCTCCTCCGTTTCAAGGAACAAGATGTAGTGAAACATGCGGACCATCATGTGGTCCACTTTCCTTGTCGCGACCATGTCTTTAATTCCAGGCTTATGTTGAGGTTTCGGATGTTCGCTCGTCGATTGCACAAACACTTCCCTAAGTGCGAGAATGTCGTCAAGGATCGACAGTTTTTGGGCATCGGTCATGTCGGCTAGACACTGCCAACAGAACATGTCTGGCTCTCTCACGACGACGAAGAACTTGTCATCCGCGGCGTGACCCGGACCAGCCACCCCATCTTCGTTTCACCAGCCGCCCCTTTCGAGGCCATTTCCGGAATTGCTTGAAGACCAAAAGATTTGTCTGGAATGTATTTCACCGGCTTCGACATGGGCGTTTTCCCATCGCCGCCCAACAACTTCCCCTCGGCCCATTTCTCATAGAACTCCATGCCTTTGCCGAAAACGTCATCACCGGCCGTCACGAGCGGCATCCACTGCCTCAATGCATTGCAAATGGCAGCGATGTGCTCCTTGCCGGCGAACGTTGTCACTTTGCTTGCCATCGTCCAGTGTGCCCCGTTCGGACTCTTTCCCAAAAGCAGCTTCTGGAACTCGAAAAACGCTTGTTTTTCGGCCTCCTTACTGGAAGGGTTCCCTTGAATGGCCACCGACCTTCCTTGATTCTCCCATGCCTCCCGCATGTCCTCGAAAGCGGTCTTCTGTGCACGCTGCTTAGACATCTTGTGTCTTGTGTTCTCAGTGAGACTGACCTGCAAATACCCCTCGAAGTCTTCGCGGAGAACCAGACGACTCTCGCCGGCCACGAGTGCATCTTCCACAATTCAAATATCGGCTTACCGTCCAACTCCTTCACAGCAGTCACGGTGTGTTATCCGTTGACAGGGTAATAGAAGTACTTGTCCTTGTCCTCTGGCTTGAAAACATCTTTGTAAACCCTCTCAGCTTTCTCTGGCCTATGCGCTACCGGCTTGTAGATGGGTGCCAGAACCTAAGGGTTTTTCATTCGGATTTTTTCCTTTTCCTCGTGGAACTGCCTTAGCATCGGTTCCTTGATGTTCTCCACACCATCGCGACTGAGACTGCGGTGGTTGTAATATCTTTCCCACGGGGCGATGTCGCAGACCTTCCCCGGGTCGATGACCAGTTGAACGGGGAGCTCCTTCTCCACGATCTCACCATCATCGTTCCACCTGATTCGAGCCAGAACGCTGCCACTTCGCCATACTGCGTACTGACAGCCCGTTCGCCAACGCTAGACACCTCAGCAGTCTTCCTCCTCCGAGGTTTTTTCTGGCCATCGCATTCTTCAGCTGCCAGTTTCCTTTTGGATTTCTCCGAAGGTTCTCTCGTGGCGGCAACACCTGGATGAGCTGAATCTCCTGCACCCATAGCTTGTCCTTCGCGGATGGTCAAACCGTTGGGCCTCCTCGCTTTCTTACTTGCCGTTGCACCCTCTTCCTTCGAAAGCCTCTTTTCGACTCCTTGTTCTTGTCCGCTACGCATCCATGGCGTCCTCTTTCCCGAGGCATGTTCTCCTACGTCACCTTCATCCCCGCCAATCATCGGCTCCGAGTGTCCTTTCATCCTCTTCATGCGGCGGGTTTCTTCCGCCACCTCTTCTCGCACCATCCTCTGTTGCTCGCGCTTCTTTTCCGAAGAAGTCAGCTCCCCGCCATAGTTGTCGCGGACTGCATCCATCCCTTCAGCCTCGTTCCCTCCAACCTCTTGCGCCTATCTGCCGGATTCTTTTCTCGTCCTATCTCGGAGCGAATATGTGTCGCCCTGGCAGAAGACCTTGAGGATTTTCGGAGTCCCTGCATCTGGAGAATGCAAGTCAAACGTTTTCCCAGGAGCATTCGGGCCGACCTGCGTCTGAATGCTGCGCGTGTGCCCCTTGCGCTGACCCCCGACGTCGTGAATCGCACTCCCGTGCCCCACTGGCATCTCAGGGGTTTCTTGAGCCAAGTCGGACGACCCCTCATGGGCTGGCAGAAGCCGGAAAACATATTCTCGCGGAAGAACCAGACGTTCTTTTGGCACCATTAGCGAGAGATCAAGATATTCCACTGGCGGTGGAAGACGCTTGCTGTAGCCATCTTAAAGCCCTTTGAAGTGACGGCACAACGGCATGTTCGAGCCGTACCCCGCAAAACTCTTAATGGGCACTATCACACCCTTAACACCTCTGTAAGGCAGTCTGCACTGGTCGTACAAGACGTTAGTGTGCAGCTTGAGCAAGCCTCAATAAATCTTAAAGAACGAGACGATGGTACGGAGAGGAAGAACGTTGTCCGCTCCCTCAGCGTCTGGAACGCAAGTGGGTCGCATGAAAACAGCTGCCCAACAAGGTTCCCCTGAACAACGAAGTACAAAAACCATTGTGCATCCCTTGTATGGAAACACGGAGGAGTAGATTGCTAAAGATGTCGTCCCTCCCCGGGGGCAGATGGCCCGGCGCTTGTGGATGTGTTCTTTGCGGACACCATTATACTCCCACTCGTTGACTAACGCGTCGAACCTCAGACCAAATCGGATGCCCGAGAGGAAGGCAACGAGGTTTTCCTAACACTGCGGAAGCAAAGTGCGAACTAACTCAGACTTGACGAAATGGAGGACGAAAGCGGCATAAGAGATAGGTGTTTGAAATGCACACGAAGTCACAACAATTGGGTAAAGGAGAGGAAAGACAACACTCCTCTGGCAGAGTGAGTTCGGAGGGAAGACAACGACTCCTCGGAAAGAGTGCGAACGAACTCGTTGTCCTAAAAACGAGGAAGAGGTGGTTTATCTTCAGGAAAGTGCGAACTAACTCGGAGTTCTGGGAATGAAGTCGTCTACAACAAGTACCGCATGGGTATCGACAAGCAGGAACCGACTCGCAGTTCTGGGGACAAGGAAACCGACGCACGAGGTTGGTGTTTGAAATGCAAACGAAGTCAAAACTATTGGGTAAAGTTAACGAAAGACAACACTCCTCTCGCAGAGTGAGTTCGGAGGGAAGACAACAACTCTTCGGAAAGAGTGTGACCCGACTCGCTGCCTTCGAAACGACTAAGATGTGGTTTATGTTCGGGAAAGTGCGAACTAACTTGGAGTTTTGGGAATGAAGACCTCTGCAATAAGTACCGCGCGGGTATCGACAAGTGCGAAGGGTATCGACTAGTGCGAACTAACTCGCAATTCAAGAGACAAGACAACAATTGCAACCTGCAGTTTTGGAAACGTGAAAGTCACGTTTAAAAAAAGGCGTCTTATCTTAGGGAAAGTGCGAACTAACTCGAAGTTGTGGAAATGAAGACCTGAAAGACGCACGACATAGGTGTCTACAAGTGCGAACTAACTCCGAGTTCCAGAGACGGATGGCAACAACTCCTCCAGCAGTGTTGGTCATAAAGTTCGAACTGACTCGCAGTTGTGAAAATAGACAACTTACTTTAACGAAAAAGGTGTCTAATCTTGAGAAAACTGCAAATTAACTCGCAGTTGTAACTCCTCCAGCAGTGTAGGTCGCAAACTGCGAACTGACTCGCACTTGTGGATCACTTCCGACCTCGCTGGGATGGATGAAAAAAACTGCGAATTGATTCGGTCTTATATATATATATATGTCAGGTCGGCGACCTCAAAAGGGACAGGTGAGCGAAAATCGGGAATTGATTCGGTGTTCAACAAAAACTGGGTATTGATTCGAGGTTCACCATCCGCAGTGACGACTATAAGTTGCGAAGGGAATCGAGCAGCTTTATGCAAATGTTATCATGGCTATGGCGAAAGGTAATCGAGCTATGAAACGCGGATCGGATATGGCGGACGGAGGTGGAGGGTGAAAAAAAGACATAAGAACACGTTCGCTGGCGAAATAATAAAACAGGGAATTGATTACGGGCGGCGTTATATCCTGCAGGTAGAGACAGGGCATCTGAGAATCTGTTCGGACATCGGACACAGAATAGGACAACTAAAGTTACAGAATCTTACCTTCGTGGTGCGTTGAGCGAGCGACCAACGTCGGACGGATATGGATGTACGACCACCGAACCAGCTATGGTGGAGGGATATCGAGCTACGAAAGGCGAACGGGCTATGGCGAATGGAAATCTAGCCACGGAGAGCGAGCTACGGAGAGCGAACCGAACACAATGCGGCAACTGCGGACAAAGCGAAGAGCGAAAAGCGAACAGGCCACAGCGGAAGGCGTTGGGCGGTGACGACAAAATATAAGAACGTGCGCAGAAGCGATAGCGTGACTTGGCATGTGGACCGGCAACAAAAGGGATAACGCGAGGGCGGCAACGCCTTTTATACTTCCGTGCAGCTGGCCTCGCGTCGGGATCAAGGTGGCGTCGTATCCTTCGCATATCGCACGCCTGGGCCAATAAGACGCCAGGGCCAATAAGACGCCAGGGCCTATGAGCGGGTAAGGGCAGGTTGGGCCTCGAAAGGTCGGAGGTACCGGAAATTGTCGATCGTCGATCAACAATTTTCAACGGCTCAGATGAATGGCGACACTGACATGCCAGAGGCCCCAAAATCTCTGCCAACTCCGGCGTGCAATAATATGACAGTTCCAGAAAACAAGGGGCAGGCAAGGTCATTTTCGCAGTTGTAGTCTGGACCGTCGATCGGCATGATCTGACGCACGAGGTCAGGCACAGGAATCCGGCGAGGCGGTTCGTTGCGCGCCGAGGCCAGGCGACGGTTCATTGCGCACCGAGCCGCGACGATTCGTTGTTCGCCGAGGTCAACACCGGAAATCTATAAGTTCCGGTCTCGCAGTCATTGGGACATTTTGCAAATGTTAACGGCGTTGGATATAAGAAGTCCGCAATCCATTCCAATGCTTGGCATGCACCATCACCATCAATGCGCTTAGCTCATCGCCATCACGACGCAAAGTTATATCCCCCATCGCAGCCGCCACGCTCGCCTGACCATCGGAGCGCTGACAATCGCTATCGCTTCCATCGCAGCGCTGGCCATCGCTATCGCTGCCATCGCAGCGCTGGCCATTGTAACCCGTTCCATCGGTGCGCCTTCTCTCTCATCGTTACACCATCTCTCTCCATCGGTGCGCCATCGCTCTCCACCGCAGCGTTAGCCATCGCTATCGAAGCCATGGCCAGTGTTATCCCATCGCAGCGCTGGCCATCGCTATCGCTGATTCGTTGGGCCATCTTCTGCGTGATCTCTCTCCATCGCTGCGCCATCTCTCTCCATCGTTGCGCCATCTATCTCCATCGCTGCACCATCTCTTTCAATCGTTGCGCCATCTTTCTCCAACACGGACTCTCTCCATCGATGCGCCATCTATCTCCATCGCTCCTGCGCGAACTCTTCTTCATCCCCATCTCTCTCCATTGCTAATCGCGGACTCTCTCCGTCGTTGTGCCATCTCTTTCCATCGCGTCTTCGTGATCTCTTCTCCATCGCTGCGCGATATCTCTTCATCTCTCCTGTGCGATATCTCTCCATCACCGCATGATTCCATCGCTGTGTGATCACTCTCCATCTCACTCCATCAGTGTGCGATCTCTCTCGACCACTGGGCAACCTCCATCCCTGCGCCAGAGGCTCTCCATCGCTCCTGCGCGATCCCGCCATCGCCATTGTATTGTTGTTTCAGGCCGCCGTCGGTGCAGGCGCTCATTATTGTGGAATCGCACGAAGCAAGTGACAGGTATGCTTAACTAAGGTTTAACGTGATGGATGTCACTTTGATAATGGAACTGATCTGTAGATCAACATTAGTCAGGCGTGAAATGATGTTGTGCAATAACTAATGTTGGTGATCGCTGCGCCAACTCTCTCCATCGGCGCACCATCTATCTCCATTGGTTCGCCATCACTAACCATCGATGTGCCTGCTCTCTCCATCGGTGCGCCATGTATCTCCATTGGTGCGCCATCGCTAACCATCGTTGTGCCTGCTCTCTCCATCGGTGCGCCATCGCTAACCATTGCTGCGCGTGCTCTCTCCATCTCTCTCCACCGGTGCGCGATCTGTCCCGACCTTTCTTCATCTATTTCCACCGCTGCGCTATCTTTCTCAATCTATCTTCATCTCCGCGCCATTTATGTCCTTCTATCTCCTTCGCTGCGCCATCTTTCTCCATTGCTATGCCATCGCTAACCATCGCTGCGCTTGCTATCTTCATTGTTGCACCATCTTTCTCCATCGGTGCCCAATCTCTCTCCCTCGCTGCGCCATCTACCTTCTTCCCCGGAATATACAACGCACGTTCATTATAGTTGTCTTTAGATTAAAATATGCCCCAAATTCAGCTGTTATGACCGGACATTGTATTCGGGGAAATACTTTATTTCCATTTATCTCTTTTGGTGCATCATCTCTCTCCATCGGCGCGCCATCTATCTCCATCGGTGCGCCATTACTAACCATCGTTGTGCCTGCTCTCTCCATCGACCTCATCTATCTCCATCGGTGCGCCATCGCTAACCATCGTTGTGCCTGCTCTCTCCATCGGTGTGCCATGCATCTCCATCGGTGCGCCATCCCTAACCATCGTTGCGCTTGCTCTCTCCATCGGTGCGCCATCGCTAACCATTGCTGCGTCTGCTCTCTCCATCGGTGCGCAATCTCTCTCCATCTGTGCGCCATCTCTCTCAATCTGTTCGCGATCTCTTTCCCTCCCTGTGCCAGCTACCTTCTTCCCCGGAATATTCAACGCACGTTCATTCTAGTTGTCTTTAGACTGAAAGATGCCCCGAATTTAGTTGTAATGACCGGACGTTGTATTCGGGGGAAGACTGTAACTCCATCTATCTCTCTTGGTGCGCCATCTCTCTCAATCGGTGCGCCATCTCTCTCCATCTATTTTCATCGGTGCGCCATCTGCCCATCACTTCGCAATCTTTCTCCATCTTAAAAAATACTATGCCATCTTTCCCCATTTCTCTCTTGCGACAATCTGTGGTTCGTACTACACGCAGAACAAGTCGGAAACAACTCGCACTTGTGCCCGCAGTTTCGTAATGGAAATGCTCGTTTGCAAGTGCGAATTTATTCTCTCTTGAACCAACCAGCCTCCTAAATTTGCCAGTGTTTAGTCGATCAGTCACAATTATCTCGCATTTGTGCCCCCAGTTTCGTAATGGAAATGCTCGTTTGCAAGTACGAATTTATTCGCTCTTAAACCAACCATCCCCCTAAATTTGTTACTCCTTAGTTGATAAGTTAGAATTAACTCGCACTTGTACTCACAGTCTCGAAATCGAGGCACTCGATCAGTAAAGTCGCGTCTCTTCTCGGCCCAAAAAAGTAAAGTCCTTTTCTATTTGCGAATTACCTCCCCACTGAACCAACCACGACGGTAATTTCTTATTGCACGGCGAAATTAAAATGCTCGTTTGAAGTGCGAATTTGTTGACACTTGAACTAACCACGCCCCTAAATTTCTTGTTGTTAAGTGAATAAGACTGAATTAACCCGCACTTGTACCCTCTGTTTCGAAATCGAAATGCTCGTTTCAAGTGCGAATGTATTAACTCTTGTTCCAACCAGGAACCTAATTCCTTATCGTACAATGAATAAGTTTGAATCAACTCGCATTTCTACTCTCGCCTGAAAAAGTGCGACTTTACTCGGACATATCCAAACCACTTGCACATTGAACTAACTAGTAGGAAGAGCAGTCGTTTTCAACGTCCACAAACGGAGAGGAGTCGGACTTGAGATACCACTTGAGCTTCAAACCAGGGTCCCTGAAAACGATATGTATTTAAATGTTGTTGTTCCACTGTTTTGTGATAAAAATTAAAAATGCACGTTTACTCCCTCTTGTTTATTTTCATGACCTCGTCATACGTTGACGTGATTTTTTTGTTGTACATTTTTCATGTGAATCGTCTCTTCAAATGGGTGTCCAATCCATCCCTTGTGTCACGCCACCGCCACCGTCACGACAACATGGAGAAGACGATGTTCGAGAACATAGTTCTTGTGACAGCAGTCCGGAAGCTCCCTCTGATCGACATTGCGGTTTGAAAAGGGAGTTCTCGATGTTGACCCCGACGAATCATTCAGGCTCGTCCATGACGTGCGTTCGGCGTCGTTTTGTCCGCTTTACCGACGTTCCCAACGGTCAGCGCGTTTCTACAACGCTAATCCCCGATAGTGAGGGTATTCGGGATGTCGAGACGTTTCTCGGTGGATGGATGTTCGTGGGCACATATTTTTGTGGTGTGTCCGAAACGACTGGATCAAATCTCGTGCGGACAGCCGGTAGACTGTCTGAAAGCATTGAAGTTACCCAACCCCTAACATTTGACTATAGTCGGTCGTTGGTGGATACTGACTTCTGCGGTACGCCCGATAGAAACGGATCTGATCGGGAACAGTGTGGTGCATCTGGTAGAAACGGGTTTGAGAGGGAACAAGCAACGAAACGTGCGTGTGAAAGTGCCGAGATAGGTAAGAGAATTGCATTTGAAGCCGAAAAAATAGACTCTCCGTCGATGACAACCACGGGTGCAATGGAAAATTGGCAGACTGGTTTTGTAGACACAGATTTCTATAGTTCATCGGAGTCCTCCCAATCTGATTTGCTGAGAACCTCTCCCACGGATAGATCAGAATTCCTAGGTGCTTGCATAGGTCCTCGACCAAAAGTCCCCCTTGAACTCCCGAAGCAGTCCTTCCGGTTTTGTCTCATCCCCTACCTGGAGAAAGCGGAAGATATAATCGGAAAAATAGGTCAGTTAGAAGGTCAGAACATTCGAAGAGGGCCAAAAGTCGATTGAATGAAACTAACATTGCGCTCATTCTGACGCACAAATGTTGTAAGAACAAGTGTCTTCGAGTCTTGACCATTGACGATATCAAACCGGTGCGTGAAGCCTATTACGAAATGTCCCTCGAAAGGAGGATCGAGTGGTGGATGCAAACCCTTTACAATTTCACTATCCTCGATGATGGTCTGGAAAGAGTCAAACCAGTGTAGTGCAAACGTCGTGTGTGTATCGCCGGTTGGTGCAAAATAATAGGGATATGACGAAACACATTTCGTCGTTATAGCAAGTGCAAGTCAGACGGGGTCGTCCGTGCATGGCATGGTCTATGGGGATTGTTGAACCTGAGACCGGAGTATGTGAGCATGCTGGCTCGTGTGACACAGTTCCTGGAAGAACATGGAGATGCTATGCCTAACAAAATGGTTGTGAGAGGGACCTCGCAGAGACCTTAAGTAAGGCTCCCTGCTTATTTCACGAAGCTCCTTGTATACAAGTCCATCAAGGCGGACTTGGAAGCAACGGGTCAGACCGTCGTTTCGGAGCAAGTCTTCTACTCCATATGGAGGAAGTACTTGTGGCATGCCAACCTTGCCAAGTCCAACTCGTTCACAAAGTGTGGCGAGTGCGTCCGCCTTAGACAGGCCAGAGATAACGCCTTTCGCCTTCGTGACCGTAACAATTTCGACGAAAAACACCGTAAACACAAACTAGATCAGGTGGCTTACCGTGCGGATTACGCTGACTGGAAACTTCGTTCCATTTTGAACCCCGCGGAATACCTTTGTCTTATAGTGGATGGAATGGATCAGAAAAAGACAACCATTCCTCACATCGGCATGTATAATTACTCCAAGGATCATCGACACCACATGATGATGAAAATAAACCTGACTGCGGTTGTAGCTCACGGCAGGGAACTGTCCATTTATGTTACACGTATTTACCTTTCTACGAGCACGGTTCCGATGGCACCATGACGTGCGTTATGCGGACTCTATGTGAGTTGCAGGTGTTGGGACAGGGCCACGCCACCTTTGAATCGAGGCGGACAATTGCTGGAGGGAAAACAAAAATCAATACCTTAGGTATTTGGTCTGTCTTCTGATGAAATTCGGGATTTTCGAAGATGTCGAAGTGGGGTTCATGCTCGTTGGCCACACGCATACCGACATAGACGCGACTTTTAGTATTTTCTCGAAAAAACTGAAGGACAACGATGCTTACACAATGGAGCAGTTGTTCTCGCTTATCGAGTCGTCACACAAGAAACCGCCGAAGTGCACCGAGCTTGATCACATTGCCGATTGGCGCCGGGTAGTGGATCGATACGTCGACAAAAGCATCGTCGGCGTGTCGAAACCGCATCTCTTCAAATTCTTCATGAGTGACGGCAGTCCTGTCATGGTGTACAAGAAGTACTGTACCGATGCGGAATGGATGCCGGAAGGCAGACCAGTTCACTGGTTCCCGGTTGTCGATGGGCAGTATGCAGGCCGTACCTCCCCTCCTCAGCCATGTGTTATTCCCCGTGTCCTTAAAGAGGATTTTCGGATGGCTCGTGACAGTGTCCAAAAATTTCTGGATGTCCTCGAACAGCATAGACACATGTAGAAGACATATAGGAAGGAGGAGGTCGACAAGCGGGAGGATGCTTTGTCTTTCTAGAAAACCGTCTTCATCGAGACCGGCAATATGATCCAAAAGCAAAAAAAGAAGGAGACGGATGAGGGTGAGGAAAAGGATGTCCTCGGGGCGGATGAGCCCGAGATCTACCCTCACACCTTCTGGCCACAATCAGTTGAAACTGTGGAGGAAGTTCAAGAAACTGACCCTCCTTCGCAAGATGCTTCGCTTTGTAGGACCGAGGGCGGGCCGTCCAAAAGTGGACGTCGATCCTCCACGCCATATAAACAAAGGTGATTTCCTGATTGTTAGGCCGCCCGATGAGGGACTGTCTCAAGGGGTCCCGTTGTGGGTTGGCAGAGCACAGTCTGAGGTTGTGGACTACCGTTCCTCACCTTATTTCGGTTGTTTATGTATACAGTGGTGGGTGCCTACAGGTCACTCGTCCGATTTTCACGAAAGGTACTCCGGCGCTTGGACGAAGAGGTATAAACTTTACACTTCGGACGAGGAACAATGGCAACACGCTGAAACTGTGGCTTATTCCTTGAGAAGACCTTTTCGCAAGGGACGGATGAGAGCAAATTCTAGGCATGCCTTACAATACCGACATCTGTTTGCACGAAAGCGCTTGTGGCCTGAGGGACGGTTGTCTTTCCGGTCCGTCCGACGTGCCCGTTTAGTTAAATGCGAACTGATTCGCATTTGTTAGCTACGAACTCCGTAAAGATAATGACAAGACGTTAACTGCGAACTAATTCCGGTTTCTTGTCATGCATGATGCATGACGACGACACACCATCGTGTGATGTTGTATATGAGACAACGTCCTACGAAACCTCGTCGTACGCGAGCAAGTATTCCTTTTCGATCGAGAATGTGGACATGGATCTTATCATCATGAACAAATGCATTTGGGCACGAGGAACGCTCAGTCTTGACAGCGATTATCTGCATATCGAGGTTGGGGTCGGCCTCGACGGTTACATTGGACCCGAAACACGTGTTGTTGATGGACAAACTACAATAGTTCGTGATAAAGGATAAAATATGTGGTATCTCTACTGGAGCTTAGAAGAAGTCCAACTATGGGAAGTTCCATTCAGTCAGGAGGAGAAGGTCGAGGTCGAGGATATCGTAGATTCCTGGGACTCGCTGCGCTTCGACACAAGACTGGGATTGTATGGACGACCAGCATGCTAAACTTTGCATATGGTACTGCATCGGGAAGCCGTAGTTGCATTTTCCTGCAATCATAGACTACCATGGCCGAGTTCGTCTATTCAACCGTGGCACCCCTGTACTAACTCTTTTTACGGCGACAAAGCTTTGTGGTAAGCGAATGAGAGTTTTCTTCCTTGTAAAGGAAGACTTTCGCGAACCCACGTCCGCGGGTGCTCTGAAACGCTTCCTTGATCGATTCGAAATAGATCCTTCGCTTGCAAAAGAGTTGAATCAAAGGGTTGACTGTGCATGCCCAACTTCACTTCCTTTTCGGATTATGTGAGGAGATATTCTTCACGTTGGAACACAAGGACGATTACAATGACTACACTCTACGAAAAGTTTCGCATCACCGTTCGGGTGTTCAAACATTGGAATTCGTAGGCGGTAGGCGGCGACAGATCTATGACTGTCCTTACTGTGACGATGGGCACCAATCGCCTTGACCTGCTATGTGAGCCTTCCTATTTGGGGATTTCCACAACTCTGAGTTAGTTCGCACTTTGCTCTTGTACTCATAAGACAACCTCGCGGTTCATCGACGACCTCGTTATTGACATTAGTCTGAGCTAACTTGTCATTGTTGTCACTTTTTCCACCCCGTGGTCTTCAATAGTAGAGTGGTCTGACCGTTGCACACGAATGGCGTGTTGGAAATGAGTCGAGATTAAGAGGTGGTTGCAGGACTTGCGCCGGATGGAAATGAGTCGAGATTAAGAGGTGGTTCCAACACAAATGACGTGTTCGAAATACGGCCACCCTATCACGAAGTGCGAATACCTTCTCAGTTATCAGACCCCGAGTAGGCTTTTCCGTTGCTCCTTTTACTAGATGTGTGTAATTGTGCTTCATTATGATCTGGCAAAAGTGAGAGTATAATCGCAGTTGCCATTCCTTCCAGACTTTGTGTGCGTCATCGCTAACATGCTACCTCGTGCTTCCTCATGTAATGCAGGATGAACTCTTACCAGACCTCAGCCCACGCAAGCGCTTCCAGCTCGTCTCACGGCGACGTCTCGCCAGACCGGATTCCCGATCTCGGTCTCTTCATTTTGGACAAGAATATATGGGAGTATGAGCGAGTAAACTGTTCACGCAGATATCTAAACATCGAATGGGATGTTGCACCGGATGGGCAAGTTCTAGTGATATTGAGGATGGGCGCCACCGTGGATGACCTTGTGGTCGATAGAGATATGGGTTGGAACTTCTGGTACCTGTACTCCTTGGAATACGAAATTGATGTAGAGCCCGTCGACGAGGAAGGAGATCCAGAACCTCCCACTCCTGAAGAGATGACGGACGCGTAGCGTGTCCTCTGTGCAAAGAAGAGTTGGTCAGACCCCGACAGGAGGCACATAAAGCTTTGTGCCTGGTTCTGCATGGGACAACCGGTTGTGCCCGCACCGGTCATCATAGATTATTACGGTCGCATTTGGGCATTCAACTGTAACATGACGGTCGTGACGCTGTTGACGACCGTGAAGGTTAACGGTCGAAAGATGAAAGCGCTTTTCATTGCAGGGGAGGAGTTCCGAGGAGTCGCCCTCAATTCTGTGCAAGCGTTCCGCAGCCCCACGGTCGAGGGTGCGCTCGGACGCTTTAGAGATCTGTTATCGCACGATGCGGCATTAAGGAAGGAGCTCAACTTCAGAGTCGACTGTTTGGTGCACTCTCAGTTGCACTACCTTCTCGATAATTGTGAAGAGATTTTCTAGAGAGTGGAACATAAGGACCACAACTTAGAGACTGTTTTTCGAGAGGAGGAATATTGTCTGTCGACGGCCCGTTATGTGTACGACTGTCCGTCCGGGCGCAACGGACATCCTGAATATCTGTAAGGAAATGGTCCCCAATAGGAGAGTAGTCTGACAGTTCAACATAAATGACGTGTTGGAAATAAGTCGAAATGAAGCGGCGGTTGCAGGACTTGAGCTCACTTGCGAAGTGCGAATCTACTCTCACTTATCGACCCACATGAATGATGTGTAGAAAATAAGTCAGAATTAGACAGCGGTTGTAAGACTTGCGCTCTCTTGCGATGTGCGAACCAATTCCCAATTATCGAACCCTTTCGTGCATATCAAGATCCTGTTTTTTTTGCTTGTGAACTTGGGAGAATCTCAACTGACGCGCTTCCTTGCTTTCTCTGCTGGTGCAAAATGGATATCGGGACTTTGTCGCAGAGTACGAACTCCTTTGCGCCGGAGATCGATCTGATCATTTTGTCGAAGAACATTTGGGAAGACATTGGACGCTCTGGGCTGGACCGTGACTACGTGCACCTCGAAAATGATGTTGCCCTGAACGGGGAAATCTCTTCGTGGTAAAGTGCGGAAGAAGGACACCTTCAGATTTGTCGTGATGGAGGGTCGAGCTTTTGGTACCTGTACACTCTGATGAAGGATGTACAGGCATACCCTATCGGGCTGGAGTCACTTTTGAAGAGGGAACCCGTCGAAGAGGAACCCGTCCAAGTTTCTAAGATGGTTGAAGCATGGCACATTCCGTGCAAGAAACTTAAGTGGGCGTCGTTGGACAAGTTGCATCAAAAACTGTGTGCCTGGTTTTGCCTCGGCCAACCGACAAAGTCGGCGCCGGTGATCATGGATTACTTCGGTCGAGTGAGGGTGTGTAATTGAGGCACTACCGTTGTAACGCTCATCAATGTCGTGAAGGTGGACGGTCGACGAATGAGAGGTTTTTTTCTCGTAAGGGAGAAATTTCACGGTGTCAAACTCACTTCTTTTCAAGTGTTTCACACAACCGGCTCTACTGGTTCCCTTGCACGGTTCAAAAATAGGCTAGTCATAGATCAAGCACTCAAAGATGAGCTGGATTTGCGGGTTGACTGTTTGGTGCACCAACAACTTCACTACCTCTTCAATAGCAGCGACGAAATAAATTTCACAGTCGAACATAGGGACAATGAATTGCGATTTGCTTACCGCCATCTGGATTATTCAGCCTCCAGACCTCAGGAAGTGACACTGCGCAACGGGAAGAGGAGATATGTGTGCGGCTGCCCTTACTGCAATGTTGGACATCTACATCTTCACTAGCGGCGTTCTAAATTAGTTGCTTCGTATTTTTTCTAGTGAGAATAGACTCGCACTATGCTTACAGCTCATTGAATTCCATGTTCGCCCCCTTACTTATCTCAAGTTTATCATGCCCCATCCCGTTCGGTATACCCCGTTGCAAGACAAACTGTCTTTCTAATTACGAGTTCATTCGCACTTTGCCAACATCGGTCAGTCTCAACTTCGCCGTTTACCCACCTCTCTGTGTATGACAAGGTGGAATGTTTGACACCCGCAAGGGCGCTGTTCTCTCTTCCGATGCAGGATGTCGTCTAGAAGTGTCAGTGGGACGGTCGTTGTTAGAGACCTCGGCTACTGCGAAAGTCTGCGGAGTGCACTTGTTGCTGCAGCTGAGAGCATTTATGGTTTAGAGTGGTTTGGCAACATTGGGCTTTCCAGATACCGCAACCTTCCGGTCCCCGAAGACGTTCGCACTTGCGTCCAGCCATTTGTTCCGCCCCCGCCTACCCCAGGTTTTCAGTACATTGTGATGGTCACGCTACGCGACAGGTCCGTCTTCTGAATTGGTTTCTACATTGCGTTCAAAGGGAAGTTGAGAAGTTGTTTGTATTATTCATACGTAACTAGCACATCTTTTGATAGAAAACCAGAAGGTTGTGAGCCTGCCATTATGTTTTTCTTAACGATCTTCATCATGCATATCGCCTCGTGCTTGGATAGAGAACTATTCCTTGTATCCGGCGTGAAAGAAAACGATGACGGTCCCCCGTTCTGGGGAGACCGTTGTCCGTTCCAAATCCATCACAGGAGCAATTTGAATCGAGTTTTAAGAGATATACTCATGCGCGACTTGCTGAATATCGAAGCAGATCTTCAGGCCCGAATTCCTGAACCAAATCCTTTTAATCGAGTTCATCATAGACGAGCACAACGACGATGATCGCGGGAGGCTACTCGAAAATTGTACATACTGCTACCATGAAGATCGTACTAACTCTTTTCACGCAATGCATGCTACGAAGATACTCATCGTCTAAGGATATTCAGATTCTATATGTGAATGGACTCGCATTTATCATCTCACGCCTTTAGAATCTCTCATCATGAATGTTCTTATGTGTGCAGCGGGTCTAGCCCTATCACGTTGTGGACATCATGCCGGGCTTGGATGAGCTTTTGTGTGGGACTTGTGTAGGTAGGTGAACATCGTGTCGGGTTTGGATGAGTTTTTGTCTAATGTAGGACTTCGGCACAAATCAGCGTTTGTGTTGGTCTTCGGCTTGAATCAGCTTTGGTGTAGGACTTCAGTTGGACTTGTGTTCGACATGTTAGTATTTGAGGTAGGGATTGTTTCAAGTGTAATGCATGACTTTTCGGCTTGTGGCAACGAGGGCGTGTTATATAGACTGTATGGAAGCGTCTACTGTAGATAAGGTCATGTCATGTAGACTATACAACGTGGGTTTGAATGATTTTTGGAAAGCCTACATGTGCCTTACAACGTGTCCTTCAATGATTTTTGGAAAGACGGATTTTTGAAAAGTTTCCGTGTACTTTGTAATTTTGCATGGAATTATTTTTGGAAACGCCTCTGTGTACTTTGCAATTTGCCATTCAATGATTTTTTTGCATTGAATGATTTCGCGAAACTCTCCGTGTGGTGTACAACTTCACCTTTAGAAAAACACTAGGCAACTTGAAGGCGATGACAAGTGTTAGTTATAAGAATGAATATGTATCTTCTCCACACAAAGATTAGATGACATTTTCACCCGGTAATATACAAATGACAAGCCAACGCCCATTTTAAATCATTGTGTTGATGGTAAGCGCACCTGCTTCTCCATCTAAGTGCGAGTTCATTCGCACTTCTGGTGTGAACCCCGAGCAATTCCCTCGCACTTTGCTTCAACTTGACGTTTACAAAAATAACAGGCAACCTGCAAATGTTTCCCTCTCTCCATTTCTCCCGACTTCACAATAGTGCCCTTGCAAATGTTTTGATCTATCATCTTTTTGTGATGGGTTGCATGCATGTTTTCGATAAAAATATGCTCTTGTCAAGGAGGGGATCGAACGAACCGCCGGTAAGCACCTACACATTACGAAGCAAGAGCATGTCCCAATTGGAACATCGTTAGGTTCTTGCGTTGTCGACTCCCACATGATAACTACACTGAACCGCGGCAGGATGACCAGTCCGCCTCTTCAATGTAGATCTAACGGTGGATTGCGTCAAATCTGCTCTCAAAGATCCACACCGGGGATGGGGGCCGGGATCCGACCACAGTTTGCTTGTAAGGCAATATATGATGTGTCGATATAACCAACATCCAGAACTGTTTGGTGAGCATCTAGTGCTACGTTAATAAGTTTCAAACACTGTCGCAAAGTCCCCTAAGAATGTTCATTGTCGGTTCCTCACGTCGTCGATTCCCACGTGATGAGTACAGTAAACAGCGGCAGGATGGCAGGTCCCCCTCGCCGGAATAGATCTAACGGTGGATTGCATCAAATCTACTCTCAAAGATCCACACCGGATAGAAGGTCCTGCAATCAGTCACTGCTTGCTTGTAATCATCATGTGATGTGTCCATACAATCGACATCCAAAACTGTTTGGTGAGCATCTTGTGCTACGCCAATAAGTTCTGAACACGACCGCAAGGTCCCCTAAGAATGCTTTTAGCACTAGAGACCTCTGACCGCCGACTATTTGACACTTCGTGAAGGTGGTCATTTCAACCGATGCAGAAGGCTCGTGATCACTTCCATTGCTTGTATATGTGTCGATGGGTGCTTGGCGTTGCATACATGTAGTGTTGTTTGACACTTCCTTAAGGTGCTCTATCGAACACCGATAACTGCGACTTGACTCGCTGTTCAAGTAGAATCTCTCTCTCTCTCTCTCTCTCTCTCTCTCTCTCTCTCTCTCTCTCTATATATATATATATATATATATATATATATATATATATGTCTCTCTCTCTCTCTCTCTCTCTCTCTCTCTCTCTCTCTCTCTCCCCCTATCTCTCTTACCTGCCATGCCCGTTGATGTACCTCTGGCCCGACTGGGTGCAGTGCGGTCGTGCGGTGGTGGTCGTGTTCAACACGACGTCCGTCATCGGAGTTTCGACGGACGTCCTTGGGGGGCATGGTTATTTTCTTTCCCTTTGAGCTGGGTGTATGCATTTGCTGATTTTTTTCGTTGTGGCCTGCAGGGCGTTTGCCGATCGCGATGACTATCTCGGAGTGGGTAACCCTGGTTCTTTGGCGTGAGCGCATGGCATACCTTTTTCCCCCATGCTCGCTGCGTGTCTCCGGCAGTGGAGACTCCGATGTTATTGACGGTGCGAGAAGAGACCACTTTGACTGTGATCCTTGGATAACGGTCGTCCCGTTCACTGATGCTCACCTTGACTCGTGGAAAGAGCATCAATGGGACAAAATGCTCAGGGAGTGTCCGTGGGCGGACGACTACAAGTTCGCTAACATGTGCGAGTTTGGGAGTTTCATTCCCGTGCCTAGAGTTGTGCTCGGTTCAGTTCGGTGTCATCGCTTGAGTGCAAAGCTGAATATTGTTCATCATCACAATGTGTTGGCCTGCAACATCGTGACGGCTTCGCCGCGCACATGGTTCCGTGCGCTGAAACACGAGTTGCTTGCCTGTGCACGACATTCCGAGTTCCTCGACGAGTACCCGTTGCGCTCTCCAGGGCTGTTGCCTCGAGCAGTTTCCTACTGCTGCGTTAGATTGCGTCTCGGAATGTTATTCTTATCTAGGGTCCTTTGCGTCGCGTGTTCGAATCGGAATAGGACATTGACATACGTTGTGGTCTACGTGTTCAGAAATGAGTTGCACCTCAGGAGAGACGAGATGGGTTTGGTCATAAGATAATTCGAAGGAACATGGGATTTGGTAATCGGGGGTAAGGTGGACGATGTGGACGCATGGCATGAGGTTGAAGCTCAAGCGTCCTCGATACGGGATGCTATAGGCAGGTCTCTGGTCGGAAGGACCGGGTTTGTTCGCATGAAATATATTTCTATGTTTGCGGAAGGTGCTCTATTTGATGCGTCGCAGTGTCTTACGTTCGGGTTGCCTGTTCGAACTTTGAATGAACGCATATACAGACCGGTCTGTCGTCATCAGTAGAAGTGAAACTTCTGAACGGATGTTATGTATCGTGTCCACGCAAAAAAAAATGATGATATTTTCATCAGGGAATACAAAAAGGACACACCGATTTCCTTGGACATTACACACATAAGCTCATGGTGTGCGCACGTATCTCTCCATCTAAGTGCAAGTTCACTCGCACTTGCTGTGTGCACCCCGAGCATTCCACTTCAGTGGTGTGGCCACCTAGCTCTCCATCTAACTGCGAGTTCACTCGCACTTGTGCTCTAAACCCCAAGCAATCCACTTAAGTGAATGTCATGAATCTATGTTGCGAATTCGTCCACGCAAAGATTTGATGACATTTTAATCAGTGTCCATATTTAATAATCGCGTTGATGGTGTGCGCATCTGCCTCTCCATCTGAGTGCGAGTTCACTCGCACTTTGCTTAAGTGAGGAGCATGTCGATATATAGTACAGGGCATGACGATTGAGTGTTGCCCGCACCAGGGGACTTATCATTGGCCAACTTTATTTACGACGGTCTACACGTTCGTATGTGTCGTTTATGTGTGCGTGATGTATAGGGAGCGTAATGTCGTCGGGACCTTCGAGAAGCGTCAGCATGAGTCCCGAGACGCACAAACGCTTAGCAAGACCATTTTCACCTTGTGCGAGATCGGCGCGGCATCATGACGGTCGAACGTGGATCGACGAAGCAACCGGACCCATGGATGACCGTCGTCAAGTACATGAACCGGCATCTCGACGAATGGAACGATAATGAATGGAAGGCGATGGGGTGGGCCTGCCCTTGGGCAAGCTATTACAAGCTTGCCAACATGTTAGAGTTTGGGAGCCTCATCACATTGCCTGATGGTGTCCTCCAGCCGAAGATCCTGGACGATACGGGTAAACCGATCCGCTACCGTACTAGCTTCTGAAGTCGCCTCGACTGCCAGTACATCACATCTTCGCCACGAACTTGGGGAACTTCGCAGAAGCAAGAGTTTATGGACTGCGCTCGTCATTGTTCATTCTTGGAACACTACCCACCCCGTTGCCCAGGGACTACTCCACAAGCTATATCATATTGCTGTGTGCGGTTGACTAATGACAGATGTCCTTTCGCCAGAGTGCTGTGTGTGGCTTCTTGACACAAAAGTAGAAAACTCGTGGATGCAGTTGTGCTCGTGTCACGGAACGAGATGGTACTTCAGGGATCGAAGTTCACGCCGGTGATGTCTCGCCCCGATGTAGATGGGCGGTCAGATTTCGTGAGAGCAGGTCAGGTCAGATTTTTATCATTGTGGCATGAGGTGGAAGAGAAAGTGTCCAACATACGAGACTGTATAGAGAATTCCTTAGCACGACCAGGAGGGTTTGTTAGGATGAAATACATGTCCGTGTTTTCGGAGAATGCAATAGTCAATGAGCCACTGATGCATGTGTATGGATCATCTATGAATGCTATGTATGGCTTCCGTTGACTACTTCGTCCGCGGGAAACCCCGTATGTCACAAGATACGGACAGGTGGTCAGACCTTGTATTTAAGGAAAAACGTGTTAAAAATACAATTTTGTTGAACATGATGTGCATGTGCATATGCACCTTAAAATGGTGGATATGAAGTAGTAGATAGAGGTGCGAGACGCAATGGTTGCAATAGGTGCGAGAGGCAATGTGTGATTGACTGATTTTTTGCTTTGAATGTTTTTTCGGAAACAACCCCTGTCTACTTTGCAATGTGCGGTTCAATGATTTTTTTCATTGAACATTTCTAGCAACTCTGCGTGCGGTGTTTCCATCTACGAAGGTGCAATGTTAGGAAAAGACTACGCAAGTTGCCAGTATTTCCATCTCGACGTTGCGGTGACAAAAGTAAATGTTCTGAATGGATGTTATGGATCTTGTCTATACAAAGAAATGACACGCCGATGACCTTGCAAGTGTTTTGATCTCTGATGTTCATGCCATGGGATGCATGGATGTCTTACAGTTCTAAACATGCTCATGTCAAGGAGGGGACCGATGTTTGCGATGACACGAGTGAATGTTAGGAATCTATGTTATTGATTTGTCCATGAAAATGACAAGCGAGCGTCCGTATTATATCACCAAGTTGATGGTGTGCGTTCATGTTGTTCATCTAAATGAGAGTTTACTCCGACTTGTGGTGTGTACCCCGAGCAATCCACTAGTTGTCCACGCAAATGTCAAAGAACTGATAACCTGCGGGATCTGGAGTTCAATTATATTTCTTGAGTGCGAAACTCTGCTCGAAAGAGATCCAAATCCAGCAGGAAGTCCCACCACAGACCATCAAACCTTGCCCCGGTGTCGGACTTCAGCATCCAAGACTTTCCAGCAACTGCGCGCCTGCAGCAAGCAAATCCACACCCAGCATCAAGATTCCCTAAGAGTGCGTGGTCATCCGCACAAACAGCCAACGACTGGGTTAAAGCAAGGAACTCTCTCTCTCTCTCTCTCTCTCTCTCTCGATGTTGACCCGGAATCAGATTTCGCATCAAGATTCCCTAAGAGTGCTAATGGCAATCCACACAGACAACCAATGACTGTTTCACACTTCTTCAAGCTGCTCGATCGCCAAAGTGATCAGGAACCAGCATCAAGGCCCCCTAATAGTGCTATTGGCAACTGGCATCGAGATCGAACGACTCTTTGCCACTTCCTTAAGGTGTTCTGTCAAACATCACTTACTCCCGAATCATTCGGTGTTCAACTATTATCTGTCAACCGGAGAAGGAGGTCCTTCCGGGAAGATAAATGGTGGACACATTTTTTGCAGGGGTACTGACGGGTTGCGGGTTCAACTTGCCAAATATCGTGCACCTGGCTGGGTGTTCCGCTTGAGCACATTTGACGGGTTCAATCCATCAACTTGCAAGGTGTTGGGCGCCGGACCACTGACCTTTTATGGAAAACACGTACCACATACCCAATAGGATGCCATTTTGAATCATGTACTGTCTGTCACAGCAACACCAAGTCAGGACAACATTATCAAGGTGTCATACAAAGAGCCCCTGCCCTTTTTTACAATGTGTTAGGTGCTCTGTCGAACACTAGTAATTCCCGAATCATTCGGTGTTCAACTACTATCTGTCAACCGGAGAAGGAGGTCCTTCCGGGAAGATAAATGGCGAACACATTTGTTGCAGAGGTACTGACGGGTTGCGGGTTCAACTTGCCAAATGTTGTGCACCAGGCTGGGTGTTCCGCCCGACAACAGTTGACGGGTTGAGTCCATCAACTTGCAAGGTATCGGGCACCGGACCCCTGACCTTTTATGAAAAATAAGAACCACATACCCAATATGATGCCCTTTTGAATCGTGTGCTGTCTCTCACAGCAAACCAAGCCAAGACAACATTGTCAAGGTGTCATACAAAGAGCCCCTACCCTTTTTTACACTGTGTTAATTCGCATTTAATAACGACTATTCATGTATGAAGGGCTMAAAMCSCCCCGCCGCAACATTTGTCATGTCAACACCTCATATACTGACCATTTATCCTCACTGAAAGTGTCGCATGATGCCTTATTGGGCCATGTACTGAGTGTTTATTTGCAGTCGAAAATTCGAAATAGTTCACTTTTTGACAAAAATTTCATTTTTTACGAAATGTGTATTTTTTCCTCTCCGCTGGTTTTTTGTATAACGAGGTTGAGCCATCTGAGTAGTTATGTCAAAATCACTACTCTCTAATCGAAGACCTTTCCCATCTCTTTGCCACCTCTCCCAGAGATAGGTCAGTATACAGAGATCTCGAAGCGACTCGGCATATTCCCAACCTTTTTTAATTTTCATAAAGGAGCAGATGCACTTCCGCAGTTGAGACAATTTTTCATAAGTCATATGCGAAGCTTCTTCCTCATGAACACCTAGATTCACAACCTTATTCCGATAAGCACGATGGTACATTTGAACCTTAGTTGATTGACATGGACTGTTGTTTCCTTCTCGACCTAAAAGTTCGACGCATCGATTAAGGTTACTAAAATTACCTTCTAAAGTACTAACTGATAGAAACTTATTTCCACTTTGATTCACAGTGTGTGATCGACTCTGCAAATCTGGTATTAGGCATCCTTCAACAAAGGATAAGATATCTAAGTCAATACAATTGCTTAGGTCTCTTCCAGCCCCCTGTAGATTCAACCATTGACTTAAGCACCATACTAGCGACCCCTCTCTTTATCAACTGTGTTACTTCTGCCATGAGCACTTATCAGCTCAACACTCTTCTGGAGACCATCTTCATAGGAGACACTGGGAGGAAGACCAACTTGTGAGGTTTTTTGTACGCTCCGTCCCAAGGGTCGCTCCAGCCACCACAACCTGCAATCATTCGACTTTATTACTATTTCGAATTTCATTGTCATTTCATTTCAACTGTCTGATGCATGAAGGGTGGTGAACTTTGGGTTGGTTAGGAGGTGTTGAGGCATTGAGGCCAGGACAATTGTTCTATGAAAATATATGAGTCGGTATTTATTTGTCATCTTATTAGATTCTATGATCATTTTTTATTTGAGGTCATCAGGATCTCCGAACATCATTAGGGGGCGTAGGGCTGAGAATTTTATAGGTCGAGTTCTTAGGCGGCATTTCAGTATCCCAATCTACAGCTTAGGATCAGTGGTCTCACCTGCGTTCCTGAATAGGGCCCAGAAGAGGGGCCAACTCTGATGGGACTGTCCCTGGATGAGTGCTCTTTACTATAAATGGATAGTGGCCAAGGGCACTCATCACGCTTTGACTTTTCATTCCTCCGCTGACTGCACACATAGCTAAGTGGCACGTTCCTGCACGGGTGAGCGACAAGCTGTGAGTATCGGACTTGGAATTTTTTTTTCTGTTTCACACGGCGAAACGTGTTTTTTCTTCAGGGCTCCCACACACCCCATATTCCCTCGGTGCTGGGGCCCTAGGGCCAGGGCAACATTTATTTGTCATCTAATCAGCTTCTATGATCATTTTTCATTTGAGGTCATCAGGACCTCCGAACATCATTTTTCTTTTTTATTTCTCGTTTGTTTGTTATGAGTCCCCTGCCAAAGCTGGTTGTGTTTCCTCAGAGGATTGTGTTTCTCTAGTGTATCCAACCATTTTCACGGACGAATCCATATAACAGGTTTTTTTTTTTTTTTTTTTTTTTTT
>BFEA01000153.1:532118-547500 GCA_003427395.1 Chara braunii | reverse complement strand
CTCTCTCACACACACACACACACACACACACACACACACACACACACACACACACACACACTCATACACACACCATCAATCAATCAATGACATGCAATGTGTCTTGACTGAGGTATTTTTTGAAATGTTTGTCAAAAGTGCCACAATGTGCTCAGACTCAATGAATGTTTCGAATTTGGAGTCTTATTCCATGTTGCAATCGTTTTCGAACAATGAATTTGTTGCTCTCTCTTATGAGGAGATTACTAGAATGACAATTCATTTGCCACATTGTCAGACCAAAGGTATAATTCCTCAGCCTTTTCATAGATATGCACAGATACATAAGCTTCTTAAAAAGATTCTTCTCGTGGTTGTTTTTTTCAAGGTCTTGTGGATTTTGTTCCACCATCCAATATGTCAACGTCGATTGTCATTACCTACGTTATTGTGTCTGTTTTTCCGGGTTGTTACGACGACTCTCTCTATTGTCAATTGTGTTGTGTCCGCTCTTACACCATCAAGAGACCATGCGCATGTCCATAAAGGATCATTGTGAAAACCAAGTTCTTCTAATTTTAACATTGTCACCTATCACTCTCTTGAATTTATTGGTCCCAAAAAGACATTTGCAGATTTGTCCCATTTTGATATTTCTAAAATGATTCAAGATATTTTGAAGCAGCAGAGAAATTGAATACGAGCATAAACACTAAGAGATGTGTAAATGTTGTGATTCATCTCAATTATAATCGGCAAGGATAGGGTCGATTCGAAACTTTTGAGGAGTATCCTCGCAAAGTGTTGCAAGGAGATTCAGTCCGCGAGGTGCTACAAGAGTATCGTTCCAACTAACGAAGTTGATTGATCTTATAAGAGATATAGTGAGTGATTGTCGAAGCCTTGCCTTAATGACAATATTTTACATTGTCATCTTCGGTTTCACTTACGTAATTGCCCCTACAAGAGATATGGGAAGAGAAAGACAAATAAATGAGGGGGGGGGGGAGAGAGAGAGAGAGGAAAAAAAATAAAAATAAAAAAAAAATGACTTAAATAATTTTGACGTAATATTATTCCACTTTTCTACGTCAATATTGATTGAATTTGATTCCACTACGCAATAATTGTTCCTTGATTATACTACGGCCACTTGCTTACTTTTAACTGAACGAAAAATGTTCATAGAGGTTTTTTTTTTTTTTCTTCGCTCTTTTGTTGCCCCCCCCCCCCTCTCTCTCTCACGCGCAATCTCTCTCTCTCTCTCACTCTCGCTCTCTCTCTCTCGCTCTCTCTCTCTCGCTCGCTCTCTCTCTATCTCTCTATCTCTCTATCTCTCTATGTCTCTATCTATCTATCTACCTTTTTTTTTCTTTGTTTCTATCTTTATCTGTTTTTGTCTCTTCTCGCCCTTTATCTCAATTTTTTTTTTCTTTCTATTTGTCAGTTTTGTAATTCGTGAATTAAACTCGGATTTCGTAACCAGTTACTCTTATTCAACAGAAAAATTCCCGCGAGAAATGAAAGTTGAAAAAACATTTCATAAAAAAAAAATCCTTCATGTTTAAAAATTATCATTCCAATGTTTGTCCAATTGTAAAATTTTCAGTTCTATTTGATAAGTTTTCGTCTAAATATGAGTTTTTCCTTCCAACTACATCTATTTATTCAAGATGGAAGGGAAGTCTAGACGAGGTTATGAAATATTTTAATTAAACTTTCATTCTATTACAACAAATATATTTTAATTTAGATTGGATT
Source organism: Chara braunii (assembly GCA_003427395.1). Lineage (NCBI taxonomy): Eukaryota > Viridiplantae > Streptophyta > Charophyceae > Charales > Characeae > Chara > Chara braunii. The sequence continues at coordinate 545,760 of BFEA01000153.1, read as the reverse complement.
AACCTATTTATGACTGAAAATCCTTACTTAGAATGACAGTCCAATTAAAATATTTCATTAACTCATCCAGACTTTCATTCCATCTCTAACATTAACTTCAAATAAGAATGGATACCCCATTCTTAGAAGGAGAATTCTCAAGTAAGACGGAAAATTGGAATGACATTTTTTACGATAGAACGAAAATTTGAAATTTATAGAATGAATATTTAATTCTGGAAAATTTTTCTGTTGTTTATACGAGCGTGGCCCCCACCGCCCACACCGCGGGCGCTTAGTTTGTATTTATGATTGCAAAGAGGGGGAGGCGGGGAATCTGTCCACAAGCAACTCGAAAACAAGTACGGGGACCATTACCCAGTTTGGGTTTAGGCGTCGAGAAAAGTGCGGAAGAAGAAATGCTCGTCACGCAACCGTTGTTCTTACAACTTTCAAACCATGAAAATTTAATGTGCGCACGGCCAGAAAAGTCAATCAACCCAAAACTTGAAATTCATAAAAATAAAAAAAGTCATAAACAAATTAATTTTACCAGACCTGCAAACCACTGAACTGACCACGATACTCTGTATGCTAAAGCACAAACCACGATACTCTGTATGCTAAAGGAAAACCACCTAACTAATAAAGGAAAGGGGAAAAATTAGCACAAGGAATGATAACAGGAACGAAAAAAAAGAAGGATCAAATTCCTCTCAGACTTCTAATGTAACCATACACTCATGAAGACTTTATCCTTCCTAATGCAATACCAACTAGCAATGGTGGAGAGATTTTTAGAAAAATTTATGAGTTGAAGTGATGCGCCTCCCACAAACGGTCCCCCGGCCTGTCTCCTGCGACCGAACAAGGCAACCGAGGACTCAACCTAGGCTCGAAGATTGGGAACTAGGCCACGTAGTGACTTCAACTTCTGAAGCGCAATCTGCGCTCTCGTCAAACCTGCTAGTTGGAATCTCACTTTGGGATGAGAGCATTTTCTGGAACTGGTGAACCATTCAGGTCGAATGGGACAAAGGGTTTGTAGAACCTAACTATGTGGATCAGCAGACGTGAAGGAGCCTAGATCGACGGACTTGAGTTAGTTCGTCGCACACTCAAGGCCAACGAACGAAGTGTGGTTGGATGAACTAGGTCCGGGGACGCTCTGGCAACATAGTTGTAGACATGATTGCAGTCAGATGCATCCCATGTGGGTCTTCATCGTGGTCAGATGCATTGACTAAAGTGCTAGTTTGAGTATACCCTGATAGTGAGAAATGTCTTTATGGATATATCGTGCCCATTTGGCTAAAATAACACAAATAGAATTTGATATTACTAGCAAACAGTTCTTTCTTTTCCCAAAGGTCACAACGCTAGTTCTTCCTCCCCCCCCTCCTCCCTCTTTTTCCCCTTTTGTTAATTAGACAAGCCCAACCAATTCAATCACTTGTGTGAAAGTCTATGTATGATCAGTTCACACAGGGGTCAAGTCCTACTACTATTTACCCCCGAACATAATGAATAATATATGTTGTATTCGAGTTCTCGTAAACTTCCAAAATTCGAATAGAACATGTATGTATGCCTTATCCTGAAATAACGGTCGTTCGAATAGAACGTGTATGTATTGTATTCGAATAAAAAGAAACCTATGCATTATGTTTTGGGGGAAGATAGTAGCAACATTGAGTTTCCTTAACGCCCAAAATTCAATCTAGAGTTGAGCGTGTTTGTGGAGATGTGAAGTTGAGGAAACTCAACAGGAGTTTTTGCACATCTCAACAAAATACATCTAGATTCAGGAGTTGTGGAAACTTAACATTGTCAGTGGGACTTGGCCGCTGGTGCGACTCGCAAGGCCCCACTAACAAAGCGAATTAGATCAAGTTCCTGAATCTGGATGAGTTTCAAGTTGGGATAAAAAATTGCAATCCAATCGCGTTTTTCTAAATCCAACCACACATAAAACCCATATTCATGCGTTCAATAAAATCTCTCTTTGCTAGTTGGACTTTGTCCTAAGGTAGTCTATCCTTTCATCAAACCCTACCCTTGTTAAGGGACCACAATGATGCTTGAACCTCACGCCCCAGATTGCTTTCCTATTGGAGTGACAATAGTGGGGAAAAAAATCTGGAAAGCAGTAATGGGTGTGTGACAAGGATTTTGGGAAAGATTAAGTGTGGAGCTCAAGCCACAACTAAAATCTCTCATGTTGATTTGATTATGAAACAACAACGAGTGATAGTGTGAGACGACAAAAAAGTGCACAAATCCTATTACAATGACTATCTAATCCAAAAGTACCTTTGGACCTTGTAGCGTGCATTACGAAGTTTTTTTCCAGGTCGAAACAGAGGAGACGTGTATGTTGGATCTTGACTTTGGACGAGGGGTCAACGACGCATCTCATAGAGGTCAGAATCAGAGTCCGAGTGAGGCAGTCTAGCTGCTCTCTCTACCACTTGCTTTTCTTCGTGGGGCGTGTAGTAAAAACTTCATTCCTTCAACAACTCAGTACGTCGACCGTCGAAATAGAGAGTGCTCATCCAGTACGGTGCAGCAGTTGGCAAGGAATACCAATCAACTCATAAGAAGGAAGCAAAATAGTGAAAGGAGGAAAGATGGTGACAAGAATCATAAATCCTGAATTTACAGACCCAGAGCACTGCATTTAAAACACAAACTAATAAAATTTACCGATCTGGGTCACGGATTCGCGAACGTCCCGCTCGTAGACACGTGCTCTATCCTTGTAACGTAAGAAGGGATATGGACGGAGATGTTTACAAAATCAGGGTCCAGAGGACCCTATGGGGTCAGTCCATATGACAATTGACCGTTAGTCGCACACCCATCCACAGTTTAGAAAACAAGTGAAACCGATACTATCAACTCAGGGAACAACCCACGTGAAGGAAATCAAGCAATACGACGTGACGTTCATGCCCGATGCTCCTTTGAGAAGGGAGGGTATCTCAGAAAGCTAATGAACGAGTTCAGTAAGAAGAACTTCAAAAATGGAACCGTGAGTCGTTCACGTAAAGGAGGAGGCAATAAAAAAAATATTTGGAGGGGTTATGTTTGCAGTGAGACGCCACTTCATCAATCGAATTGCAAATGCACAATTCATGTCAATGATTATCTGATATTTAACGAGGGAAGGGTGCAATAGAATCTGACAAGTATCATTGATACTCATTCATAGGGGGATCGTTGAGATTCGATGTCAGAGTAAGTCGCTTCCACTCTTTCAAAAAATACACCAAACGTAATTCTTACTAAAAGCAAGAAAGAAAAACTACAAAATACACATCCATTCAACACTCCAGACTTAAACGAAATGATAAGACCTCGTGCACACGATACAAAAAGTTTTTAAGCATTCATTGAAAGAGAAACGAAAAGAAATCCCACAATTAGGCTCAGCATTAGCAAAAGTCATAAGCACATACATATTCATTCATCATAATATGAGAGAGAGAGGTGAATCAGATCGATCAATCTTTCGTAATTTCACGTTTTCGAAATATCCTTTTGTTCATAACACTTATCGAAAGCGAGAATGTATAGAGAGCGATTAACACAAACTTACACGTACAATTTGTAAAACATTAAAGAAGTCAATAAGAGAGAATGAAGAAGGCAGGGGAAAATGAATTAAAACACATAATGAGGACTCATAAAGATTAGGCACCTTGCCATACAACTTTCTACCGGAAAATAGAAAAAAATAACGAGGTGTGGAGTGCATCGGCCCCCGACTTTTCGCAACAACGAGAGTCCTCTCATCCATGTCGCGCAGGAATAAAAAAAAATATATAGAGAAAACTTGGGGGTAACGCATAAGTAATCCAGCGAATCGTCGAGACAAGTGTGGTTGCGTTGCCACCTCATCGCTCTAACTGCGTGTGACAACCGCACTTCAAATTATCCCCTACGACGGGATAGGTTTCTGCGAGGCATAACTTACCTTCCCAAAGGGGTTATGACCACCTTTAGGAACGTATCCCTATCGACTTACTGACTCACGTGCGAAAGCTATTATATGCAATCGGAGAGGTAGATTAACCAATGGTGTTTGGTTGTTTTGCTGTTGTATAGGTATGCTTGGTTAAAACGCCATCTAAATCCGAACGTCGTTCGTTCCCTATGATGACGATATCCTAGATGCGGAGCGAATTGCCAGTCAAGTAGGACGATCCCAATCGAGAATGAAACCCAAAGTAAATCATAGTCCCTTAGATACTTAACTCAAAAGAGAAGTTACAATGACCGGATATAATTATATCGAAACGAATTAACAGTAGTTGATAAGAATATATATACGATTCGACATAAGTTAAAAATGTATCTTTATAAATCGGATCACCAAATAAAATATCACAAGACCGAAAAAAAAAACCTCATTTTGTCGAGTTTTAAAAAACATTACTATAAAATAGATTAAGAAGTACTATAAAATCGAATTTTGTAAAAAAATACTATAAAATAGACCATGAAGAAGTTGGTTAGTTGATGAACTTGATTCAGTCAACGGTCCCTGATAACTCGAGTTCTATAAAAAAGCACTAAAAAATAGATTAAGAAGGAGTAGGCTTAGTCGATAACCCTGATTCAGCCGACAGATAGTCAGGTTATCTCAGTCCTGGCTTGATAAGATAGAATGCCAAAGTTATTAATCTCGTTCCTATATTGACCAAAGACAATCGAAAGTCACATACCCCATGTATCCACCCCAAATTTATGCTTCCTAGGCTCAAACTCCATCTGCGAGAGTGGTACATGTGTGTGTCCACTTTAAGAGTAATTCTTCAACCAACTGGGTTTCTGAAGTCGTCGATCTCCCGTTCGGTGGTGGCGTTTAAGTCGATCACTATCAAGGTTTATTAAACCAGCCACCTTTCAATTAAAAACGGGTAGCACTGCGTACCCGTAAAGTGCGCAAAAATCCATGTACTCATACGTATATATATATATATATATATATATATATATATATATATATATATATATATATATATATATATATATATATTTTTTTTAAATTATATATATTACATGGCATATATATAATAAATTATTGCAGATAATCGGAAGGAGGAGGAACTCAACATTGGGGAAGGGAGGAAAAGGCAGATCGGGAGGAGGAGGAGGAAGAGGATGATGGGGAGGAGGAGGATGAAGTGGGCGATGAGGAGGAGGAGTATGATAAAGACGATCGGGAAGAGGAAGTCAGCGATGAGGACGAAGTCGACAATGGGGAGGGGGAGGAGGAAGGAGGACGTGGCAAGGGAGGAGGAGGAAGCGTCGGCTTCCTCCTCCATCGTCGCCTTTCTCCTCCCCTCGTCGTTATCAACTTCAATGTGAAAAAAAAAAGAAAAAAAGATTTGAAGTGGCAGGGAGGACAAAGTCGACGATGGGGAGGAGGAAGAAGAGGATGACGGGGGGAAGGATGACGAAGATGGCAATGGGGAGGAGGAGGAGAAAGATGACGGTGCATTGCCCTCCTCCTCCTCCCCATCGCCCTCTTCGTCTTCGTTCTTCCCGTCGCCCATTTTCCTCCTCTTCCTTCTCATCGCCGTCACCATCCTCCTCCTCCTCCCCGTCATCATCTTGTTAACCTCCTCCACCCACTTCTACCTAGGGCGATGGTGGCAGCTCCATAGCATCTCCATGGTGACGACACAACAAATGGCGATGGCGACGCCCAGGATGACCAAGACGGAATGTTGTAGGGCGGAGGGGTAATGCGGCTTGGGGGGTAGACCTTCCCGGCATGAATTCGAAAATTGTGCGGGAACACTCTTCCCCCCACCCCGCATCACCCCTCCACCCTGCTTTGGGCCCCAGAGGGCTACCCCTGCCCACCCTTAGGCCTACGGTGCCAAAACCGCCCCCCCAAGTGGCCTGCTACCACTACGTATGCGGGCCATGAAAAAACATACGCGCGTACACGTACGGGGTACATACACGCGTACACGTACATGGTACGTACGCACGTACGGGCATACACGTATGCGCGTATGCGGAGCACTCGTACATGTACACCGTGCTACCCAGGATTAAAACTTCGAGGTGACTAAAACATCTCTTAGCTCGCACATGCTTAATCCACTAGGAGGTATGTTGAGGTATCTGTCCCCCTACCATGGGGCACAGAGCTCGGATCTCAGAGATGGAAGCGTCACCACCGAATCAGGTCTATATGGGCGAACCCATAATCTGAGTCATTAATGGGCCGACTCCTAAAGCAACTACCCCTCAGCTTAGGACCTTCCTAGAGAGTTGAAGTGCGCCATCTATTAGCGGCCCCGGCTACCCTTTTCCTCTCTTACCAGAAGGTAACATGGACGAAATAAGGGCCAGCGAGAAGAAAGGAAAAAGTCCATTTAGACAGGGGATAGGTAAAGATGGGGCATTTGGAAGAGACTGGGTCACATGGAGAAAATGACGAAGTCCAATTGGTCTTTCTTCTTTTTATTCACGAGCTCTTTTTTCGGCACCCATTGAATTTTCCCACTCCAAACACATCCTTTTGACATGCAGGTAGGTGAGAGGTGGAGAAAAGACAATTTTTTTCATCATTCCCGAGTAGGCACAATCAGTCTCCCTTGCATGCATCCTCCTACCTACCTGCACACCAAACAGGTGACTAGTCAAAGGAATCCAACAAAACCCCTCACCCAGGTCAGACCCCACATTTCACATGTGTGACTCTCACAACCCTACTCTACCTCGTCATTTAAACATTCAAAATATAAAGGTCAAGCAAAGTGTGGGTACATGGAGGTGTGAAGGGGAGTTTAGGTAATACATTGACCCTGAGTGAAGGTAAAATGGAATCAATAAAAAAAATCAATTAATATTCCAATCGTTGAAGTTCAAAATATATTGCCTACAACTCCACAAGTTCTGGCTTTTTAACCAAGTAAAGATCTGCATCCTTCTTCTCGTGCTCGAACTGCACTACAACTTCCAAGGACTGGCCCAATGGACCACAAAACAACTCTTGGAAAAGGATACCATGCTGCCCCATTCCGAACTGACCAGCCATAGCTAATTCAGAATGACTTTATTCTAGTCATGATGCTCATCTGGTGCCAGAGGGTGTCAAACTCTAGTCTGTACTTCAATAGTTCATGGGTGTACCGACTAAGCCAGATCCATTGGTAGTGTCTGCTCGATAATATGTGAGTTCAACTCAACCTCATCATGATTGTGGACAATCTACCTTCCTCACATGCGAAATTTGTCAGGGGTACCATCGAAGAAAAAAAAGCATGGAGAATGCTCCTCGACTGCATGCTAGCACGGAAAGATAGGGATTAGGGATAGGGACCAAGGGTGATCGACTCCATAGGCGCTATGCGGACCTGTAAGGAAACGGGCAGCGGGCACTGGATGATAGGGGGGTGGGAGCCTGGGAGGTACCCGGTTCAATTTCTCCGACAGTCCTTTTAATTTTCAACTCTTCAAATTTTAGTATTTTTAGTTTTTTTATTTTTCGATGTTTATTATTTGCTTCATTTGCAATATTCACGTTTGAATTTTCATTTCTTTTCGAATTAGTTATTCGAATGTTTATGTTTGTTACGTACTGCAGTATTTCCAGTATTTCCAGTTGGCAGCATTAGTCGTAATACGCTAGGAATTTGGCTATCGGGGTACGGATGGAGTCGGGACTTGGTGGGGCGATCATTCCAGAGCTACGGCCAGTTCCCCGGGGAGATACTGACGTGGCAAGGGTGACGATTTAGTAGAATGTCGAGTTAGCCCAGAAGGCGTTTGTACACTACATGGCGGGAAAACTGCTAGCATTTTAAATTTCCTCGCAAGCAGTACGCACGCACACGCGCAAAAGGTAACCGTACGAGAGTAGGCGGTCCAAGGAGGCTAAAATAGAGGGTCGATACGATTACAGAGGAAAAGACACGTAAGAAGGGTCGGTCGGACGTGGAAAAGTTAGGTGAAGCGTAACGGATTTTTGACGGGAAACATGATACGAGTTGAAAATTTCCCAGGTACTACACGGGTCTGGGCGCACACGCGAATGACCTGGGTCTGGAAAGCAGTCCAACACGACACGAAATCTGTTACGAACGATTGGACGGCTTCGTAGGACCTGATGGATCCTACGTAGGAACGATGAGCCAATCAATGCGTAGCATTGAAGCAGATACTGACCGTGCAGCGGAAGGCTCACACTATATGATGAGGGCAAGGCCACATCGGCCCTCACTAGCTCTGGGTGGTAGAGTACGGTGGGCCGAGAGGCAAAAGGCGTGTGGCAAGCCTCCTGATGAGACCGGGGCGCACCCGGTTGAAACATGTAGGGGAAAGCGTGCACGATATGAGCAGTATACACGCTTGTACGAAATTGAAGTTCACTTTATTTCGTGTGAAGAGTAATTTGGCCATTACTTACCTTCTTCTTCGTGGAGCGTAACAATCGAGTGAGAGGAGATACTTACATTGGTGGTCGCGTCTACTCGGAGGAGCTATCGGAAGTTGGTTGAAGAAGATAGCCGAGACCTCGTGATAGAGAGTGGAGATAGACAGAACAGACCGTAGGGTGAGCAGCGAACGGAAAACGGACCAGTAGATATGTCAACGCCAGGCAGGAACGAGGGAGCGGGGGGCAACAGTGGCCGAGGATGCTACAATTGCGGGCAAGACAGGCAGTTCGCCCGGGACTGCCTGGTTGGTAGAAACCAAGGCACGCCGCAGCTACCCCAGCGGCATCAGCAACAACAACAAGGTACATTCGCCAACAATACGAGGTATTGGCAGAATAGGAGAGAGTTGGAAGATGACGTCAAGACAATGAAGGAATGGTTCCAAACAAAAATGCAACGAGAACAGGAGAAGATGGAAACGAAGAAAGAAGAAGAAGAACGTGCAAGGAGCTTGAAGAGCAGAGAAGGAGACAGCAGGAACAAGAAAGGAGACTGACGGAACTAAGACGGCTCAATGAAGAAACAAAGATGAAAGTTATGGCAACAATTGCCAGAGAACTGCAGCAGTTCCGAGCAAATGTAAGCAACGAGATTCAGGCGACGCTCGCGACACTCACTACCGGGAACAAGATGCCAAGAGAGAAGGGGAAGGGGAAAGCTAAGGAAAGTGATGGAAAGCTAACGGAATAATTTTTGAGATACTTGAAAGGCAACATTGCAGAGAGCTCGCGAGAAGGGGAGGAACGTGGGAGATGGCAATTTATGCGGGCAAACAGAGGACAACATGCGGGGAGAACATTGCATTCACCCGAGCTCACGGAGGATGGAGGCGTGGTCACACCGAAATCGAACATACGAAGCAATGTGAAACCAAAGAACCTAGATAAGAAGGTGCCAGCGACGTGCAGCTGAACAGGCGTGATTGAGTATGTGTTGGACATCCAGAAAAGACTGACGGAGATGACGACACAAGAAATCAAGAGACGCCGCCACCAGGAAGGACTGGAATACGTCAACAAGGAACAAAGCATACGAGAGCTGGTCCGAGTAATGACGAGGCTAGCTTACGAAGGTTGGCTCGGGCAAGAAACCCAAGGAAACTGCACGACGGAAGACGATGAACGAGAAGCCTTCAAGGACGGGGAAGAGGATACAGACTGATGGTAGCAGCCCTCAGATAGGGAAGTATGGGATGACATGACAAGCCTGCTCAGGTTGAGAAGCGAGATCTTGGGGCTCGCGGATCTATCGAATCTGCGACTGCTGATTGAAAAAGCACTAGCTACGTGCTTTGTACTATTGACCAAAAGAGGTAAGATTCCGTGGGCAAGGAAGGTTCTAGATGTCGCACCTAGTTACCACGATTTCGCAAACATGAAGCAACCGGCAGTACACTATCTAGTGTCGCCCTGGTGTAAAGAAAATTATGCCAGACAGACAGTTAGGGGGACAGCGGAGAGATCGTGGGAACATGTGAGATGCACGAAAGCAGGCGGTAAGGGTAGATCACCAGTGCTGTATAATTGGCTACGCCAGTATGGGTGGGAAAGCTATATTATCCTCCCTGTCACTACTACGCAAACGACCAAACTCAAAACACTAGAAATGACACTGATAAAACGCTTGTCACCAGCACTACACCAAATAGGAATCATTAGGAAAGGGAAGAAGAAGAATAGACCAATAAAGAAGGAAAGGAGGAAGAAATATGGAGTGGAGGGTAGAGAAGAGAGAAGAACCGTCATTACTTTAAGACTGTGAGGAGAGAGAGAGGAAAATATGAGCCTTCAGAAGGTGATCGAAAACGTGGAAAGGGGGGGCAAGGTTGTTTCCTTGACAAGTAGAGGAGGAAAGATATGGGGGGATAGTTGGGCGCTGACAAAGAGATTGTGCGGTACGACCTCTGTTGTACTCAATGGTGTCACTAACGTGACAATAGCGTTAGCACAGACAAAAACAACTTTAGAAGAAGGAGGGGAGTTCTGGCTGAAAGTGGTCACACGAACGGAGTGTGCACGAGAGCGAAGTAAGGGCTATCTGCGACTTCTTCTTGAAGTACCGAGGAAACGGAAGGAGTTATGGAAGATGGAAACGGGGAAGCTAATGCAGTTGTACACAAGTGCTGATGTGTTCGCAGAAAAAAAAAAGAGGAAGGAAATCAAGGAGATAGTCGGAAGAGTAGTTAGTAAGAAGGTCGGGGTAAACATTAGACATAAAACAACGGTGTCAGTAAGGTATGATAATGAGATAAAGAAAGGGGAGGTCAGGATGAAATTGCACAAGTGGGTAGGGGAATCGGAGATACATCCAGCGGTAAAAGGAACATTCATAAGGCGTGCAAGAGTAGTATGGAGCAAGAATAAAACAGTTGCAAGCATAATGTGTAACCACATGACGACAACAAAAAGCAAAGAGGGAGGGGATGAAACCTGTACGTGTGTAGAGGATAACCTGGCCAGGACAGATGGGCACGTGATTGCCAGAATCTCTCAGATACCAGGCATTAACAAGCTGATCCGCAACGGGAAGAATGTCACGAAACCGACTCGAGGAACGGGGGTTACGGGGGAGAGCGAACTGAATGAGAAGATCTACATGGCGGTAAAAACGGCATTGGGGAAGCATACGGGAGTTCAGGAGCAAGACATCCAGGTGAGAAGTTGCTATACGGAACGGAGAACAGAATGTCTTGCCGTCACAGAAGACGAGGTCAGGGAAGTAAAGAAGAGGTACCAACACCTGGTGATCACGCCAGTGGACAGAAATACATGAGAACTGGTGCTGGTGTGCCTGTCTACATATCAGCATGCACTGAAGAAAATGTTCATCTACACTGGCGCCTACAAGCATGACGAGAGGGAGGAGAAGGACATCATGGCAGAAGCGAGAGAGGAGTACAAACGAGCAGGACTTGAAGAGGTAGCGACCTGGAACCAAAAGGGTAAAGTGGGGTGTGCGTATGTGATCCCCAAGCACAAGGATCTTGGGAAATGGCGACCAATCGCACCAGCAAACAAGGAATCGACCAGGACGGGGAGTAGAAGAGTGGCTAGAGTTTTGAATGTCCTTCTAGCAAGACTCCCAAACGCAATGCACTTCAACATGGGGGTGACGACGCAGCTGAAGGAGAAGCTCTCGGTAGCAGAGGAGAAGAACAACGGAAGAGGAGAAGGCGCAATGGTGCTGCTATGGAGCTTTGACATAAAAAAGATGTTCACTTCCCTGCCGCACAATGCAATTCTGGAAGCAGTGGACTGGCTGTTATGTGAGTGGGAAGCGAGAGGAAGAACGAAGATTAGCGTGAGCAGAAGAGGAAAAGAAGTGGTGATGAATCAGAAGAGCCGAGGGAAAGGGTACGTTCAAATACCCTTCCAACTCCTACGGAGGTATGTGAGGTTCGAATTGAACCACACGTACACATCATGCAAGGGAATATTGCTCAAACAAATTGTGGGGATACCGATGGGGAAGAAATCAAGCCCACCGTTAGCATTCATTCTCTATGCTAAGTATGAAACGGAGTTTCTACGCTTGTTAGGCAAAGACAGAGTGTTAATGCATGACATCCGATTCATGGACGACGTGGCTACATTAGTGTTAATAGACAAGACGAACGAACAATCACTCCGGATTGCAGAGAGGATAATGAAGGCCTATGAAGGCTGCTATGGAACAAGACTTATGTTGGTGAGAATTGACGACGGAAGCAACACAATCGAGTTCATCGGGGCCAAGGTCACTGCGACTGCTGGTCCAGTCAGATTTGTGATTGTACCACAGTTGAAAAACCAAGAGACGATCATAAAAGTGGGGTTGCCATTCATAAGTTTTTAGGATTATTCCTCCTACTCAGACAAGTGAGCAAAATATGGAGCGATCATTGGCACCTTCCACATAATCCGGCGTATGGCGAACTCTAAGGGTTCGGTGATCTTACCAGCACTGGCCATGAGACAAGAGCTTAGACGTCGGGAGTACCCCCCGGCATTCTTTGCATCCTCCCTGGCGAAATTTGCTATGGGTACCATCGCAGAAGAGGAAGCATGGAGAATGCTCCTCGACTGCATGGTAGCACGGAAAGATAGGGACTAGGGATAGGGACCAAGCGGCTCCGGAGGCGCAACTCGGACCGGTAAGGAGCGGGGCAGCGGGCACTGGATGATAGGGGGGTGGGAGGTACCCGGTTCAATTACTCCGACAGTCCGTTAAATTTTCAACTCTTAGTGTTTTAGTATTTTTAGTTTTTTAGTTTTTCAGTTTCAATCTCTAATTTCTTATTCGTTTTCGTTTTTGATGTTTATTATTCACTTCGTTTGCAATATTCACGTTTGAATTTTCATTTATTTTCGAATTAGTTATTCCAACGTTTAAGTCTTTTACGTACCGCAGTATTTCCAGTATTTCTAGTATTTCCAGTATTTCCAGTTGGCAGCATTAGTCCTAATACGCAAGTAGGAATTTGGCTACGGGGGTACGGATGGAGTCCAGACTGGGGGGGGGGCGATCATTTCGGAGCTACGGCCAGTTCCCCGGGGAGATACTGATGTGGCAAGGGTGACAATTTAGTAGAATGTTGAGTTAGCCCGCAAGGCAGTTGTACACTACATGGCGGGAAAACTGCTAGCGTTTTGAATTTCCTCCCAACCAGTACGCATGCACACGCGCAGAAGTTAGCCGTAGGAGAGTAGGCGGTCCAAGGAGGCCAAAACAGAGGGTCTGTACGATTACAGAGGAAAAGAAGCGTAAGGAGGGTCGGTCGGACGTGGAAAAGTTAAGTGAAGCGTAACGGATTTTCGGCGGAAAACATGCTACGAGTTAAAAATTTCCCACGTACTACACGGGTCTGGGCGCACACGCGAATGACCTGGGTCTGGAGAGCAGTCCAGCACGACACAAAATCTGTTACGAACGATTGGAGGGCTGCGTAGGACCTGACGGATCCTACGTAGGAAAGATGATCCAATCAATGCGTAGCATTGAAGCAGATAGTGACCGTGCAACGGAAGGCTCACACTATATGATGAGGGCAAGGCCGCATCGGCCCTCACTTGCTCTGGGTGGTAGAGTACGGTGGGCCGAGAGGCAAAGGGCGTGTGGCAAGCCTCCTGATGAGACCGGGGCGCACCCGGTTGAAACATGTAGGGGAAAGCGTGCACGATATGAGCAGTATACACGCTTGTACGAAATTGAAGTTCACT
>BFEA01000153.1:406449-439712 GCA_003427395.1 Chara braunii | reverse complement strand
CCACTTGATTTCGATCTAAGCATGAATTATGTAGTTGTCAACCTAGAGGACTAACATCTTGGAACCACGGCTGGTGTCCCGAAGTTAGCTATGCCGAAAAACAGAAGAGGGTGAGTGACTAGTATGGGAGCGACGACGAAAACCCCCTGATGAGGACGGCCTGATAACTGTCGAAATAGGTCGGGGACGCTAATCCTTAGCTCTACTTTTTCCAATTACGCAATTAAAACAAGTGCGCTTTGATCTTGTTGTTTTAAGACGAATGTGATGCTGAAACTCGTGATGTTTTCTACTTGAACCGCACACATTAACTTACCTTGTGTCACGTCGGCGGGCAGAGTGAGTGTGAGTACCCGAAGATAAGTTTGAAGACCTCTAACCGAACGTAAATAATATCCCTCATCTACTAAGGAAGGTCAAGATGCTAACTCTTCAACAGGAAATTGCTGCTGGTTTTGAGGGTTGCATGAATTGTCGAAAGCATCCGCCTCAAATATATGCGGCGGGACTATCTATGTGTTTAACGGAAACTGTCTGGAACCTTGGATATTGTTTGCATTTGAGTCAAGAAGTTGAGGTTAAGCGAAGATTTGAGGGGTAAGTACTTACGCCTCTCGATCGGAATTTAGGTGAAACCCTGGTAATATGTCCTGATACGTTCTTCGATAGTTTGATGTCAACTTTTGTTTCTAATCCGGGTTACTGAATCATATGTGCACTGGAGCATGAAGTGCTGAGGGAAATGAAGGTAGAGGTTAATGACGTGGTGTTGAGCAAATTTGTGAAATGGGAAAGATCCGGGAAGTTAGGTTCATCATATATCATGCCAAAACATAAGGACCAGAGAAGATACAGACCAATTTGTGTGACTTTTAGCAAACCTATGGTTAAGATAGGACCTCTGGTCTCACGTGCGCTGAACCATTTGTTGTCTACTATGCCCCAGAGGTGGCATTTCAATTTAGCTGCTGTATCACACTTCGGATCGCTTAGGTGCATACAACACGCGCTTGGCATGTTTGGGTCATGAGTATGCGATCTCAACATTCTTCTTTGATATATAGGAGATGTTCAGCAAACTACCACATACTAACGTAATGCGGGTTGTTGAATGCGTTATTCAACAGAAACATTCCCATGAGAAATGAAAGTTGAAAAAACTTTTCATAAAAAAAAAATGCTTCATATTTATAAATTACAATTTCAATGTTTGTCCAAATCTAAAATTTCCAATTCAATTTGATAAGTTCCCGTCTAAATATGAGCTTTCCCTTCCAACTACATCTATTTGTTCAAGATGGAATGTAAGTCTGGACGAGTTTATGAAATGTTTTCATTAGACTTTCATTCTATTACAACAAATAAAGTCTAGTTTAGATTGGATTAACCTATTTATGACTGAAAATCCTTACTTAGAATGACGGTCCAATTAAAATATTTCATGAACTCATCCAGACTTTCATTTCATCTCTAGCATGCAGTTCAAATACGAAGGGATATCCCATTTTTGGAAGGAAAGTTTTCAAGTAAGACGGAAAATTTTAAAATTGGAATGACATTTTTTAAAATGGAATGCAGGGTGACTGGCGTTCGGGACGGGCTGAACGCCCAAAACCGAACGCCCGAACGTATGGGACCCCTTCAGGATGCGTTCGGCCGTTCGGGCCGAAGGCGGACCCCCCCCCCAAAAAAAAAAAAAAAAAAAAAACCATCAAAAAAATATGAAAACAATATATGTTATGGAGAAAAATAGATTTAATAAGATTTGCCTAAGCATTATGTCCGAATTCCTTAGCAAATTTGAAATAAAAATAAAATACAGAGAACAAATACTAATAATAAAAATAAATAAAAATAAAAAGAGAATTAAATTTAGTGAGTGCGCGAGCATGTTTTCGACACCACCATCTTTGGCGAGTTTTTATTTTCTTTTGACATATCTTAATGCCCTGAAAATTTACAGATGTGTACTTCACATAATACAAAACCCACTAAAAAAGTTTTAAAAAATAATAACATTGTTTGGACCCCGAACTAAAGTGAAAACAAAAAGTCAAAAATGAAAAAAAACGTGGGCGAGCACGTTTTAACACCGCCATCTTTTGCGATTTTTAATTCTTATTTCGCTAAGCCAAATGACTTGAAAATTTTTAGCATGTACCTTGGGTCATAGAGAACTCATAGAAAAAAATTTAGAAATTTTTGTTTTTTTTTAGGCCCCGAAATAACTTTTAGGGTCGGCGGAACGCCGTCGGGTTCGGGCCCCGCACGGGACCCTGAACGCCCGAACGTACGGAGGTCCGCCTGAGGGCCTCCGTACGTACGGGCTGGTTACTCTGATGGAATGAAAATTTAAAATTTAGAATGTAATTTTACTCTAGAATGATTATTTAATTCTAGGAATTTTTTCTGTTGTTGATTTCCACCTATCGAAGAGGCGGACGATGATTAGGGTCAACATGAGGGGGAAGGGTGCGTCATTCGGGAAAACGACAGGGAGTGACCATTGGAGGTGCAAGAAATTTCTTGAGATTTTGGCTTTCATCAGGCTTGAGCTTCGGCATACCTATACCAAGACAACTGATGTCTTGCTGCACAAGGTGATCGATATCCACATATGTAAAACGACGAGTCCACCTTTGGGCTGTATTATGTGCTCATTTTGCGAATTTCAATTCATATAAAGCATGGGTAGGTACTTACGGTGTTTGTTTCACAATAGGTTAGTTTATGATGTGATGTTGGTCGTAGCTACCAAGGCAGGAGACCTGAACGATCGTTTACTGCGAAAGTTTTATTGTACTTACCCTGGTATGTTAGTTCTGAAGCGTACCGGCGACAAAAGTGGGACTTTAAATTTTCTACAATGTCATGTCTGGACATCCGGTATGTTTCCTTACCTAGTAAGGTGTATACAATTGTCGAAAAATCAAGATTGTATCCGGTCGTTGAAACTTCTGAGGGTCCACAACGAGAAGTCATTTGCATATTGGGGATGCAAGAGACCAAAAAAACGCAGTTATGAGCAATTACCTACATGGAATTGATAAGAATACAACGGTCCGATCCGAGATCCCGCGAAGGGTACTGACGCTCTGGCAGGAGCTCGTGAAGGAGGACTTTCCTATTTGGTTTTTCATGAGAGTGTTGAAGCACTTCGCTGTCGTGTCTGATAAGGTTTGCGAATTTACTGTCCGTTTCCTCGAGGATTAGATTTTTTGGCATGACATAGACCATGTACAACGACAACAACGAGATTGCACAGCTAAGTAAAGTGCTTTCATCCTAATTAGACTTTGTCATATACCATTCGATAATCGTTAATTCAGGCACGGTCCTTTGATTTATTTTGCTTTTTTTTTTTTTTTTTTATTTTTTTTTTTTATTTTTTTCATTTTTTTTTTTTTTTTTTTTTTTTATTATTATTTTTTTTTGGCTTTAAACCGACTTCTACAGTGTCGGCTAACTCTGCCTTTGTACAAAAGTACTTCCGGTTAGAGACAAAATTTTGTGGTCTCTTTTCAGTGGTAAAAAAAAAAAATCGAAATTTAAATAATAATTCTATAGTAAATTTACATTCTAAATTTTAAATTTTCATTCCACGTCATTTCATTTTTAAAATTTACAGTCTTACTTGAAAATTTCCTTCCAAGAATGGGGTATCCCTTTTATGTGGACTGCATGCCTGAAATGGAATGAAAGACTAGATGAGTTCATGAAATATTTTAATTAGACTGTCATTTTGTATAAGGGTTTTCAATCATAATGAGGTTAATTCCATTTAAATAAGACGGTATTTGTTGTAGTAGATTGAAAGCTTAATTCAGACATTTCATAAACTCGTCCAGACTTTCGTTCCATTTCAACAAATAGATATAGTTCGAAGGGAAAGCTCATTTTTGAATGGTAACTTATCAAATAAAACATGAAATGTTGGAATTGGACGAACATTGGAATGATCATTTCTTTATATGAAGGATTTTTTTTGTTTGTAAGACCTGTTGATGTCGAGGCCCGCTTGAGTCTGTTATCTTTCTGAAGGTACTATATGAACCATGAGTAGTTTTTTAATTTTTGTTTTTGCAGCCTGTGTTGTAAGGAATGGTTAGGTTGATTTTGATGTAAACAAGCATTGTGTAGTTGTCAACCTGCAGGATTAATGTCCCGGAACCACGACTCGTATCCGGAAATCAGCTTTGACGAAGGCAAGGACGAGGGTGAGGGGAAACTTGAGTAGTGTGGGAGCGATGAAGGAAGACACTTGATGAGGACGGTCTGATAGTCGTCGAAACACGTCGGGGACGTCAATCCTAAACTGTACTTTTTGCAATTACGCAATCAGGACAAATGCGCTTTGATCTTGTTGTTATAAGACTCATTTGATGCTTGAACTCATGATGCTTTCTACTTCTACTTCCAAGCAAAAATCATTTGCATTATTATTTTGCATAACATATTTTTTTTTTTAAGTTTTTAGTTTTGAGTTTTTTTTTTTTTTTTTTTCAATACGTATGAGTAGCCGTGATTTTGGGCTTGAATGTGTATATGGTGCCACCCAGGTTGTAACCTTTCAAAAAAATGCTGACAATTCTAAAAATTCTCTGAGAGCAAAATTTCATACAAATTTACTTTCAGCTTATCATTTCACCCTATTTTTTTTTCTATTTCTTTATATTTTTTAGTATGGTGTGAAATGTGCACTTTATGGAATCATCCAATTTTTGGTTAAAAATGCCTCCTAGTTTTCTTACAAATAACGTTTAAGAAGCGTTGAAATTTTGGTTCCTTGTCAACCGCCGCTTCATTCTACTCTTTGACACTCTACTCTACTTTACTCTACGACACTCTACTCAGTTATACTCTACGACACTCTACTCTACTTTCTCTACTCTGATCTTCTCTACTCTAGTAAACTCTACGACACACTACGACACTTTATGACACTCCACGACACTCTACGACACTCTACGCTACTCTACAACACTCTACTCTACTCTACTCTACTCTACTCTACAGTACTTTACTGTACTCTACTTTGCGACACTTTACTACACTCAACGAAAGTCAACCAAACTCCACTCTACTCTACTCTACTCTACTTTACTTTACTCTGCTCTACTCTACTCAACTCAACTCAACAATACTCTACTCTACTCTACTCTACTCTACTTTACTTTACTCTACTCTACTCTACTCTACTCTACTCTACTCTACTGTACTCTACTCTACTCTACTCCACTCTACTCTACAACACTCTATGACACTTTGCGACACTCTACGACAATCTCCCCTATTATACTCTACTCTACGACAATCTCCCCTATTATACTCTACTCTACGACATTTTACTATACTCAAAGACACTTTACGACACTCTACTCTACTTTACTCTACGACACTTTACTCGACTATATTCCACTCTACTCTACTCTACTCTTTTGTACTGTACTCAACTCGATCTCTACTCTAACACACTCTGTAACACTCCATTGTACTCTATTCTACCTTACGACACTCTACTTTAGGACACTCTACTCCACGACACTCTACTGTATGACACTCGACGACACTCTAATCTTATGTACTCTACCACTAGTAATTAACGAGGTAAGAAGTTTTCATTGTTAAAATCATTTTTTTTCGCCAAAAATTCTACTTTTTTTGTGATTTTTGTTCGACTATCTGCTGACAATTTTAAATATATGGGTGAAAAATTCTCAATGTTCAGAAGCGTTTTTGTCCATTGGAATTCTCCATTGTAGCCTGGGTACCACAGCGTACACATACCGTGGGTTATGCGTACACACATACACGTATTTCGTACGCGACCCGTATGCTTGTGCACGTACTCCTATACGTAAGAATACGTTAAAAAAAAAAAACAAAAAAAAAAAATCATCGAAGAAACCTGAAAAAAATGTATGTTATGCAAAATTATATTTTACACAATGTTTGCTCGAGAGTCGTCTCAAAATTCTGTACCAAACTCAAGTTAAAAATCAAAGATACAAAAAACAAATAAATTGAAATAATCATAAAAAATAATAATAAAAAATAAACTCTAGTAACAAATATATACTATGTACAAACATGATACAAACAATGTTCGCCTTGTAGTAATCCCCGAATTCTCAACCAAACATAAGTAAGAAATAATAAACTGAAAAAAAATTGCGGAGCACGGCGAACGTGTTCGAGCCCCTTCACATTCGCGTGAACGTGTTCGAGCGTTCGCGCAAACAGGTTGCGAACATGTTCAGACGAACATATGTTTTTCGTAAAAAAATAAATAAATTTAAAAAATTAGATTTTATTTTTTAAATCATGATTGGCTACGAATTTGAACATGACTCCTGGTAAAAAGTTGCTTGTATTGTTTTTTTACACAACATATATGTTTTTTAGATTTTTCTAATATATATATATATATTTTTTCGTAATATTTTTTATGTTGTCGTTCGGAGGGTCTTGGGCGCTTGTTCGCGTTCGGGCGAACATGTTCGTGTTCGCCTCCGAACGCGAACACGGTGCTATGTAGAAAAAATGTAATATTATCATAATAATTGAAAAACTATTGAGAAATATTTTCTTATAATTTTATTATTTTGAAGTTTTTTTAAGGCTCCTAATTTTTAAATCCAAATTGGTTTGAAATCTGGGTATGACTTCTGGGCAAAAGTTGTTTGCATTATCATATTGCACAATATACTTTCTTAAGAGTTTTTTTTTTTTTTTTTTTTTTTTTTTTTTTTTTTTTTTTTTATTTTTTTTTTTTTTTTTTTTTTTTTTTTTTTTTTTAAATTCGTACGTGTACACGCGGTTTTGGG
Organism: Chara braunii; assembly: GCA_003427395.1. Lineage (NCBI taxonomy): Eukaryota > Viridiplantae > Streptophyta > Charophyceae > Charales > Characeae > Chara > Chara braunii. The sequence goes on along the minus strand of BFEA01000153.1, from coordinate 432,885 downwards.
CTCCTACGTGTACGAGACGTTACCCAGGTTGCAACCATTCAAAAAAATGTTGAACATTCTCTTAAAATATTTTTCTTTTCAAATGCACTTTAACCTTACTGTTTTACATTTTTTTTTTCTTTTTTTTTTTTCGGTTTTTAGTACGATGTTCACTCTATGGAATCATCCAATTTTTTGTTAAAATAGCCTTTGCGTTTTCTTGCGAAAAAGAAATGCTGAAATTTTAGGTTCTTGTTAACCGCCTCTCTACACTACTCTACAATACTTCACTGAGACTACTCTACTTTACTCTACTCTACGAAATACTACTGTACTTTCCTTTACTTTACGACACTCTACTCAACTGTACTCTATGACACTCTACTTTACTCTTCTCTACTTCAGTCTACTCTACTCTACTCTACTCTACGACACACTACGACACTCTATGACACTCCACAACACTCTACAACACTCTATTCTACTCTAAAAAACTCTACTCTACGCACTTTATTGTCCTCTATTCTTTTTCAGTCTCCTCTCCTCTACTCTACTCTATTCCACTCTACTTTACTCTACTCTACCCTACTCTACTACACTCTACGCTACTCTAGCTCACTCTAAAACACTCTATTGTACTTTACTACACTCAACTGAATTGTACTCTACAATCTGCTCCACGACACTACGCGACACTCTACTCTACGACACTGGAAGAAACTCTATTCTACAACAATCTACGACACCCTACGATACTCTACGACACTCTACGACACTCTAGTCTATGACAATCTACGACACTTTATGACACTCTACGACACTCTACAACACTCTATTTTACTTTACAACACTCTACTCCACGCTACGACACACTACTCTACTCTATGACACTCTACGACACTCTATAGTACACTACTCTACGACACTTTAATCTACGAAACTCTACTCTACTTGACTGTACTCTATTGGTCTCTACTTTACTCTACTGTACTTTACTCTACCTTACTCTACAATACTCCACGAGTACTCTACTCTACTCCACGACACTCTTTTGTACTGTATGATACTCTACGACACTCTTTTGTACTATATGATACTCTACGACACTTTACAAAACTCTACAAAACTCTACAAGACTCTACTCTAAGATACTGTACATTACTTTACTATACTCATTAACACTCTACTCTATTCTACAACACTCTATTCTATCATACTACATTCTATGACACTGTTTAAAAAGTCAACTAAACTGTACTCTACTCTACTCTACTCCACTCTACGCAACTCTATTCTATTCTACTCTACGCTGCTCTACTCTACGACATTCTATGACACTTTGCGACAATGTACGACAGTCTATCTTTCTATACTCTACTCTACTCTACTCTATTCCATTTACTTTACTCTACTCTACTAAACTCCACTCTAGTACACTTTATTCTACTCTAACATACTCTAAAACACTATATTGTACTCAACTTGACTCTACTCGAGGACACTCTACTCTACGACACTCTACGACACTCTAATTTACTTTACTCTACTCTATGACACTCTACTGTACTCTATGACACTTTTTTTTACAACACTTTACAATAAAGTCTGTCTTAGTTTATGTGAATGGTCCGTGTAAGGTTGCTTACAACATTTCTTATTCTTGCAGGCATGATCCACACAACCCGCACCGTGGGCGCGTAGCGTGGGTCCATATTGCCCGCACCGTGGGCCCACACTGCCCGTATCTCTTAAGGAGAATTGGTCGTGGGGAGAAATCCATGAGGCACTGCTCGTCGTATTTGGAGTCAATGTTTTGATGAAGGGCGGTGGATCAAGGCGATGGAGGGCAGGGGTTGTGGAGAGCGGCGCAGGTACCGAATTGTTCACAAGGCAACAGTAAACAAGAGTGCATTGTCGAGCGGATCAGACCGACACCGCTAAAGGGTAGCGTGAGCATGGGACCCTCCCGACCGAGTCACGCATGAATTGATCTAAATCCTCGTCGCGAATACATGATGGAGCTTCCACAAGCCGCTCCGACAAAGTGCGCCAACCATACCTCTCGCGAGCCCCTACGACAGAATAGGGCCAACTCGAGGCACAAGTTACCTCCATCTTACGGGAGCTGCTACCTCCCTTCGGTGGGCGTATCCCCGCCGAAGTACCAGTCCACAGTACGAAAGCTAATCAGCTGCAATTGCAGAGGTGGACCAGCTGAGGGCATTTCTCGTTCGCTGTAGCATAGGGGTTACCCGCGGTATTACGCCTCTATCCAACCCGCACGTGAATCGACATCTTGGGGGGCTGAAGTCCCAAGCGCGACCCGTCGTCGGTCGACTAGGACACATCCCAAACACCACGCGCACACCACAATAAAAACACACACACATACGTATACATACACAAAACAACATTGAACAAACAACGAGACAACACTCTTAGTCCCTTAATAGTTATCCCATAACTCCTCGTTGTGGAAATCGGATAGGTGTAGTGCGCGAAACTTAGTATAAAATCGCGTGGACGTAGGGCTAATTCATATCGATTCGCAATGCAAGTGTACGCAAGCGATCACAATCATGCCGTACTATGTAGTACCCATACTTATGCGGTCCTCATTAATCTGGAGGCCTCGGTCGCATTCGACACTCAAGTGTCGACTCACACACGCCTTGAGGGATTGATCTCTCGATGCTTGACAATTGCCAAGCGCGGTTGAAAACCACTCCCTCTTCTGTACCCTGCGGAGAGTGGGTGGTACACAGGTTCCAACTCCATCATCTAGGGCCTGGAGATAAGTCAAGGGGTTTGACCATGATGGCTGTTACGAATTACAACGTCCAACTATAAAATTCTAAAAAGCAAGGGATAAAAGGGGAAATCCTTTTTCTCTCGAAAACACAATCTGTTTAACCCTTACGCGCGGTCATTGTGGGCCGTACGAAACAATCAGGACATATATATTCACACATATATATATATATATAAAGGGTTATGAATATAGGACAATCACTTCTCAAAGTCACAGTGGGGCTCCATACGTATGTAATCGCTGATAGTTACATCCAGATCCCGAACCACAAACATACGTGCAATCACATCAAAGATTCAACAAAAGTCCACGCACTACACGGGGTCTACTTCAACCATTCTCTATGCTCACACCCCTTGTTTTAGCCAAACAAAAAAACCTCACTCTTGTGCAACTCCCCAAAATAAATAATCAGTGTTTTTGTTAAATGACCATTCAATAAAGTTCGGGTAAAAATACAATGAAACAATTCAAACCACAGGGCTAAACCCTTTAGGTTGAATGACAAGCGTGAACTGGAGTTGAATCGTAAACCGATGAATCGGCAACCGACCTGTTATCAGCGATAACAGAAGATGATCCTTGTAGGTTCAAGCTGAATCTAACCAAAATCTTGAATCAATCGATCGAGAGGACCTGTAACACAAGACAGGTCAATCCCCAAGCTAAATGTGTAAGTCTATGGAGAATAATCGCCATATCACGATCTCACTCAAATCCTTCCTAATTTACTAAGCCTGAATCTATCTTTAAGCAGTGCCCAAAGCAAAGGTACACCCTCGCATAATCTCCCCTATACAGAGTGGATCGCCAGAATTGCTACCTGTCAAAATTTAGTCTAACTCCTTTAATCTAAGAAAATTTCGGCAGCGCTTCCCATAGGAAAAGTGTCTTTTCATAATTTATATCATCCTGAACATGAAAGCGGATATAGTCTTTAACTTTCCGAAGTCCAATTTTATCTAACTCCCTGAATTAACAAAAATTCGGGCAGCACTCCCTTTTGAAACTTAGACTTCCCAGATTTTTACTAAGCCATATATGAACTTTGGACAAGTTGACCTTAGAAAAGTCAAAATTTGACCAACTCCTTGGATTTGCAGGAATTTCGGCAGCGCTTCCTGAAGAGAAAGTAGCTTACCAAAATTTATACAAAGTCGAGTATAACGAAAAGATTCCAGAAAATGCAAGAATTGATCTAAGTAAAAAAAAATTTGCTCATAAAATGCAGAAATGGTTCTAGCACGTGGCGAGCAACTAAAGCAACTACCTATCAAACTGAAATCAAACTAAGTACTAGCCTCACTCCGTCACATGCAGGCCAAACCACAAATGTAAGTACTCTCACTATCCAAAGTCAACTTATCAAACAATAGTTCATAGTCTCACAATGATTTATCCCTTTGTACCCAACTTACATAAGGCGTAAAGTTAGGCCACACAAACTTATGGGACATGCCTCACTTAGCCAAGGTATACACAAACACAGGGCACAACAATTTTTCTCTTCTTTTTCATATGACTAGACCATTCAGGTCACCGTGAACTGTTTAAATAGCCAAGTTATACATATATATATATATCAGGACTCAACCTTCAAGGTGGGCGCCGGACTGAGCCATTCATCTTAGAAACAATGGTCCGCTGGCCCAAGTTACCCTAAGTTATACTCTTGATTAATACTCTTTTCAGTTTGTGATAAGTTATAGGCAGCTCACTGAAACTTAAGGGACCCTGCCTGACTATTCTGTTCATAGATAAAAGTAGTAATAGAATATAATCAAATTATAACCTTTGGGTTCCAACATGTGCGAGGTTTTAGAGTCAGACCACCTGAACTTACAGAACATTCTGGCTCTCTGCCTGATTTGTTCCTCTCTGATCGAATCTGTGCGTGGCATCGGGCTAGACCACCTAAACTTATAAAACGGTCTGTCTTCTATGAAGTTTATTTTTTCGTAATAAAACAGGAAGAGGCAAAACCACCTAAACTTAGAGAATGACCTAGACCTCCTCGTTCTAAACCAAATAAACAGAGAAAAAACCCAAAATAAACAAGGCAACTAAGACACCTGAACTTAGATGATGCACTTTGTCCCTGAAAGAGCGAATCAAAATTAGCCCTCGCAAGTCAGAGCAACCAGATCACCTAACCTTACAGAATGATCTGATCTTCAATGCAATTTCACATCATCACAATGGAAAAATTTTCCAGAATTAAATAATCATTCTATAGTAAAATTACAATCTTAATTTCAAATTTTCATTCCATCTTAAAAAATGTCATTCTAATTTTTAAAATTTTCATTTTACTTGTAAACTTTCATTCCAAGAATAGGTTATCCCTCCTTATTTGGACTGCATGCTAGAGATGGAAAGAAAGTGTGAATGATTTCATGAAATATTTTAATTAGATTGTCATTCTAAATAAGGATTTTCAGTCGTAAAGAGGTTAATTAAATCTAAATTAGACGATATTTATTGTAGTAGAATGAAAATTTATTTAAAATATTTCATAAAATCGTCCAGCTTTTCATTCCATCTTGAAAAAATAGATGTAGTTGGAAGAGAAAACTCAAATTTAAACGAGAACTTATAAAATAAAACTGAAAATTTTAGAATTGGACGAACATTGGATTGATAATTTATAAATATGAAGGATTTTGTTTTTTACGAAATATTTTTTCAACTTTCATTTGTCGTGGGAACTTTTCTATTGTAGGTTTCCCCAAACTTCTGGGGACTTCCCAGCCTCCAGAGCAATCAAACCACCCAAACTTATGGAATGGTCTGCTGCTCCAAGCAATCCAAAATAAACATAGTATTGAGTCTCCCCAAACTTATGGGGACTTCCCAACCTTAATGACCCAGTAAAACTTTAAAGCATTACTGGCTTCCTCCCAGCCTTCCCCCAGATACATTTTCCTTATGTTCACGATCTGCTTTCAGACAATCAACAAAACTGAAACTGAGATTGCACACACATTGCTTTACTTGATTTGGTTTTATCCTGAAAGTCAAACTGAAAAGTCAAAGTAGGGATGCATGCAATATACTCAGTCAAAACGCAACAGGGAATATACAAATAAGGGTTATATTGGGTTTATAATAAGCAAGCAATGATTACCTTTCAGTTCCCTGCCTCCAGAACTCCTTCTGAGTTCCGGCAGAGCTTCCGCAATCGGAGGGTTGACTCCCCACAGAGTTTTGCTGCGGTCCTACGGGTTGCAATCCCGCCTGCCACCTGCCTCTCACAACAAGATTAGACTTAGATTTAGAAAGGCAGAAATAGGGGTTTCAAATGCTCGAGATACAAGAGAGGGACAACTCAACTCGCAGGAGAGGGCCACGCTACCTTAGTGCGCTTGAAGGCCCCGCAATGATGGCCAAAATGCAGCAGCCTGGTCAAACTGAAGTCGGACGGTTAGTCGCTGCCCCTCCGGCGACTCTCTTAATCGCAGCAATACCTCCCCTCTTCAACAATCGATTCTTTCCACAACTCGAAGATCTGGAAAGTCCTGACCACAGCCCAAAACCCGGGTCATGGATCAAAAACACAATCTTCTCATCCTCCGCAATGGGAGCCAACCGCGGCGGAATCTTGGTCAACAAAAGTCCAAGCATCATTCGTTGACTCTCTATCCAGCGAGCACGGTCACCCTGCTGTTATTGTCAACAAGATGGGCTTCCCACCGGCTACCAGACAGCCGGCCGTTCACCAAGCAACCCTCCAAGCCCACTGATCGCTCCTCACTTTTTGAGTCTAACCAGGTGAGCACAACCTCGGCCAGGTAAGCCTTGAGTCCGCAGCCCTATCACTGATCTCACAGCACTCTGGAAAACACGATGGCCGCGTATCGGCTAGCCGGACGATTCGGCCAGCAAAGTTTTGTTTCTACTAGTCGCCTGCTGCTAGTTATCCGGTGGGATGAGCAGCATCCCGATTGACAGCGATTCCTGCGATCCCCACGGTTGGCTCCACTGTACCTCACTTCCACTGTGCCTCTTCCTCACTTCTCCGATGCAGCTGGTCAATCGCCCCCACCAGGTAAGTGTTCACTGAAGTTCATCCCTTGCTAGCTCGGCCGACAGGCTGCGCAGTGTAGTGCCCAACAGGTAAGTCTCCACCCTCACGGTTGCCCTCACAGTATCGTGCCGATAGGATCGAGCAATGCACCAGCCAACGGTTGAGTCCCCAGCCTCACCGATGTTGGTTCCCGTTACGCATTGAGCCAGCGAGTCACTCCGTCTTACTGGCGTCATCAGCTACAGGCAACACAGACATCTTGAACCTCAGTGACCCCCGTCTCGGTGTGCCTGGTCAGCAACAATGCCCGACTCGTTCTATCTCACCACGTATAAAGGTAAGTGTCGCCTTGCATCTCATCACTACAAGGGTCTCTACAGACCCCCTCTTCGTGAACTCGAGTGGGCTTGATTAAGTAAGTTCGTCCTACATCTACCAATACAGTGAGAAAATCGGAATGAATCTTCCCCGGGATGCGGACAGGTTCACCCTCGTTCCGGATGCAGCAACAAGGTACACATCCTTTCTCCATTATTCACTCTCTCTTTTTCTCAGTGCGTTACAGACGTACCTGGCCTTCTTCTTGGCCAAGTTCACACCACTTTGCGGCCAAATGAAGGCGGGTAGGTAAGCTCCCTTTTCCCCTCTTTCACCTTCTCTCTCACTCATTTCTATAAACAATCGAGTGAGTTACTTCCCTTTTTGGATTCTAATCTGTAGGAGCGAAGTTCCCGGTGCGCATATGGCCACGGATTTGTTAAATGCAGACGTCCTAGCGTGTGTATGAAAATTAGTAGGTAGTTGCTCCCATCATTAAGATAAACAAAACCCGGGATGAACCTTCCGCTAAAAAGCGGAAAGGTTCACTCATTTTCTCAAGATCGTTCTTCCCTCCCCCGCCCAACCTGTATCTCTCGTCATTCCGCGCAATCTTTCTCCTATCTAACTCTTATCGTACAAACTTGCTGACTGAACCAACTACAGGGTCGAAATTGCAATCCCTGAAAACCCCGGATTTAACTTCTCCCTTGACTGGTCTCGTCCAGAAGCCACCAATACTCTGGACTTTTCGCCCCTTCTTCTTCGTCTCCCACCATAACCCCGCACGCGACTTCTCTCTTCTACTCCCTAACTTACTAACCCCTCACTAAAATTGAGATCATAGCCGAACTCGCCGGGGGCTAAAACCCCGACTTTGGACCTTCGTTCGCCAAAAAGGGTCGAGAGATTGTCGAGATAGCAGAATCTTCTCTTCCATTTACCCCCCTTCCGCCATGGCACGACGCAACCTCTATCTCATCTCTCTCGCATTCTACCACTCCTCTACTTCATCTAATCTTACTACTGTACTCGCCCGGGGCCAAAACCACGGGATAGCCTCTTCCCTCGCCCAAAGCCGCTCATAATCGAGCGAGTTCCTCGTTCTCCACTGCGCCCCTCCCATTTCTCCACCGTCCCTGTTCCAACTGTATCTGGCGTCGTTTTCGCATCCACATTCCTTCGCTCTCAGCTACCTTCAGCTCCCCTCCCGGCCGCGCCTGTCCTGGGCTAACCCAAATACCTCGGAGGGCGATTGAAAAATACAATTCACAGGCCTGCGGTCCTCGAAGCCGATATCCGCTAGCAGTTGAGCTATTCATCGCGCCCTCGACCTGTATGCACCTGGCGTGATTCTATGCAAGGATTCGTTCCCGCTTGTCGAGCATTCGAGCTTTTTTTTGCCAGCCACACGGTCGCCCGCTCGCTACCTCCACACTCTGCCTCTCTTTCGAATGCTCTTGGCACGATCTCTGACCGGGTTCACTCTCTCCTTCCCCCTTCCCTTATCTCGCTCTGCTCTACGCAACTCTATGGTGCTCCGCTCTCCCTTCCTACACCACAGCAGCGCTGAGGAGTAGTCCGATCAGTCTGCCCATTGCGAGACCACTATTAGACAGTTGGATTAGTCTTTCACCCCTATGCCTTGGTCCGACAAACGCTCAATCTCGAGGGTCGCATTCGACACTCAAGTGTCAGCTGACACGCGCCTTGAGGGATTGATATCTTGACGTTGGACAACCGTCAAGTATGGTTGAGAACCACACTTTCTTATGCACCCTGCGGAGAGTGGGTGGTACACAGGTTCATACATGTGGTGGCAATCGTCTCTTATCGCCCTGAAGACTAGCTCCATCATCTAGGGCCTAGAGATAAGTCAAGGGGTTTGACTTTGACGGCTGCCACGGAGTACAACGTCCAACTATAAAATTTTTAAAGCAAGGGATAAAAAAGAAAGTCCCCTTTTTCTCGAAAACATAATCTGTTTAACCCTTACGCGCAGTCATTGTAAGCCGCACGAAATACTCAAGACATATATATTCACATATATATATATAAAGGGTTATTAATATAGGACGATCACTTCTCACGGTCACAGTGGGGCTCCTTTTAGCCATATATATATGTAATCGCAGGCCGTCACATCAAAAACCTGAACCACAAAAATACCTGCAATCACATCAATGATTCAACAAAAGTCCGCACACTACATGGGGTCAACTTCAACCATTTTCTATGGTCATTCCCCTTGCTTTGGCCATACAAACCTCACTCATGTGCAACTCCCTAAAATAAATAGTCAGTGCTTTTGTTAAATGACCATTCAATAAAGTTCGGGTAAAAATACAATGAAACAATTCAAACCACAGGGCTAAACCCTTTAGGTTGAGTGACAAGCGTGAACTGGAGTTGAATCGTAAATCGACGAATTGACAACCGGCCTGTTATCAGCGATAATAGAAGATGATCCTTGTAGGTTCAAGCTGAATCTAACCAAAATCTTGAATCAATCGATCGAGAGGACCTGTAACCCAAGACAGGTCAATCCCCAAGCTAAATCTGTAAGTCTATGGAGAATAATCGCCATATCACGATCTCACTCAAATTCTTCCTAATTTACTAAGCCTGAATCTATCTTTAAGCAGTGCCCAAAGCAAAGGTACACCCTCGCGTATTCTACCCTATACAGAGTGGATCGCCAGAATTACTACCTGTCAAAATTTAGTCTAACTCCTTTAATCTAAGAAAATTTCGGCAGCGATTCCCGTAGGAAAAGTGTTTTTCCATAATTTATATCAGCCTGAACATGAAAGCGGATATAGTCTTTAACTTTCCATAGTTCAATTTTATCTAACTCCCTGAATTAACAAAAATTCGGGCAGCACTCCCTTTTGAAACTTAGACTTCCCAGATTCTTACTAAGCCATATATGAATTTTGGACAAGTTGAACTTTGAAAAGCCAAAATTTGACCAACTCCTTGGATTTGCAGAAATTTCGGCAGCGCTTCCTGTAGAGAAAGTAGCTTACCAAAATTTATACAAAGTCAAGTATAACGAAAAGATCCCAGAAAATGCAAGAATTGATCTAAGTAAAAAAACTTTGCTCATAAAATGCAGAAATTGAAACCAACTCTTATGGCTTTAGCTTGTGATGAGCAATTAAAGCAACTACATATCAAACTGAAACTTAAACTAAGTAGTCGCCTCACTCAGTCACATGCACACCAAACCACAAAGGTGAGTACTCTCACCATCTCAAGTCAACTTATAAAACAATTGTTCAAAGTCTCACAATGATTTATCCCTTTATACCGAACTTGCATAAGGCGTAAAGTCAGGTCACCCAAACTTATGTGACATGCCTTACTTAGCCTAGGTATACACAAATACATGACACAGAAACGTTTATCTTCTTTGGGCATATAACTAGGTCATTCTAGTCGCCTTGAACTGTTTAAATAAATAAGTTATATATATCTCTCTGAACTTAATCTTCAAGGTGGGCGTAGGACTGAGTCATTTATCTTAGAAACAATGTTTGTCGGCCCAAGCTACCCTCATTTATACTCTTAATTAATACTCTTTTCAGTTTGTGGTAAGTTGTTGTCAGGCCACCCAAACTTATGGGAACCTGACTAATTAGCCTATTCATAGATAAAAGTAGTAATAGAATATAGCCAAATTATAACCTTTGGGTTCCAGCATGTGCGAGGCTTTTGAGTCAGACCACTCGAGCGTACAGAACAGTCTGGCTCTCTGCCTGATTCGTTCCTCTCTGATGCAATCTCTACGGGGCATTGGGCTAGACCACCTAAACTTATAGAACAGTTTGTCCTCTATCAAGTTCATTTTCCTTATAATAAAACAAAAAGAGGTAGGGCACCTAAATTTATACAACAGAAAAATTTTCCAGAATTAAATATTCATTCTAGAGTAAGATTTCATTCTAAATTTCAAATTTTCATTCCATCGTAAAAAATGTTATTCCAATTTTAAAATTTTTCGCCTTACTTTAGAACTTTCCTTCAAAGAATGGGGTATCCCTTTTTATTTGAACAGCATGCTAGAGATGGAATGAAAGTCTGGATGAGTTCGTGAAATATTTTAATTGGACTGTCATTCTAAGTAAGGATTTTCAATCATAAATATGTTAATCCAATCTAAATTAGAAGATATTTGTTGAAGCAGAATGAAAATTTAATTACAACATTTCATAAACTCGTCCAGACTTCCATTCCATCTTGAACAAATAGATGTAGTTGGAAGGGAAAACTCATATTTAGACGGGAACTTATCAAATAAAACTGAAAATTTTAAAATTTGACAAACATTGGAATGATAATTTATAAATATGAAGAATCTGTTTTTAATGGAATGTTTTTTCAACTTTCATTTCTCGCGGGAATTTTTCTGTTGTCGAATGACCCTGACCTCCTCGTTCAGAACCAAATAAACAGAGAAAAAAACCAAAATAAACAAGGCAACCAAGGTACCTGAACTTAGAGAATGCACTTGGTCCCTGAAAGAGCCAATCACAATTAGCCCTCGCAAGTCAGAGCAACCAGATCACCTAAACTTACAGAATGATCTGATCCTCAGTGCAATTTCACGGCACTTGGTTTCCACAAACTTCTAGGGATTCCCAGCCTCCAGAGCAATGAAGCCACCCAAACTTATGGAATGGTCTGATGCTCCAAGCAATCCAAAATAAACATAGTACTGTGTCTCCCGAAACTTCTGGGGACATCCCAGCCTTAATGACCTAGTCAAACTTCAAAGCAATCCCTCCTTCCTCCCAACATTCCCCTAGATGCATTTTCCTTCTGTTCATGATCTGCTTTCAGGCAATCAACAAAACTGAAACTGAGATTGCACACGCATTCCTGTACTTAATTTGGTTTTATCCTGAAAGTCAAACTGAAAAGTCAAAGTTGGGATGCATGCAGTATACTCAGTCAAAACGCAACAAGGAATACAGATAAGGGTTATACTGGGTTTATAGTAAGAAAGCAATGGTTACCTTTTAGTTCCCTGCGTCCAGAACTCCTCCTGAGTTCTGGCAGAGCTCCCGCAATCGGTGGGTTGACTCCCCATAGAGTCTTGCTGCGGTCCTACGGGTTGCAATCCCGCCTGCCGCCTTCCTCTCATAACAGGATTAGACGTAGATTTAGAAAGGCAGAAATGGGGGTTTCAGATGCTCGAGATACAGGAGAGGGACAACTCAACTCACAGGAGAGGGCCTCATTACCTTAGTGCGCCTTAGGGCCCCGCAATGATGGCCAAAATGCAGCAGCCTGGTCAAACTGAAGTCGGTCGGTCAGCCGCTGCCCCTCTGGCGACTCTCTAAATTGTAGCAATACCTCACCTCTTCAACAATCGATTCTTTCCACAACTCGAAGATCTGGAACGTCCTGACCACAGCCCAAAACCCGGGTCATGGATCAAAAACACAATATTCTCATCCTTAGCAATAGCAGCCAACCACGTCGCAATCTTGGTCAACAAAAGTGCAAGCATCATTCGTTGACTCTCTCCAGCGAGCACAGTCACCCCGTTGTTATTGTCAACAAGATGGGCTTCCCACTGGCTACCAGACAGCCCGCCGTTCACCAAGCAACCCTCCAAGCCCGCTGATCGCTCCTCACTTTTTGAGTCTAACGAGGTGAAAACAACCCTAACCAGGTAAGCCTTGAGTCTGCAGCCCTACCACTGATCTCACGCCACTCCGGAAAACAAGATGGTTGCGTACCCGCTAGCCGGACCATTCGACCAGCAAAGTTATGTTTCTGCTAGTCAGCTACCGCTAGTTATCCGGTGGGATGAGCAGCATCCCGATTGACAGCCAGTCCTGCAATCCCCACGGTTGGCTCCACTGTACATCACTTCCCCTCGTGCCTCTTCCTCAGTTCTCCGATGCAGCTGGTCAATGGCCCCGGCTAGGTAAGTGCTCTTGGCAGTTCATCACTCGCTAGCTCGGCCGACAGGCTGCGCAGTGTAGTGGCCAACTGGTAAGTCTCCACCCTCGCGGCTGCCCTCACAGTATCCCGTCGATGGGATAGAGCAACGCACCAGCCAACGGTTGAGTCCCCAGCCTCACCGCTGTTGGTTCCCACTATGCACTGAGCCAGGGAGTCACTCCGTCGTACAGGCGTCATCAGCTTCAGGCAAGACAAACATCCCGAATTCGAGCGGCCCCCATCTCGGTGTGCCTGGTCAGCAACAATGTCCGGCTCGTTCTATCTCACCACATATGCAGGTAAGTGCCGCCTCGCATCTCGTCGCCGCAGGGGCCTCAACAGACCCGCCTCTTCGTAAACTCGAGTCGGCTTGATTAAGTAAGTTCGTCCTACATCTACCAATACAGTGAGAAAATCGGAATGAATCTTCCCCGATATGCGGACAGGTTCACCCTCGTTCCGGTTGCAGCAACCAGGTAGGCATCCTTCCTCCCGTATTCACTCTCCCTTTTTCTCAGTGCGTTACAGACGGACCTGGCCTTCTACTTGGCCCGGTTCACACCACTTTGCGGCCAAATGCAGGCGGGTAGGTAAGCTCCCTTTTCCTCTCTTTCACCTTCTCTCTCAATTATTTTTATAAACAATCGAGTGATCTACTTCCCTTTTTACATTCTTATTGGTAGGAGCGAAGTTCCCGGTGCGCATATGGCCACGGATTTGTTAAATGCAGACGTCTTAGCGTGTGTATGGGAATTAGTAGGTAGCTGCTCCCATCACTAGGATAAACAAAACCCGAGATGAACCTTCCGCTAAAAAGCGGAAAGATTCACTCATTTTCTCAAGGTCGTTCTTCCCTCCCTCGCCCAACCTGTATCTCCCTTCATTCCGCGCAATCTTTCTCCTATCTAACTCTTATCGTACAAACTTGCTGACTGAACCAACTACAGGGTCGAAATTGCAATCCCTGAAAACCCCGGATTTAACTTCTCCCTTGACAGGTCCCATCGAGAAGCCACCAATACTCTCGACTTTTCGCCCCTTCTTCTTCGTCTCCCACCATAACCCACACGCGACTTCTCTCTTCTACTCCCTAACTTACTAACCCATCACTAAAACTGACATCATATCCGAGCTCGCCCAAGGCTAAAACCCTGACTTCGGACCTTTGTTCGCCAAAAAGGGTCGAGAGATTGTCGAGATTGCAGAATCTTCTCTCCCATTTGTCCCCCTTCCGCCATGGCACGACGCAACATCTATCTCATCTCTCTCCCGTTCTGCCACTTCTTTCCTCCATCTAAACTCACTACTGTACTCGCCCGGGGCCAAAACCCCGGGATAGCCTCTTCCCTCGCCCAAAGCCGCTCATAATCGAGTGAGTTCCTCGTTCTCCACTGCGCCCCTCCCGTTTCTCCACCATCTCCGTTCCAAGTATATCTGGCGTCGTTTTCTCGTCCAGATTCCTTCGCTCTTAGCTGCCTTCTGCTCCCCGTCCGGCCGTGCCTGTCCTACGCTAACCCAGATACCTCGAAGGGCGATTGAACAATAAAATTCACAGGCCGGCGGTCCTGGAAGTCGATAACCGCTAGCAGCTGAGCTAGTCATCCCCGCCCTCGACCTGTATGCACCTGGCGTGATTCTACGCCAGGATTCGTTCCCTCTTTTTGAGCATTCGAGCTCTCTTTTGCCAGCCACACGGTCGCCCGCTCGCTACCTCCGCCCTTCGCCTCTCTTCCGAATGCTCTTGGCACGAACTTCGTCCGGGTTCACTCGCTCCTTCCCCCTTACCCTGTCTCGCTCCGCCCTACGCAGCTCTATGGTGCTCCGCTCTCCCTTCCTACACCAGCACAGCCCCCGGTAGTAGCAGTCAGATCGGTCTGCTAATCGTGAGATCACTATTAGACGGTTCGATTAGTCTTTCGCCCCTACGCCTTGGTCCAACAAACGCTGCATGTAGTGGCAGCCTTGTGGGCCTTACTCAGTGCCCCCGGCCGCCCCACTCAAGTTGAGTAGCCTCCCCCTTATAACTCCGCTTTTTCATTGAGCCGGAGGGCGCAAGCCCACTGCCTGCCGCGCAAACTAGACGAGGCCGGTCCCGGTGCAACTCTCAATAGTACTATTAGAATATTCAAATGAGAATTTCGAAGACTAGGGCTGGGAGAAACTCTACCGTAGGCAGCTGCAGCACGCCCTCCTCATGGCGTCCTGGCTGCCCTGCACCATTACGCCCGGTCATGCTTACGCATAATCCTTTCTCGGTAGATAGTGGGTGGTTGTCAGCCGATTACCAATGACTCCTGCCGCACTGGCCTCCTTCGACCTCGAGAGTCAACCTACCGACCCGCATGCACGTTGCATATAATAATTTTGCCAGCATTCCGAACACATAGGAATCTGTAGGTCAGCCAAAAGGGGCGCCCGCCTAAGTCCTTAGATCGCCATGACGGCCTCCAAGTCCAACGTCGCATCCGGGTCAAGAAACACCAGAGCAACGAAAAAAACTATTTTTAGAAATTTTTAATCGTCAGAATACGACGAACGAGGAAAAGGAAAGCTAGCACCGCCTCAGACGCCGCCGACGGCAACACCAGCCGGGCTAGCCCCGCCATATCCTTGAACCCCTCGGTCCACTCACGTTAATCTGATATCCTCCGTCGTCGCCGCTCAGTCTCGATCCCTGAATCTGTCCCATGAAAAGTTGACGCAATAGTTAGTATTACCAGGCCCAAGACTAGGTCTAGTTCTTTCGGACGCTCAAATATAAATGGACACCGAGTGACGCGCGGGCCTACTGAAAACACTTCAAAGCCTCATCGTTGTCGATGTCATTCTCCGCATGTACGCACATGTCACCGGCAAGCACATCAATCAATGAGACAATCTTTTTAATCCTAACTTAACCAGGAAAAAAAAAAAATTTTGGCCGGCAATCACGCCGACTTTTCAATCATCAACAAAATAAAAGGATCACGCGCGCCTAAAATCCGCGCGGCCACACACTCTTTATTTTAGTCAGCCATCCAGTCAAACATCAACCCCAGACTCAATCGCGCCTCGCGCGATATACTTAGACTTGAAACCAAATTTGTTTTTTTGTCATTTGCAAAAACCAGGGTGGATACCCTTGTAAGGGTATTCGCGCCAACATCGTGCCCACGATGCCTTGCATACGATGGGCGTCGATGGGGATGAATATTTTGAAGTGCACATCATTGATAACATTTCAACCTTTTTTTTGTTTTGTTTTTGTTTTCGGGTTTTTTTTTTTTTTTCCCTTTTGTTTCCAATGTGTTGGTTCATGCTTTTTGTTTTTTCTTTTCTTTTTGTTTTCGGTGTGTCGGGTGGGTGTTTCGATTGTTTCCCGCTGAGGAAAAGAAAATAGACGCTATGCCGCTTTGTCGCGGCTACCTAGACCCAGCCACCTATTTGCACACACGCACGCACACATCTACCCACACACATACACACTAATATTAATATTTTGAAGCTTGCTCGCAATGCTTGTATTTAGGGTTTGAACCACCATATAGATTTGAGATACGCAAATGCCCTATGAGTTGACCACTATGGTAGACTTGGTCCCTATGCGCATTTGAAGACTTCTTTTTTTTTAAGTGTATCCGACGTAAGGCAGCTGACACGTCAGAATTATACGTGTGTGTCCAAACCCTAACGTTGCACAGTATGGCAGGCAGGTCCAGTCCCTTAATTTTCCATTGCCAATTCTTATTATTTTTCACGCTCAAAAGAATGAAGGAAAATTGAAAAATTGAGATCTTTTAGAATCTGTGCAGATTAGTTTGTCATCTTTCAAGAAACATTATTAAAAAAAAAAAAAAAAAAAACTTTGAAATAAATGTCGCGCCGTTTCGTTGCATTCTTAATTTTTGCCATTTTGGCACGTGTCTGCTAACAAAAACACTACCAAACTTCCGCGATGTTTTGTGCTCAGTCGGATGACTCAACAACTCTGCAAATTAACGGGCCTATAGATTCGATCATGATCTTTCCAAGAAAAATATTTAAAAGTTTTTACAAAATATCTAAGATCGTGAAAGAAACTTCGCGCTTATTCATCCTATATTTTGTTTTAACTGTTTTTTCTTGCTCATTCACGAGTCGGCCAACGGAAAAAGTACTGCGACTTCAACAATTTTTACCGTCTAACGGAATACTCTAAGAAGTCTGGAAATAAGAACGTGTGCACATTTCGCCATCAATTTTCTAGAAAAAATATTTAAAAAAATCAAAACAATCATTTCAACCACGAAATAAATAGCGGGGTCAATTCAATGTGATTTTCAATTTTGCTACTCCCTATGTTACCGGTATCCCTCATGGATCTGTGCTACTGGTCCCCGGTAATATAATATGGCGGGGTTAGTGGTCCTTTCCGAAAATTAGAAGGTGTGCAGATATAGTCGTTGATTTTTCAAAAAAAAGTGTTAAAAAAAACAAAAACAAAAACGTTTAAACCATGAAAAAAATTTCACGCCAAATGATCTCATTTCCCATTCTTGTCAATTTTACTACGTGTGGGCCAACAAGAAAACTACCTCAACTTCAATGATTTTTTCGCTGAAAGGAAAACATCAAAAAATCTAAAAATGGGAGGGTACGTAAATTTCGTCTTGATCTTTCTAGGAAAAATTATTACAAAATTAAAAAACATTGTTTCAATTACGAAAAAATCACTGCGGCAATTCTATGCATGTTCGTTTTTGTCGCTTGCCGGTTTTCGACATTGTGTTATCAGTAACCCTCATGAACCTGTGCTATCGGTTCCCCCCTATTTCGGATGGTGGGAGTAGTGCTTATTGAACTATTTATTAGAAAATAAATAGAATTCATGGACACTTCTTAAGGGGTGCGGGTTTTGAATGTGGTGACATATGATATGGATCCAAGTCCTAAGTGTGGGGGCAGGGGCTAACCAACAACTTTGAACAAAACCAACTACTCTATGACACTTTACTCTACTCTACTTTGCTCTGCTCTATAACAATCTCCTCTACTCTAGTCTACTTTACTTTACTCTACTCAACTCTGCTCTCCATTACAACATTCCACTGTACTCTACTGTACTCTACTCCACACTACTCTAAGACACTTTACTCTATGACACTCTATTTCAGTCTACTCTTCTCTACTCTACTTCTGCTTACTTAATGGCACCCTTTTCTACAACTCTGTGACAGTCTACTCCACATAACTCTATTCTACGACTACTCTCCTCTGCTCTACTCTACGACACTATATAACACTCGACAATATGATATTCTACGACACTCTACTCTATAATAGCTTACTCTCCTCTACGTCACGACAGTCTACTCGATGACAATCTACTTTATAACACTCTACTGTACGACACTCAAGCTCTACCCTACTCTATGACACTCTACTCTGCTATATTCTACTCTACGACACTCTACTCTACGATCGTGTACTTTACTCTAGGACAGTGTACTTAACTCTATTTCACGACCCTCTAGTCTACTACACTGTACTACGACACTTTACTGTACGACACTCTACTCTACGACACTCTACTCTATGACATTCTACTCTTCGACACTCTACTCTACTATATGACACTCTGGAACACTCTACTTTACACCAGGACACTCTACGACACTCTTCTGTACTTCACTCAACTCTGCTCCGCTCTATACTACTATACTCTATTTTACTTTACTCTACTTTACGACAATCTACGACACTCTACTGTACTCTACTCTACCTTACAATAATCTTCAACAGTTTACGCTACTCTTCTCTACTCTACGACAATCTACTCTAATATACTCTACGATACTTTATGACACTGTACTCTACTCTTCTCTACTCTACTCTACTCTACTCTACGACACTCTACTCGAGGATACTTTACTCTATCACACTCTACGACACTTTACTCTTCTATACTCCACCACCAGTAATTAACGGGGTAAACTATTTTCATTGTTGAAATTAATTTTCTTTTGCAATTTTTATTTTTTTTTATTCGTTTTTTTTACGGTTGGAATTTAGCCACATGCAGGGTTACCAGCCCGTATGTACGGAGGCCCCCTGGCGGACCTCCGTACGTTCGGGCGTTCGGGGTCCCGTACGGGGTCCGAACCCGACGGCGTTCGGCCGCCGCCAAAAATTATTTCGTGGCCTAAATTTTTTTTTTTTTCTTAATTGTTTTTTTATGAGTTCTGTATGACGTGAGGTACATGCCTATATATTTTCAAGGCATTTGGCTGAGCCAAATAAGAATTAAAAATTGGCAAAGATGGCGGTGTCAAAACGTGCTTGCCCATGTTTTTTTTTCACTTTTTACTTTTTGTTTTCACTTTAGTTCGGGGTCTAAAAAATTTTATTATTTTTTGAAACTGTTTTAGTGGGTTTTGTATTATGTGAAGTACACATCAACAAATTTTCAGGGCAATTTGGCTATGCCAAAACAAAATGAAAAATCGCCAAAGATGGCGATGTCCAAAACATGCTCGCGCACTCACGTAATTTAATTCTCTTGGTATTTATATTTATTTTTATTATTACTATTTGTTCTGTGTATTTTATTTTTATTTCAAATTTGGTAAGGAATTCGGACGTAATGCTCAGGCAAATCTTGTTTAATTTATTTTTCTCCATAACATATATTCTTTTATATTTATTTTTTGGGTCCACGTTCGGCGCGATCGGCCGAACGCATCCCCAAGGGGTCCCATACGTTCGGGCGTTCAGGTTCGGGCATTCGGTCCATCCCGAACGTCGGTTACCCTGGCCACATGATAATTTCTCAAGGTTTTGAAATGTTTTTATCAATTGCATTTGTTTATTGTAACAACAATACCACGACATACATGTACTTGGGTTGTGCATACGCACATAAACGTATTTCTGTATGCGTGTATACGTACCCTCGTACGTGGTAATAAGTCAAAAAAAAAAAAAAAAAAAAATCATCGAAGAATTATGAAAGTTATTGAAACAATCCTATGTTATGCAAAATGATATTTTAAATAACGTTTGCTCGAGACTTGTGTCAAAATTCAGTATCAAACTCGAGTTAAAAATCAAAGATACTAAAAACAAAGAAATTGAAATAATTAAAACCAGGGTTGCCGGGCCGAATCTACGAAGACCCCTAAGCTGACCCTCGAACGTTCTCGCGTTCGGGTCTTTGTACGGGGCCCGAACTTGAAGGGGTTCAGACCCCGCAAAAAAATATTTTGGCACCCAAATATTATTTTTTTTTTCTGAATTGTCTTTTGTGAGTTCTTTGTGATGTAAGGTATCCCCCGCTTAATTATGAGGTCATTCTCTTCGACAAAAAAACAATGAAAAATACTAAAAGGTGGTGGTGTCATTTCACTTTTTATTTTTTGTTTATTTCGGGACATATATAAATGCACATGTATATAAATTTTCACCGCATTTGTCACTGCTAAAAAATAATGAAAAATCGCTAAAGATGGCGATGTCAAAAACGTGCTTGCCCACTCAATAATTTCATTCTCGTTTTATTTTTTCAAATTTTCATTATTATTTTTTTTTTTAGTATTTGATTTTGATTTCTAATTGGGTAAAGAATTTGGATATAACGTTGAGGCAGTTGTTGTTTAGTTTATTCTTCTGTATAACATATATTGTTTTATATTTTTATAAATCTTTTTTTTTTTTTTTTTTTTTTTTTGGATCCGCGTTTGGCCGAACGGCCGAACGTGTCGAGAGGGCATGCCTAACGTTCGGGCGTTCAGGTTCAAGCGTTCGGCCCTTCCCGAACGCCGGCAACCCTGATTAAAACAAAAAAAAGAAAAAACAGGAAAAAATGAAAACAAACTTTAGTAACGAATATATGTTATGTAGAAAGTTAGAAACATGATACAAACAACTTTTGCCTGAGAGTCATCCCCAAATTCCCATCCAATCATAAGTAAGAAATGAAAAACTAAAAAAATATAAAATTGTCGTAATCAGGTTAACCGGCGTTCGGGATAGGCCGAACGGCCGAACCCGAACGCCCGAACGTATGGGACCCCTTGGGGATGCGTTCAGTCGATCGGGCCGAACGTGAAAAAAACTAAATAAATGAAAATTCATCAAAAAAATACGAAAAAAAGATATGTTATGGAGAAAAATTAATTTAACAAGATTTGCCTGAGCATTACATCTGAATTCCTTACCAAATTTGAAATAAAAATAAAATACAGAAAACATATACTAATAATAAAATTAAATAAAAGTTAAAAGAGAATTAAATTTAGTGAGTGCGCGAGCATGTTTTCGACACCGCCTTCTTTGGCGATTTTTCGTTTTTTTCTGGCATAGATAGATGCCCTGAGAATTTTCAGATGTGGTCTTCACATAATAAAAAACCTCGTAAAAAAGTTTCAAAAAATAATAAAATTGTTTGTACCCTAAACTAAAGTGAAAACAAAAAGTTAAAAGTGAAAAATACGTGGCCGAGCACGCTTTGACACTGCCATCTTTGGCGATTTTTTATTCTTATTTGGCTAAGCCAAACGCCTTGAAAAGTTCCAGGCATGTACCTCACAAAAAACCATTCAGAAAACAATAATTATTTTTAGGCCCGGAAACATTTTTGGCGGGGGAAACGCTGTCGGGTTCGGACCCCGTAAGGGACCCCGAACACCCGTACGTACAGAGGTCTGCCCAAGGACCTCCGTACGTACGGGCTGGTGACCCTGGTCGTAATAATTGAAAAAAATATATATATATATTTTCTAAAAAAATTATTATTTCAAAGCATTTTTTAAGGCTGGTAATTTTTAAATCCAAATTGGTTTGGAATTCGGGTATGACTCCCACGTAAGTTGTTTGCATTATTATTTTGCACAATATGTTTTTAGAGGAGTTTTTTTATTCTTCTTTTTTTATTTTTATTTTTTTCTAATACGTAAGTCTATGCACGATTTTCGGCGCGTAAGTGTACAAGGTGCTATCCAAGTTGTAACCATTCAAAAAAATATTGAAAATTCTTAAAATTATATGAAAACAAAATTTCATTTAAATGCACGTGTACCTTAATATTTCACCCTTTTTTTCGCTTTTTTTTTTTTAATTAACCGCCTTTCTTCTCTACTCTCGCCCCTTTTGTTTCTCGATTTTTTTTCAAAAGCACTTTATGGAATATTCCAATTTTTGGTTAAAAAATTAAAAATGTCTTTGGGTTTTCTTATAAATATCGTTTAAGAAATGGTGAAATTTTTGGTCCCTATTAACCGCCTCTCTTCTCTACTCTACGGCGCTTGACTCTACTTTACTCTTCTCTATGACATTTACTCAAAGATACTCTACAACACTCTACTCTACTGTTCTCCTATGAATCTCCCCCGAAGGCCGCCATGCGCGGCCAAAGCCGTGGCGGCGCAACTTCGCAACCACGTGGCGGCCAGGGGAAGGGGGTCGCGGGGGTTTGAGAGGTAGATTGGAGTTGGGCAACCCCAGTCCCCCCTCGTCAAACAAAAAAAAAGAAAAAAACTATTTTTTGCGGGGGTGAATTTGGTGATGAAAGATAATAAGAAAAAAAAAATAGCAAAGAAAAACTACTTTTTTTTTCCTTTTTTTGATTATTGATTGATTGATTGATTGATTGATTGATTGATTGATTGATTCGTGTGGGAGGGGTCATCCACCCCCCACGCCAACCCCCATGCGCACAGACACACACACACACACACATACACACACACACACACACACACATACACACACACACACAAGTGTAGCAGAGTATATTTTCATGTTCTCGTGATAGATTCATTCGATTTTGGTCATCCTATTGATGACGTGACGAGCGCTGCGGGGTTGGAGACTTACCTGTTGGCCGGTGAGTTGCTCATCCTATTCGATTTAAAACTCTCTCTCTCTCTCTCTCTCTCCCACACACACACACATACACAATTTTTTTTTTTTTTTTTTGATTGATTGATTGATTGATTGATTGATTGAATGGTGGTGGAGGGGTCGCCCTCCCGCTCATGCACCACCCCTCACACACACACACACACACACACACACACACACACACATTTTTTTTTATTGATTGATTGATTGATTGATTGATTGATTGATTGTTGGGGGAGGGGTCGCCCCCAACCCCCGCTCCACCCCTCGTGATCTTTTTCTTGTTACAAAAAAAAAAGAAAAAAAAAATGTAAAATCGAAGAAAACAAGGAACTGTCAACGAGAAATTCCCCCCCCCCCCTAAAAAACTCTTTTTTTTTTGCATTTTTTAAAATTTTCTTCTCTCTGTCGTTTCTGTTTTTGATTTTTTATAATTCCAAAAATTCATTGTTTCCTAAAAACAAAATATGGGGTTGTAGGGTTTGAAAAATTCTACAACCCCTTTTTTTTTTTTTTTTTTTTTTTGCCTATTACTATTTACGGGAAAAATCATGTAAATTTGTGGCTGCAGTACGGCCAACCCCAACCGCGAATGCGGCCATGAACATGGGCGCCCTCCGAGCCTGACCCCGCGGTCATGGCTGCGGGGGATACATAATGCTTCTCTACTATCTTCTGCTCTTCTCTACTCTACTCTACTCTACGACACACTACGACAATATTTGGCACTCCACGACACTCTACTCTACTCTAATGTACAACACTCTACTCTAATCTACGACACTCTACTACACTCTAATGTACTCTACGCCACTATACGACACTCGCTAAAAGTCTACCAAACTCTATTCTACATTACTCTACTCCACATTACTCTACTCTACATTACTCTACTCTACTCTACTCTACTATACTCAATGATACTTTGCGATACTCTACAACATTCTTCCCTACTATACTCTACTCTAATCTACTCCACTCTTCAACACTTTACTCTACTATATCCCACTCTACTTTACTCTACTCTACCCTACTTTATTCAACTCTCATCTACTTTAATACACTCTATAACACTCTAATGTACTTCACTCTACTCAACTGTACTCTATTCGACTACATTTTATTCTACGACACTCTACGACACTCTACGACACTCTACGACACTCTACGACACTCAACGACACTCAATGACAGTCAACGACACTCTACGACACTCTATGACACTCCTCTCTATTCTACTCTATGACACCCTTCTGTAGTCTTCTCAGAGTCTACTGTACTCTACGACACTCTACTCTACTCAACGATACTCTATGACACTCTACTCTACCCTATGACACTCTACTACACTCTACTCTATTCTACGATACTCTTGGACAGTTTACTTAACTTTATGACATTGTACTTTACTCTTCTTAAGTATGCACCTTGACATTTTACTGTACTCAATGATACTGGACTCTACGATACTCTACTCTACGACACTCTACTTTACGACACTCTACTCTACGACACTCTTGTGTACCCTTTTCTATTTTACGACACTCTATTATACTCCACGACACTCCATTGTTAGACTACTCTATCACACTTTACTGTAACACACTCTACAACACTCAACGACAGTCTACGACACTCCTCTCTACTCTACTCTACTCTAAGGCACTTTACTTTACTCTATGACACTCTACTCTACTCTATGACACTCTACTACACTCTACTCTACTCTACGACACTCTAGGACAATTTACTTAACTCTATGGCAATGTACTCCACTCTTCTTCAGTATACACCTTGACATTTTACTATACTGTATGACACTCGACTCTACGATACTCTTTTCTACGACACTCTACTTTACGACACTCTACTCTACAACACTCGTCTTTATTCTATTCCATTCTACGACACTCTACTATACTCCATGACACTCCACTGTTAGACTACCCGATGGCACTGGACTCTAAGACACTCTACTACACTCAACTCTTCTCTAAGACACTCTACTCTACTCTATGAAACTCTACTCTACTCCACAACACTCTACTCTACTCTACGACACTGTAATATACTCTACTCTACGACGCATTACTCTAAGACACTGTACTCTACTCTTCAATACTTTAGGACACTCTAAGCCACTCTACACACTCTACCACACTCTACCACACTCTAGGACACTCTACTCTCCTCTAAAAACCCATACTCTACTCTACAATACTGTACTCTACCTCACTCTACGACGGTCTACTCTACAAAACTCCCCCTTATGACATTCTATTATACGACACTCTACGACACTCTATTCTGTGACACTCTACAACACTCTCCTCTACTCTATGATACTCTACCCTACGACACTTTATTCTATGACACTCTGCGACATTGTAGTCTACAACACTCTACTCCACTTTACTCTATTCCACAACACTATACTCTACTTCATTCTACTCCACTCTACTTTATAACACTCCACTTAACGATATTTTATGGCACTTTAGTCTAGTCTACTCTATTTTACAATACTGTACTCTACTCTGCGACACTTTACTCCACTCTATGATACTCTACTATACGACATCCTACGACACTCTACTCAACGAAAGTTTTAGACACTTTTCGAAACTCTGCTTTCCTCTACGACACTCATATTTCCTCTACGACACTTTACTTTCCTCTACGACACTCTACGACACTCTACTCTACTCGATGACACTTCACTGCACTCTACTCTACTCCATTCTACTCCACTTTACTCTACTCTACTCTACTCTACTCTACTCTACTCTACTCTACTCTACTCTACTCTACTCTACTCCACTCTATTATACTCGACGACACTACTCTATGACACTCACTATATTTTACGGCACTCTACGACACGTTACGACACTCTACGACGCTTTAAGACAGTCGACGACACTATACTCTACTCTATGACACTCTACTTTATGACACTCTACTCTATGACACTCTATTCTTTGACACTCTACTCTATGACACTTTATTCTTTGACACTCTACTCTATGACAGTCTACTGTACTCTACTCTACGACACTCTGGTCTACTTAAATCGACTCTACTCTAGGCTACTGCACTCTACTCTACTCTACTCTACTCTACTCTGCTCTACTCTACTTTACTCTTTTATCCTCTTCTCTCCTCTCCTCTACTCCACTCTACTCCACTATACTCCCCCTTACAATACTACCCTGTACTTTAATGTACTCTATTCTACTTTACTCTACGACACTCTACTCTATGATACTGTACGAAACTTCACGACACTCTGCTCTATTATACTCTTCTACACTCCACGGTTCTACACTTTACACTACTCTACTCTACTCTACTTTACTTTACTCTGCTCTACTCTACAATATTCTACGAGACTCTAATCTACTCTACTCTACTTCACTTTACATCAGGGTTGTCAGGCGGGGATCCCCTGGGCCTAAGCCGGGGTAGGGGTTTCAGGGGTTTC
>BFEA01000153.1:378895-400732 GCA_003427395.1 Chara braunii | reverse complement strand
GTGTGTAGTAGTAGGTGTGTAAATACGGTCATCGTGTATATACGTGAAAGAAGAACATTATATTTGCCGTATCACGATAGGTTAGAAGCAGTTGAAACATAGGGGGAAGCTTTAGCCATCAACTCGTTTATGAGGATGCAATAGGGGTTTGTGATTTGGATTTTGGGGGAAGTGGTTTAGTACTTACAGTTAGTAATTAAGGTTAGTGATGGTTATTGATAACAGCCATAGGGGGGTGCACGCCCTGAAGCGCGTTTTTCGCCGCTTAACACCCATAGTGGTTTGTTAGAGGGATGTAGCTCTATGTTAGTTTGCGGTGTCGAGCGGCCGAGGGTTAGTCGGCCACCCGAAACTTTAAGGATCGGACCATGGGCTAAGTGTCTAGAGAAGAATCAACCGGCGCTTTCATCAGAGTCGCTTGGAAAAATTAGGGGTCAGAAAGGGATCCGTAAAATCCCCCGCATCAATTATAAAATTAACCTTGAAATCAACACAACGAACAGTCACGCCTAGCGCGCCTAGAGCCTACCATTTTTCATTCGATCCGAGGCGGTTCGCGGTGCAGACGACCACAGAGTCGGGATGTGGTGCTAGGGCCCGACGCGCCTCTTTAACACTAGCCAATTGATGAAGGAATGGACCCTCAAAATTTTATTAATTCTACCAATAAATTTAAAATTGAAAAAATACAATTAAAAATAATAAAAGAAATAAAACACGAATATTTGTTATTTAATTGAATTTATTCAGAATTTATCCTGAATGGAATTGTCCTTGATCTTCATTGATTTTGATAATAGAATTAAAAATTAGTAAAATAATTAAAAACAATAAAAGAAGAGGAAACAAATGATTAATTATTATTTGGTTAATTTTTATCGAAATTTATTCTTTATAACTTTTGGTCGGGGGTTGTTTATTTTTCCTGAGTCCATGCGAGGTCTGATAACCATGAACCCACGCTTAATTTTGCTTGATTGATCTGATTTCTCGACACAGTATGATCCTGATATTGTTGAGCGAGCGGGCCGTTTTTTTGGGGGTTGCGACGACATGGTCGATTTGGCCCTGCCGTTGGGTCAACTTGGGAGAAGATTGTTGCCTACTATTTAGGGGACCTGGGATGATACACTGGTTTGAGACAGGTTTGGCATTGCCATGGTTCCGGCCACTGCAGTTCGAGACGATTATTTTAGGTTCGGAGTTTGGTACTGGCATATGATTAAACTGCGACATGATACGACATTCTGCGATGATGATACGGCCGCTAGTTTGGAACAGACGGAGATGCTGGTTTGGGACGAGCTTAGTACACAAACATGGGAACGCCATGATACGTTGGCCCGACACAGGTACCGTACAAGGTTGCGCCTTTTTCTCGGACTCAGTTATTGGCACCGATGCTGGTTCGATACGGGGATGACACAACTCAATGTGGTTCGACACTTACGATCCTGATACGGTGAATAAGGACTGAACCGGTGCTATTGATGCGGATAATTCACGACACAATATTCGTTGAGATTTAAGGACCTGGGAGAATTCACTCTACTACTTGTAACGCCTACTCTGATCCACTGCGCGGCTGCAGGGCTATACCCCGGGTGATGCCACCCAAGAGAGCGCTGCTACAGGTGGTAAATATACGTGCCCAAAAGGCTTGGTACGCCTGGTACCAAGAGTACTGGGGCTCCGTTTTTTGTGAGCTCTGCCAAGTGAGGCATTGGGAATTGGCACTTGGCCGAACTGCAGCCTGAATAAAGTTTGGGTCAGTCGAGGAGTACAGGGGGATTAGTAAGGGGCAGTAGTGTACCTTGGGGGGTCGCGCCAGGTGTGCGCAGCCCACTCTTGGGATAGACCCAGTGGAGCCCGGTTCGGAACAGAGAAAGGCGTGATCACGGGAAGAGAAAGGGGATTCGGACGGAGAAGGAGCGTGCCTGGCGTACGCTGCGCCCTGCTCAGCTCAACGAAGTAAGACCATCAATGGACTGTGAGGAGGAGTGGAGAGTACCAGGAGTCCCCAGAGTACATCACAGTGCGCAAAGATCACGCCCGTACGAGAGCACGTGGGAGAGGAGTGCGAGGTGAGGGAGATCAGCAACCTCGGAACAACTCTGAGTCAGAGGTCAACGCCAGGAGTTGAATCCCCGTGCAACAAACGGGCGTGGGGAACACAGTCGGGGGAAGAGCGAAGGAGAGAGAGATGTCTGGTCTCTCTCTCTCGGAACTTGGTGGACACAAGGTGCCTGTCGTCCGCGGCCTCAACCCCCAGTTGATTGAGGGGCAGACTCGAAGGAGGAGCGCCTTGGCATGAACTGCTGAAGCAAGTGCACCTTTGCAATTAAGCTGGCGAATGAGGGAGTGAGCGTACGGGGAATGAACACGCCCTCGCTTTCGACTGTATAACTGAACTAAGCGCTAGGCGCTGATCTGTTACGCTGATGATCACAGAACAGAGCCACTCGAGCATGGCCGAAATGAGTAGCGAGCGATAGTGGACTGAACGTGGAAATGACGCTGGAAAATAGACTAAGCGGGGTCGTGCGTGTGAGATAAGCGGACGGGTGTACGACTACCCTTTGTGTCATGAACTGGAGCAGATGTTGTCCCATCGTACAAATGATTCAGAGAGTTGTTTCTTCTGAGCCAAGTACTTAGCCATGCGTGATGACTCTTGAGGTTCTCTTCGTGGGAAGTCGGCAGTAGGCAAGCTGAATCCAGAAGCAAGGCCAAATTAGGGAAGGTAAGCTTGAAAATGAAAGCATGAACGAATGTATCTGTTCGCAACTGCCGCCCTGATACACCGAACTCTTCAAATGCTCATTGCACATGTTCGCGGCCATCAGGTGAATTCCTGTTCTGCTAACAAGGTATTATTGGAATCGCCGCATTTGGCATGGCGAGTACGGACTAATCAGCCGCCGCATTTGACATTGCAAGTTCGGACCAATTAGAAACCTATATTATTGGGATCACCGCGCCTGATATTGTGAGCTGTCCCAATGAGGACCCTACCTTGCAGACAAGAGGTATCATTGTCCAAACAGGAACTTACCCTGCGTGAAGGGAAATTATCGAAATCGTTGTATTTGACACCCTGTAAAAAGAAGGGGGGGAGACATGATTGAGCTCAAGGTTTGATATTGTGATTTCAAACCAATCAAAGGTTCGCCCTGCGATAACGAAAACGTATTGAAACCCTTGACCCGGCTCTCCTGCGCCAAGTGAATCGAGTTGCGCTGTAAGGGTCGTAACAGGTGCATAAATAGGCTTGCTGTGATTTTCAACGAAATGTAACAAATCATTGATCTCCCTCTTTCTCTCGGGTGCTGATTCGACTCCTTGAAGTGATCTCTAACTAAAGCTCTAAACCAAACTAAACGTGTTTTACTTGAAAGCCACTCTTGATTGATCATCGTTGGGCTCGGCTTAAGATCAGGAGTATGTATGAGTGCAGACAAGAAAAAGAGGGTGAGGTAAAGAAAAGGAGGGGAGGAGAGATTGGACATGCGGAACGTGGAAGACAGAGAGTGGAGGAGTGAAAGAGAGTCAGGAAGTGAGAGCGAGTAACTGCACTCGCAGAATGAGAAAGACAAAACACAGAGGCAGGGAATGCGCAAGAAGGAGCTTGAAAGACCTGTCGAACGTCACTCGATTGAGTGTGTTGAACTAAGGAGGAAGGATATGTAAGCTGGACAAGGGTCTGCAGTCGGGAATAAAGTCAAGTTTTTTTAATGACTTATTTGAAATGTAAAAACTCAAGTCCTTTAATAGGCATTCCACCATTTATATAAAGTCCGTTGCATTAATTGACTCGATTGACCAAATACCCATTTCGGTTGTCTGTTCGCCTTGATATCTTTCTATTTATCTGGTAAGGGGCTGCTCTGAAAGGGAAACAGAACGCAACTTTGGTAAGATCAAAGATGTTGCCTGAGATCGACTTATTCTCCATATGTCTGTTAAGCAGGAAAGGGTTCAACGGGGGAACAACTAACTCTCTTGATAAGAGTCAACCTGTGATTTGTTCTTGCTTAAAGAAAAACATGAAAGTTTCATCGAACAAAGTATTTCTTAGTTAAGATCTGATGATAATAGAGAAAAACTATTATGAGGACAGGGCTTGACAAGTCACACTAAACCCAAACAACTTAAACACAGGATTCGTGAAAACCCAACAAAACAAATTGTTTGGTTTGCACGAAATGTATTTAAGATTATGATAGTACATTTTTCATACCTCCTCCAGGAACAAAATTCTGCGTGAAGTAAAACAACCGTAAAAAAAAAATTAGAAAATTACTTTTTGAGAACCACTGGAAGTGGCGAGGAGAAAAACACATTTTTTCACATAAAATCATCACCTGATGAAGCAACGTATGTTCAAGAATTGAAATATCTCATTTTTTTGTTATCTAAAAAAATCACGTTTATAGTCCTATAATATGTGTAATACGATGAACGTATTTACGGGGTTTTCAAACGCTCAAACATGTTCTAAAACTTATTTTTCCAAATCCGAGCGAACATATTATTTTTTACTGTTTATTTTATTTTTTTCCCCATTTATTATTATTTTAAAGTCGTGTTGGTCAAGAATTTGAACGTGTCTCCCTAATAAAAGTTATTTGTATTCTTATTTTAAGTAACATATATTTTTGGTTAAGGGTTTTATTGTTAGCGTCAAAATTGATTTATAGTCTTATAAATGAGTTTTTGCATATCTTAGTTTTTACGTAATTGCTGAAAATGACTTATGGTTGTACAAATTAGTACTCACAAAAATTCATTTTTTTTTCCATCTTTCAAGTTTGCCTTGTAGTCGTTAAAAATTATCCTATTTGAGTTTTGCTTTTTGCAAATCTACTAAGAATGTTGACTTTTCAGGGTTTTGCAAGAATGGGTTTTCTTGCACATTTAAAGAAGAGTTGACTTTTCACCTCGTTTTTTGCCTCCTTTATCAAAAAACATTTAAAAACGTTATCTTTTTGTGTAAAAAATAACAGTTTGACGTTTACTTTTTCGTTCTATAAAAAATGTGAGGTTTTCTCGTTTTGTCAGGTTTTCACGAATCCAGTGTTCCTATTGCTCGCTGAGGACCTCGGAAGCGGGCACGGCGAGTGACAGGCGTCGTTACCCTTGGCTTCAACGATCAGTAGGCGACCCCCCCCCGGGTTCCCATACAACTTTGGCGCTGTTGTCGGGGAGGAAATTGCACCCCTAAGGCTGCGGCCTCCCCCAATCAACGGGGGTGCGCTGGCTAATCAGCCAGATACTATTCAACTTTGAATAAGTTGATTAGTTGATTTTTTTAATTTTGTTTGATTTTAAAACAAAAGTTCGTCCTCTTGTCCAGGCGAACGCTTGGAGACATTTCTTGAAAAAAAATCACTGTTGAAAAGAGAGACATATAAATTTTTGTAATTTTTTAATTAATATTTTAAAAATTATGATTTTTTTAATTTTAATTGCAAAGAAAAAAACTATGTAGCACAAAAAACATGTTCGGAGCTTTTCCGGACGTCCCAACATATTCTGGTGCTCCGGTGAACGCCACCAGAACGAGTTCGGCCGAACATATTTAAAAAAAAAAAAAAAACAAACTTGTTTGGTGTTTGATTTTTAACTCGAGCTTGGTTATGAATTTCAGCATACCTCTAGGGCAAAAGTTGTTTGTAGTATTATTTTACATTACATATATTGTTTTCAGATTGTTTTGAGAACGTGTGTTTTTTTCTTTTTTTTAATATTTTTATGTTTGCGTTCGGAGAGTTTCGGCGCTCGTTCGCATTCGTTCCCGAAAGTTCGGGTTTGGTCACCGAACCCGAACACGATGCTACATAGGAAAAGAACTAAAATTAGGGGAACCTCGCCCGAAACAAAGTTTTCCTTCTAAATTCTCTGACATTTTGAGTTCCTAGTCAGGGAAAACGGACTTCGTTTGGGAAAACGGCGGACTCGAATAAAAACCAAAACTAATAGAAAATAAAAAGGTTATTGGATTTTTTTTGGAATTTTATTAGAATTAAAAGACATAAAAATAAAGTTCTTGGGCTTAGGAGAAACTAGCAAAAACGTACCGCGGCGAGTGTTGTGTTTACGTTGCGCGTACGGCAGCGAGCAAAAACCTAAACCCTAATCGGGGAAGCTCTAATTAGGGGAAACCCTAATTGGGGGTAGTCTAAGTAAGGAAAGACATATAATACTGCATTAAAGGTTAAAATCAACGTGCGGCCAGGAAATTGGAAAGATTTTATTTTAGTTTGAACTTTCTTAATATTATAGATAAACTCGAAATAATTATTAAAAAAAATTATTAAAATTAAATTTCCGCCTTTTAAATCGTTTGGCTTGAGTTTTCGTTCCCTCAACCTCGATTTAGGGACATCGCCCCGAGCCCCATCCCAGTCGGGGGAAGGAAATTGCTGCCGAAAGTCTTGCAAATTATTTTAATTTAAAATTTATTATTTAAATTTTACAAAAACTAAATATATAAAATTGTGTAGGTTCGTTTGCTTGACTTTTCTATGTACTTTTACTTATTTGAGAGACACTTTATCGAACCCCATCCCAACGAGGGGGCGAGAAACTGCTGTCGGAATCTACGTAGCACCGTGTTCGCGTTCGGAGGCGGACGCGAACATGTTCGCGCGAACTTGAACAAGCGCCCAAAACCGTCAAAACGCGAATATGCGCCCAAAACCCTCCGAACGCGAACTTAAAAATTAAAATGAAAAAAATATATGTTATGTAAAATAACAATACACGCAACGTTTGCCTTGGAGTTATGTCCAAATTCGTAGCCCATCACGAGTTTAAAATCAAAAACCGATTTTTTATTTATTTTTTATTTCTTTACGGAAAAAAATTACATTCGCTCGAACACGTTCGCTAGCTGTTCGCGCGAACACGTTCGCGCGAACATGAAGAGGTGCGAACACATTCGCCGTGCTACGCAGGTCGAAATTTTTCAAAATTCCCCTTTTAATTTAAATTTTGCTAATTAATTAACAAAAGTATTTAAAAATTAATGTTCTTTTTTTTTATTATTCCTTTTGATATTCACCCTCCGGCAACACTGTTTGAGTGCATCGCCCGAACCCCATCGCAACGGGGGGAGGCAAAATGCTGCCAAAATTTTGATAAATTCCCAAAATTTTATCCCTACCCCTAAAAATCTTCAAACCCGGCGGACTTATATATATATATATTGATCCTTAATATATCTAAAAATTAAGAAAGAGATTTTATCCTGACTGAATACATTTTCTCTAATTTATAATTGGAAAATACAAGGGAATTCCCTAGAGGAGGAAAAAAAAGAGATGGTGCGGTAACTTGGGTTCGGGTGAACCTACTGGTCGATTCCCAAAGGCCTGAGGCAAGTGACAAAAATTTTCAATTATTAAAGCTATTTTTTTATAATTATTTAACAAAAATTCGAATGAAATCAAAAGCGAAGGGTAAAAAGAAGTACGTGCATACCTCGCGACTCGCTAGGGTTTCCATAACGTTCCCCTATGCGCTGAACGTGGGGTAGTGCATTCTTCTTGCTTATAAGTAATTTTTGTTAATTTAAACAATTAAAATTCCCCTAAAAATATAAAATGACTTAAAAATTGAAAAGTGAGCACGCGCGGTTCTTATTTTTGGGTTTTGACTAGGGGGCGGGGTCAGTTGCTCGGATACCCACTAAAGGGTGTAGTAAACATAATTCCGTCGAGTTGAGCCCACGCCTTATATTCGAGGGAACTGGAGTATAAGGCCTATAGGTCAATTCGAGATCGTGGATCAACACCCTTCTTATCTAGGACACTTTAGGACCTAGATAGGACTTAGGCAGGAGGAGTTATTATAGGGACGACCCCCCGAATCCCATCCCAACGCGGGGGGAGCCGAAGCGCTGCCGAAAATTTTCAAGAACTTGGGGTTCTTCTTGCTTCTTATTCTGCGTTCCGTTGTCGGTGCGAATACCCTTACAAGGGTATCCGCCCTGGTTTTTGCAAGTGACAGAAAAAAGTTTTGGCTTAAAGTTTAAGTATACCGCGTTAGGCGCGACTACGTCTGTGACTTACGTTGACTGGATCGTTGACTATAATAGAGAGTGCGTCGGCGCGCATGTTTAGGGCGCGCGTGATTCTTTTCTATTGTTGATTGTAAAGTCGGCGCGGACATCGGTCGTTTTGTTAATTGATATGATTATTATTTATTTATTCTTGATTAAACTAGGATTTAAAGGATATATATATATATATATATATATATATTTATTTTATTTTATTTTTTTGATTTGGTACGTTTGACTAAGGAGCGCGCGCGGAGGAAGACCTTGAGGATGACGTCGACAGCGGAGATGCGATGCAATAAGTTCGGTGTGCGGAATGGCGCCCGGGGCAATTACGGTGTGGTTTGAGTAAGCCGGCGCAGACGCCGGGGAGCCGGGTGCTAGGTTGTAGGTGGAGGAGAAGCCCGGGACATCTTTCCCTCGGTTCTGAGTGCTGAGGCGCACCTCGTCATGTGGGGTACCGCGCGCACCAGCTGCAGGCCTGGGCGTAACCCTATAGGTTGCGATATTGGGCTGTTACCATGGAAGTGTGGGCGTCGCGACCCATTTTTTTTCCGCCTTTGCTTTCCTGTGGGGCCCGACGTCTGAGTCCGAAGGCCCGGTCCAGTAGGTGCAACCGTGAGCTGTAGAAGCACTGACTTGTGTGGACACTCGGAGTAACCGGGTGATGTGTTTGAAGAGAGGGGGGGGGCGATGTCCTCGGCTGAGGTCGTGGGACACCTGTAGAAGTCGGACAGATAGGGAGAAGATTTGCGGGGCCACGGTGTGAGGGTCGCCTGTGAAAAATCAAGAACTGAATCCGGATGGGAACCAGGGTAGCGCGTGCGAGGGAAGAAAAGGAAAAGGCCGGGCGACCTTTGGTAGCGCCATGGGGCATTGCCCCGGCTGAGTCCTTCGAGACATCTATCAAAATTGGAACGATTTAGAGAAGATTAGCATGGACCCTTCACAAGGATGGTACTCATAACACGGGAGGCCGTCCGAAGGCCGACGCATTTTTCTTCTGCATTCAGACACTCGGCCGGCTGTCGGACCGTGCAATGTAAGAGAGTCGGGGTTGGTGTCAACCCGCGCTGAAGGATGAGGAGATAGCGGGGGCAGCGACGGCGGAGAGGAGAGCCAGCGGACACAGCAAAGAGGGGAATGTGAGTGAAACCAGACGGGTCTGACGCCTGGTACAGGCGCAACAAACAGAGGTGAGGTGGAGGAGAGAAAGTCGGGCGCTGCGGGATAACAGCGCTGGTCGGGGCGGTCACGCAGTGGACGACGGGCACTAAGGCGGAGGGGGCGGGTGAGAGGAATGAACAGGGATGAGAAAATGCGACGGGTGCATGCGCGGAGCCGCGGGCTATGACAGGAAGGGAAGGGAATGAAAGAACGTGAGCCCCGCCTGATTCCTGATGAAAACGGGCAGGGAAAGAGTCGAGAGTAAGGTTTTACAGTAGGGCGAGTTTGATTGCGAGGTTCGTCTCGGCATAAGATTAGTAAAACAAGAGTGCTGGTAGAGATGACGTGCGTGAAGGTGACAAAGGAGGATATGGCAGGGAGAGAACAGGCGACCCGATTCTTAGCAGAATCAGGCAAGCAAAGAAGTAAGTTTGGGGTTTTGGGGGCCTGCGACCCCTAATATGAGGTTACATTGAGTAGAAAATTAGTAGAAATAGAGTTGGTGGCAAAAGGTTAGTGCGCGGAGCTATGGTAGGAAGCGGGGAAGGAGTGAGAAAGTCGAAGGTGTTAGTTGATTCTAAATGGGATTAGTCGAGATAGGGTAGTAGATATGGGTTTTGGAAGGGCGAATTCATTGGCAGGGTTAGACTAGCATAGTACTAGATGAGACGATGGTTAGATGAGAAAAGCTTCGCGAGAAGGTGTGGCTAAGGCCGGCCATGGTAGGAACGGGAATCGCCTGGCTCGCTCGGCCCTTGATAAGAACTGGCGGACGAAGATGCAAACCAGGGGTTTGCAGGTCGGGCGGGTGTGAAAGTGACGTTAGTTTTAGGTTAGAGTTAGTAGGAGTGGAGGTTAGTAGAAGGATCAGTGCACAGGAAACGGCGGGAGTAAGCCGAGAAGAGAGGATGAATGCGGATGCAATTTGGCGCTAGGTGCATGTAGAAAACGGAGCAAGCGATGGCGAGGAGCTACTATGGCGGGATATAAAGTAACTAAACCATCGATTCTACACGAAACCGAGTGGGCAAAAGGTGAAGATGGGGGTTTTCGGACGAGGAGATTGTGATGGCGAGGTCAGAATGGCGGGGGAACGATTACAAAGAGAGGCTGACAGAAAAGGTGGTGCACGACCGTGGTGATGAAGGGGGCGGAGCTCGATCTCGCCCGTCCGTGAAGGGATTCAGGCAAGTCGMGAGTCAGACCCGGGGTTTTCGACCCGRGCGAGATGACTGATAGTGTTAGCTTGAGGAAAGGGCTAGTAAATTAGGAGTTAGTCGGGGAAGAGGCTGCGCGTAAGGTACAAGAAGCAGGGACAAAATGAACCTTTCCACATTTTAGCGGAAGATTCATTCTGACTTTGTCTAGCAGCGAAAGGCTGCAACTMTCAGATTTTSGCATGGGGCGGGGTGGGCTGCRTGGTAAGGTAAGTGCGTGCATGCRGACATAGGTGATAGCGAGAGKGGGGGGAAGAAGTAGCAYGTACCTGATAGTCGGGGGTGGCCGATAACTGAGGGGAAAGGCACACGTACCTAACCACGGCYGAAGGGAAGATTCGTTCRACATTGCCTTGTCTGTTGACGGATGTGCTGGCCATCCAATTCTACAGACGAAGCAACGAGAGAGGATTGAGGGGTTGGGGCGTTGCTATTGCTAACTAGCAGGAAAGGCTGCAACCGAAGTACGTGGGGCGCACGTACCTGGCTATGGTTACTCCCTCGACAGTCGTTTATCGTTCTTCCTTGCTTCGCGAACCCGGTCACATCCATGACCAAGTACGGATAGTCAGAAGAAGGAAGAGGACATCTGGGGTATGGGTCTGGCGGTTAGGACTCAAAGATGGCCATGCGCAGGAGAAATGCAAGGAGAGATCGAGCCTACCTGTGCCGTTGGTTGAGATCATCTGTAGCAGCTGAGCGGCAGRCTGCGAAGTCCCATCTTACAAGCATTCAAGAGGACCGCCTGTTGACTGGCCGAGTACTGACCCGACATCCAACGAGTTGCTGTTGGTGGAGYCGGGCGAACTACGGGTTGCCGAATGCGAAGGCTACCGCTGAGTTGTACTGCGGTACYTGCATGCTGCAGTTGACTGCTATAGGCTGCTACTAACGGCTACAGGCTGCACGTTACCAACTAGGGGCTGCAGACAGGAGACCGTAAATGCTACCGCGTCCGCAAGGCTACTGTTGGGTGCCGAAGGCCGCCGGGGCTGGTGCCGCATGGTGTGGGGCATGCTATGGGGAATCCGTAGCGGTGTGCGTAACCTGCTGCTACACGGTGTGCACTAATTGGCTCGTCGGGGGCTGCCGCTGTGCTGGCAGACTAGGTGTGGTCAGAGGCTGCTGTAAACTATACACCGTTGCTGTTGACCACCGCCGCCTGCCACTGTCGTGCCTGAAGGACTGTTGCAAGAAATTGTGCGGCCGCAGGCGGGCGGAAGAAAGGTGTTGAAGCTGAGGGAGGTGATTAGACCAGGCAAGTAGGGAGGTAGTGCGGCAATTGAGGAGTCATCGAAAGTTTGACTTCAATTGAATGGCGGCTGCATGTTTTGACGGCCATTGCGGGGCCCTCAGGCGCAAGAAGATTACAAGGCCCTCTCCTGCGAGTCTGAGTGCATCCCTCTTGGATCTGAGAGTCTAAAATCATTCTCCTTCTGCCCTTCTAAATCTCAGTCTAGTCCTGTGGTTATGAGAGGAAGGCGGAAGGCGGGATTGCAACCCGTAGGACCGCACCAAGACTCTGTAGGGAGTCTACCCACCGATTGCGGGAGCTCTGCCGGAACCTAGGCGAGGTTCTGGAGGCAGGGAACCATCAGGTATGTACCTTTTCATCTATACAGCCTACTACCACCCAGTTTTGCCTATCTCTCTGTAGTATGACTGTTGTATGCATGAGGTTGTCCCTACGATTTTTGCTTTCTCTTCAAGACATAATCAGATTAAAGGGAAAGAATGTGTGAGAGTGAAGTTTAAGTTTCTCTTTTGTTTTGACTGAAAGCAGACTAAGGTATGAATTGGGGGAAGGTGGGAGGAAGACAGTTTTGCATGCGTTTGGAAGGGTCAACCAAAGTCTGAGCATTGTTTGTACTGTGAATGGCTTAGGGCTATGTGTATTTGGGCATTTTACTCTAGTTAACTTCGAGGTTTGCCTGATGAATTGGGGTTTAAATTATTGTTTTATACTGAGGGAGGATTTCTGGTCTAAGGCTAAGCATTGTTTCTACTGTGAATGGTTTAGCCTGAAAACCACGCACCTGAAGTAAACTAAGTATAAAAGAAAATATTTTATGTATATTTGCATGTGAACTGGTAGCTGGACATAGTTTCTACTGTGAATGGCCCAGCGCTAAGCCATATCATTAAGAAGAAAAAGGGAAAATACAAAGTTAAAATGAAAATAGTCTGGGCAAGCTCAACATTGTTTCTGTTGAGAATGGTTCAATCCCCTGTCCATATTTGTTTTTTCTTTTGAAAACAAAGTCAAAGAAATACTAAATTTTGGATATTAAACAGCTCAGGGCGACTGACATTGTTTCCATGGCGAATGACCTTGTCATCTGCCCAAAAGAAGAGAGAAGTAGTTGCGTGTATATCATAAAGACAAGATGGACATTGTTTCCAAGGCGAATGGTCCAGCTTTATGTCTTATGTAAGATGGGTATAAGGATTCAAGGACTTGAAGATTCACGAACTGTTTATATGGAATGAACTTGGGGTTCGTGAGAACATTACCTTTGTGGTTTGGCTAGCATGTGACTGAGTGAGGCCACTACTTAATCTAAGTTTCAGGTTGATAAGTAGTTGCTTTAGTTGCTCACCATGTGCTAGAGCTATATGAGTTAGTGTCAATTCCTGCATTTTCTGTAGTAGTTTTTTTTTACTTAGATCAATTCTTGCATTTTCTGAGATTTTTTCTTATACTTGGTTTTGTATAAATCTTTGCAAGCTACTTTCTCTACAGGAAGCGCTACCGAAATTTCTACAAATCCCAAAGAGTTTGTTGAAATGTGAGTTGTCAAAAATTAAACTTTGTCTTTTTTTTATATGACTTAGTTAAAATCTGGGAAATCTCCCTTTGTAAAGGTAGTGCTGGTTAAATTTTTGCTAATTCAGGGAGTTTGACAAAACTGAACTTTGGGAAGTCAAAGCTACTTTCAAATTCTGGACCTAGCCTTATATAGACTTTGGAATAACACTTTTCTAGAGGGAGTGCTGCCGAAATTTCTGCAAGACTAAGGAGTTGGCTAAATCTTGTGTAAGTTGAACTCAAGTTGTCCTTTGAGTTCATATCTAGCTTAGTATAAATCTGGGAAGTCTCCTTTTCTAAAAGGAGTGCTGCCTCAATTCTTACTAATTCCGGGAGTTAGAAAAAATCTCACTTTTTAGAGTTAAATGTTATTTCTGCTTTCATATTTGAATTTATATAAATTCTGGGAAGACACTTTTCCTACAGGAAGCGCTGCCGAGATTTTCTTGGTTTGAAGGAGATAGATAATATTTTGACAGGTGACGATTCTGGTAGTCCACTCTGAATAGGGGAGATTTTGCTATTACTCTACCTTTGCTATGGGCACTGGCTTAGAGGTAGGCTTGGACTTAATTGGCAGATAGCTTTGAGTGAAGATGTGCTATGGAGGTTTATCCCCCATATGCAAATGATTTAGCTTGGGCATTTGACCTATCTTGTGTTGCAGGTCCTTTGGGGTGTCTTATTCAAGATCAGGACTAGATTCAGTTTGATCCCTTGAGGATCATCTTCCGTTATCACTGATAAGAGATCGGTTGCCGATTCGTCGGTTTACGATTCAACTCCAATTCCCTCCTTCCATTCGACCTAAAGGTTTTATCTTTGTGATTGAACTGTTTTGTTGTGTTTTCACCCGGACTTTATTGAATGGTCATCCAACAGAAGTACTGAGTATTTATTTAAGAGTTGCACGAGTGAGGCTTGTATGGCTAAGGCAAGGGGTATGAGTGCAAGGAATGGTTGAAGTTGACCTTGGTAGTGCGTTGTTGAATCTTTGATGTGATTGCAGGTATGTTTGTGGTTCGGACTCAGG
The DNA here is from genome assembly GCA_003427395.1 of Chara braunii. NCBI lineage: Eukaryota > Viridiplantae > Streptophyta > Charophyceae > Charales > Characeae > Chara > Chara braunii. The sequence goes on along the minus strand of BFEA01000153.1, from coordinate 386,441 downwards.
ATGTGACTGTCTATGATTACATACATATATGGCTAAAAAGACACCACTATAACTGTAAGAAGTGAGCGTCCTATATAAATAAGCCTTATATATATATTTATAAGCGCCAGAGTGTTTGAGAGGCTTACTGTACTTGGGCATAAGAGTTAATCAGATTATATCTTGAGAGAAAAAGGGGGATTTACCTTCTACGCTTGCTTTTTAAGTTGTATGGTTGGACGTTATAGTCCGTGGCAGCCGTCAAAGTCAAACCCCTTGACTTTTCCGCCCAGGCCTGGGGTAGGACTCGTTTCCAGGGCCGCAAGAGGCAACTGCCACCACAGGCGCAGACCTGTGTACCACCCGCTCTGCACAGGGTGCAGAAGAGGGTGTGTGGTCTTCAACTGCGCATGGCGGTTGTCCAGCGTCGAGAGATTCACCCTCAAGGCGCATGTCAGCCGACACTTGAGTGCCGAACGCGATCCTCGAGATTAACGAGGATCGCACGAGTATGGGTACTACATAGTACGCCATCATTGCGATCGCTTGCGTATGCTTTTATTGCGAGTCGATATGAGTTAGCCCTGCGTCCGCACGATTTTATACTTAGTCTCGCGCTCGACGCCTATCCGATTTCCGCATCGGAGAGTTATGGAATGACTACTGAAGGGACTAAGAGTGTTGTTGCGTTGTTTGTGTTGTGTCGGTTCGTATCTGTGTGTGTGTGTGTGTGTTTTATTTTAGTGTTCGTAAAGTGGTGTGCGCATGGTGTGTGGGATGCGTCCTAGTCGACCGATGACGAGTCGCGCTTGGGACCTCAGCCCCCCAAAATGTCAGTTCGCGTGCGGGTTCGATAGAGACGTAATACCGCGTGTACCCCCTATGCTACAGCGAACGAGAAACGCACTCGGCTGGTCCACCTCTGCGATTGCACCTGATTAGCTTTCGTACTGTGGAGTGGTAGCTCGGCGGGGATACGTCCACCGAAGGGAGGTGATAGCTTCCGTAAGGTGTAGGTAAGTCGTGCCTCGTGTAGGTCCTATCCTGTCGTAGGGGCCCGTGAGAGGCATGGCTGACACACTCGGCCGGAGCGGCTTGCGGAAGCTCCATGTATATTTACGACGAAGGATTTAGATCCAACTCTTGCGTGACGCGGCCAGGAGGGTCCCGCGCTGCCCCGTGCGGTGCAGGACCGATGCGCTCGACAGGTGACGCCGTTGCCGGGGATAACGGTTGCCTACCGTTATCCCTGGTGGAACGACATCCGGGTACTGGAAGTGAGAAAATAGGCAAATGGGAAGTTTTCGTTAGGACGATATGAGTGATCAGTTGATATTTTGCCTATTGATTGAAAGTGTCAAAGAGCTGAGAGGTCCTTAAAATTCGGATCTAGATTCGAGGCGGGTTGATGATTCAGACGAAATGACCATTTCCGCTTTATAAACAGGTCTGCGCAGAATGGTTGGTAGCAGACAGTGCTGGATAAGAAGCGTGAAGTAACGGTTAAGCGGTGTGGTTTTGATTGACGTAACCTGATTTGGATTTATGTCGCATGAGTGACTTGAGGGTGATAAGGGTTTTGATTCTGGGTTTACCGGCTTTGACCAGCACGATGGTATTTGGGATTGGTAGCCTTTCTGATCCGATAGCTGGCAGGCCTGAGCAGTGCTTCGCGTGCTTGGTGTGGCTAAGGTTAAGCATGACTATTGTGAGAGTTAGCCCTATGATGTACTCCTTTTGGCCGCCATAAGAGTCGCCTGAGTAATTGGGAAAGCCTAGTTATACGGTTGCCTTAGAATGGAGCTAAGGATGAGTGGGATAATGTTCCTCTGCCAAGAGTGAAGGTATAGACCCTCTCTTAGGTGTCAGGTTAGAAATCGTCTGTTCGCTTTGAGGAGAAGTAGGCTAAGGCCAGTTGAAGGATATTATGTGCATGAACTTAGATGTTTGAGTCTGGATTCTAAACGATTGTTCTGCTGTGGGACGCAATGAGTCTGGGTAACACCTTCCTTACGAGGAAGGTCTGTAATCCTAGAGGGAGTTGGAGTGTATGAAAGAGCTGACGATTAGACTATTTTGCTCACCTTTAAGGGAGCGGCGGGTAGTACTGGATGTCAGACCCTGTGAGCCTAGCCTACGCCCAATCTTGTGAAGTTATACGTTAAGTAGATATCCCTTTCAAGCGTAGCTTGTGTGGGTTATTTTATTGGGATTATACTTGGGACCTTATCAGTCTGTAGGAAGTTATATGAATGTCTCCAGTCCGACATTTGGCTCATGATTGGCCATTTAGCCGGTACGTTTGGGTCGCCCTTCCAAGAGGGATAGGGATTGTCAGTCTAATAACGAAAGGCGTATGCTAGACGTTTGTCTGTGATGGGCAGAACCCAGACAAAGCAAAGGCAACTCAGGATGCCGTATGCACGGGAAGACTCGCGTATGCTCGGGCCAATTGAGAAAGAGGGAGGGCTCGAGGTGTTTTTACCCAGGCGGGTCAGAGAAGGAGAGTATACTTCTTCATGATGGGGTATGATGATGGGCATGAACATCTTTGTCTGGATCGAGTCTGGGTTCGATGATCAGTGAGAATGCGCAATTGTAGGGGTGACCCTATACGCCTCAGTTGCCTTTTGGGTCGAGCATGGGATAGAATTGGCACTACGGCATGGAAGCCTGCTTGCTAAGCCTTTGAGGGTAGCCGAGGCAGCTGCAACAAAGTGGGTGAGGGAGGTGTCTCGCGATAGAGAAGAGCGAGTACTAACCCGTGTAGACGTCAAGTGTTCTGGAGAGTTCACGCTTCCATCTGCTCCACTGTGAGTTACCCTGACTAACTTCCTAATAGAGAAGAGTTTTGGTGGGTTAGCAAGGGTAGAAGCAGCAGCCGAAGCCGCTATGAAGGTGCGAGATTGAGAGTATGGTCGTTATACGTGTGAACTAATATATGGTCTGTACTTAGACTCGAAATTATCACCCTCTAGTCAGTGGCTCAGGAATACGACCAATACAGTGAAGGTATATGCCTTGTCTAATGATCCGAATGAGGGAAATGTAGACTGGGAGGAGATTCGGGCAGCAGTGGGCCGATAGGGAATACCTCTTTCTCCACTAAATGCGTTTCTTTTGACTTGGTTGGGGTCGCCTCACTACCCATTGACGTAGTTATAAAGGTAAGCGTGAGGATAACTAGGGGTTGAGGCCTGATTGCATGAGTAAAGAGGTAGATAACGTAATGTAAGTGTTAGCAGTTTGCCTTTGCCTAACTAAGCTTACTTATATCTCCGTTTGATGATCTATCGCCAGCTTTGCGTATCAGACGACCATCAGCATCATGCGGATGAAGGTGTTGCCTAACTAAGCGTGAAGATAACGTAAAGAGAGCGGTTTCACCAAGATCCTGCATTGGAGGAATTCGTGCCAGATGAAGGTGTTGTTGTGCGAGGCACTGCGAGAGTCAATGTCGCCAGACCTCCGTGCTTTGTTGTTCCAAGGAGGGAACTTGTCTGGCTTCCTACATGACTTTCAAGGCTTCAGCCTTATAAAGAAGTGAGACGAGAGGGCGATGAGGTGCATGTTTTCGCTGTTTGTTTGTGAAAGACTAAGTGAGGAGGAATGTACCCTCAAGCAGTCGAAAACGTGGGATGAATTGGTGCATCCCTTAAGGCTCTGATTCCCAGAAGATGGAATAGAAGGTCAATGTGGGGAATGTTTTGTGCCACCAGTTGCGGGCGCACCATCGCAGGCGGAGTTAAGTGGGCTACAAAGGCAAGTGGGAGTATTGGAAGGAAGGTTAACCCGACTGCAAGAGGCCAGGAAAGGCAAGCGGAACGTTTTGGAAGAGTCCCCAATTAAGCCGACGGGCTAGGGCGAAAAAGGAGTAGGGAGGGATGACCAAGAGTCGCCCCTCTCGATAGGAATCCCAAAGAGGCGAGCCAGTGTTCAGGCGAGCGACAAAGGCAACGGATCCATGGAAACAAAGGAGGAGCAGGATGCTACCATGACCCTGCCTATTATTCTGTCGGGCCCAGAGAGAGGGTTTGTTAACTTTGAAGCATCCTCGGCTGCAGGTCGGGAAAGGCAAGACAATGGATGGTGGCCAGAGCACTGGGTAAAAAGGGTATGCGATTGTTGGGGAAAGACTGGCCGAACCCCTCAAGGAAATAAAAAAAAGAGCGTGACGGGAGAAAAAGGGAAGCTTGAACCTCCCAAGTTAACAAAGGCGCAGTGGAAGGCAAAGAACCTCGCTCAGGGCGGTCAAGCTACCGAAAAATGGCAGAGTTCGCGGCAGGTAGCAATTACCCCGCGAGAGCTGGGAGGTGAGGTAAGGCCAATGGGGCCTCCTCCGATCGAACAAACTTTGCGTGGGCAGTGGACGCCGTGTAACCAAATGAGCTTATGGCCGACATATAATCCTTACACGCCCTAGGCGCAAAGTAATTATATGGGCCCTTTGATGAATATTATGCCCCGTGGGCCCCTGCCAGTCCAAGTCCAACCTGTCGGACCGTTATGGCCGCCGATGCAGCAAGTGCCGCAGGACGGTATGGCAGGTGGAAGGGGCCAAAGGCCAGCAGTTGGAAGGGGCCGAGGAGATGGTGGGCGTGGCAACACGGACCGAGGAGATGGCGAGAATGGCAACACGGGCCGTGGAGATGGTGGACGCGACAATAAAGGCCGTGAGAATGACAGGCAAGGCGCTGAAGGTCGCGGCGGGAGTCAGCAAAACCATAAGTGGGGCTCAAGGAAGAAAGGGACATGATGGTGTTGAATGAGATGATCATCAGAGTGGGTCAAGTGATCAAGGATGCGGAGAGGGTAGATGAAATGACTAGGATAGAGAAAGTATAGTAGGATGTAATGGGAATTCATCCTAACTCCTGGGTTGGGAAGTCTCTGTCAATCGCCTGTCCTGGATTTTCGGATCGTGTTGGTAAGGATTAATTGTAACATGTATTGGTTTGGAAGCTGGAGTACCAGGCTAACCATTGCATAACCCTAACCCCATACTAATTGGTAAAGGCTAGTTGCATATTATCTGGGTCAGGACAAAACTTTGATGTGTATATGTGTATAGGTTAGATCCAGAGAGGGGTTTCGCAATAATGGTCTGGTAAAGTAGCTTAGGCTGTAGATAGCTCAGCTATATAGGTGAGACCAGGGGCAAGCAGTGAGTGAGGATTGGTTCGCCTATACATCAGTAGGATGAGAGCTTCTTGTATATAGGGACGGAGCTAGATATGTGCGTATCTAGATGTAGGCACGACTAGCTCGCCCATCTGTACATATACAGATTTTAGTATTGGATGAACCATTGGTTTCCGCTTTGGCGTGATTAGGTGGTTGTGTCCAAATGTGTGATATGTTGGCGTGTACAGCTGGGCTAGATTCGCGTGATTTGAGCTTTTGTGCATATTTAGATATGCCCAGAGGTGCTCATGTATTCGGGACGTGGGTTACTCATCAGAGTGGGATGTGAGGGCTGGGTACCTATGCTGTTGTTGAGAGGGGCATTTTATCCTGGTGTACATATTGAGTTGAGATCCTATAAGGCTTGGTTTTTGTGACGATCACTACCACTCTCACTTGTGTGGTTTTATCGTGATGAATGTAGGCTTTGTGTGAAAAATATATGAATGGATGACATATAAAGCTGCCTACTCCTCGGTATACTCATGCGACCTGCCATCGGGCGGCTGATAAGGTAGAGTATAAGGGAAGGAAGCGCAGTCTGTTTGTGAAAAATTCTGAGGATTTTGCCGCTTGTTGATTGTCTAAGTGTGATGGGGGCCCATAAGATACTCTCTCACTGATGTTGCTTTATGATGAGTCTCCCTTCGATTTTGGAGAAGGGGATGTTTTGTGATGTTGTGTGTTATCATGAGACCCCTCGTGATTTTTTTAGCAGGGGACGTTGTGTATTATGATGAGACCCCCTCGAATTTTTGAGGAGGGAAAGATTGGTTTTATGATGAGACGCCTCGTGATTTTTGGAATAGGGAGTGTTTTCTTCTGTGGTGAGACCCCTCGTGATTTTTGGAAGAGGGAGTGTTTTGTTCTGTGGCGAGATCCCTCGGGATTTTTGGAAGAGGGGGTGTTTTGTTTTATGATGAGAGCCCCTTGGAAAAGGGGATGTTTTTGTTCTTGGAAGACTCACCTTCAAAGGTGAGTAAACTAATTTATGGCATGGTAAGTTGTCTGATGAGTGATAAAGTCTGACGAAGAGGGTCACTTTTACCTCGAATATTTAAGAAAGTCGCAATGAGTGCAGGGCGAGAGACATCTCAGGACGGGTGAATGCTGACTCTGATCAAGTCAGGTTCACGGCCTGGTGGACCTAGCGGTGATTTTGTTTGTGAGTGTGCGAAGGATGCCATGCCAATTGTGGAAGGGCTGGTAAATGCCTTCGGACCCCTGCGCATCGGGCAGCGGGCCTGTGATTTTGTTTTGGAACGCCCCGTCTAACCACCTGTGCTAGTTCTGGGACATATTGAAGAAAGGTCAAGCTAACGGAAAAGAAGTTAGTACCTCTAGGGCGTAACCCCATTGGATGGCTGCTAGCCGGCGCAACCTGGTTGCGGGACCGCCAGGTAAGAGTTTAGGGGGAGTTGCTCACCCCAGTGAAATTACTCCGTCGGATAGTAATGATTGGGAATTTTTGGGGGAATCCTGACTGGATGCTTATCAGGAAAAAACCTATCGTTGCGTAACCAATGAGGGGTGATGCCATTAAGTAACTATGCGGTGGGCCTTAGTCCTGGCCCGATCAGCCAGACTATGGTGGACCAAGATGGAGACCTAGCCTTTCTGTCCTAGACCGCAGAAAGTGTTGAGTGGATATTAAGTATACATATATACGTATGTGTATATGATTGCGATAAATTTTTTGAGAAGGAAGGCCAGAGTGTCTTCAAAGGTCTCGATTAAGGTCCGCGTCCCTAGTTTTGCCACGACTAGGGACACCCAACGAGAAGCCGAAGGTTCTCTAGGACCGGGGAGAGGACGATTGAGGAGGTCTTTGGAACTTATGCTGTAAGCGTCCTAATTTCTGGGCGGTAAGAGGCCCGGGTTAGGAGCCTGGCAGCATATAGTTGCGAAGGGATGGTTTGATGGAGGCCTCTACCTTGTGTTTGTCGGCTAATCGGATTGGCTCTTTTTTCGTCAGCATCTGGAGTGTGGATGAATTTATAGCTTTCTGATTTGGCGAAGCGCAGGGACGTCGCTTAATATGGTCCGGTAAGCTGTCGGCGCGAATACCCTTACGAGGGTATCCGGCCTGGTTTTTGCAAGTGACAGAATAGTTTTGGCTTAAAGTTTAAGTATATCGCGTTAGGCTCGGCTGCGTCTGTGACTTACGTTGATTGGATCGTTGACTATAATAGAGAGTCCGTCGGCGCGCAGGTTTAGGACGTGCGTGATTCTTTTCTGTTGTTGATAATAAAGTCGGTGCGGACATTGGTAGTTTTGTTTAATGATATTAATTTTATTTATTTATTCTTGATTAAACTAGGATTTAAAGGATATATATATATATATATATATATATATATATATATATATATATATATATATA
>BFEA01000153.1:361044-378759 GCA_003427395.1 Chara braunii | reverse complement strand
TTTTTTTTTTTTTTTTTTTTTTTTTTTTTTTGATTTGGTACGTTTGACTAAGACGCGCGCGCGGAGGAAGACCTTGAGGATGACTTCGACAGTGGAGATGTGATGCGATAAGTTCGGTGCACGGAATGGCGCGCGGGGCAATTACAGTGTGGTTTTGGTAAGTCGGCGCAGACGCCGGGGAGCCGGGCGCCAGGTTGTAGGTGGAGGAGAGGCCCGGGACATCTTTCCCTCGGTTCGGAGTGCTGAGGCGAACCGCGTCATGTGGGGTACCACGCGCACCAACTGCAGGCCTGGGCGTAGCCCTATAGGTTGCGATATTGGGCTGTTACTATGGAAGTGCGGGGGTCGCAACCCTTTTTTTTTTCCGCTTTTGCTTTTCTGCGGGGCCCGACATCCGAGGCGGAAGGCCCGGTCCAGTAGGTGCAACCGTGAGCAGTAGAAGCACGGGCTTGTGCGGACACCCGGAGTAACCGGGTGATGTGTTTGAAGAGAGGGGGGGAACGCTGTCCTCAGCTGAGGTTGTGGGACACCTGTAGAAGTCGACCGATAGGGAGAAGATTTGCGTGACCACGGTGTGATGGTCGCCTCTGAAAACTCCGGAACTGAATCTGGATGGGAACCATGGTAGGCGTGTGTGAGGGAAGAAAAGAAAAAGGTCGGGCGACCTTTGGTAGCGCCATGGGGCATTGCCCCGGCTGAGTCCTTCGGGACATCTATTAAAATTGGAACGATTCAGAGAAGATTAGCATGGACCCTGCACAAGGATGGTACGCATAAAACGGGAGGCGGTCCGAAGGCCGACGCATTTTTCTTCTGCATTCAGACACTCGGCTGGATGTCGGACCGTGCAATGTTAGAGAGCCGGGGTTGGTGTCAACCCAGGCTGAAGGATGAGGAGATAGCGGGGGCAGCGGGGGCTGAGAGGCGAGCCAGCAGACACAGCGAAGAGGGGAATATGAGTGAACCCAAACGGGTCTGACGTCGGGTATAGGCACAAGAAACAGAGGTGAGGTGGAGGAGAGAAAGTCGGGCGCTTAATAGTCGGGCGCTGAATAGTCGGGCGCTGCGGGATAACAACGCTGGTCGGGGCGGTCACGCAGCGGACGACGGGCACTAAGGCGGAGGGGGCGAGAGAGAGGAATGAACCGGGATGAGAAAATGTGCCGGGTGCATGCGGGGAGCCGCGGGCTATGGCAGAAGGGGAAGGGAGTGAAAGAACGTAAGCCCCGCCCGATTCCTGATGAAAACGGGCGGGGAAAGAGTCGAGAGTAAGGTTTAAGAGTAGGGCGAGTTTGATTGCGGGGTTGGTTTCGGTGTTAGATTAGTAGAACAAGAGTGGTGGTAGAGAGGACGTGCGCGAAGGTGACAAAGGAGGATATGGCAGAGAGAGAAGAAGCGACCCGATTCTTAGCAGAATTGGGCGAGCAAAGAAGTATGTTTGGGGTTTCGGGGGCCTGCGACCCCGGATATGAGGTTAGATTGAGTAGAAAATTAGTAGAAATAGAGTTGGTGGCAGAAGGTTAATGCGCGGAGCTATGGTAGGAAGCGAGGAAGAAGGAGTGAGAAAGTTGAAGGTGTTAGTTGATTTTGGATGGAATTAGTCGAGGAAGGATAGTAGATATGGGTTTTGGTAGGGCGAATTCATTGGCAGGGTTAGACTAGCATAATACTAGATGAGACGATAAACCAGGGGTTTGCAGGTCGGGCGGGTGTGAAAGTGACGTTAGTTTTAGATTAGAGTTAGTAGGAGTAGAGGTTAGTAAAAGGATCAGTGCGCAGGAGACAGAGGGAGTAAGCCGAGAAGAGAGGATGAATGCGGATGCAATTTGGCGCCAGGTGCATGTAGAAAACGGAGCAAGCGATGGCGAGGAGCTACTATGGCGGGATATAAAGTAACTAAACCATCGATTCTACACGAAACCGAGTGGGCAAAAGGTGAAGATGGGGGTTTTCGGACGAGGAGATTGTGATGGCGAGGTCAGAATGGCGGGGGAACGATTACAAAGAGAGGCTGACAGAAAAGGTGGTGCACGACCGTGGTGATGAAGGGGGCGGAGCTCGATCTCGCCCGTCCGTGAAGGGATTCAGGCAAGTCGMGAGTCAGACCCGGGGTTTTCGACCCGRGCGAGATGACTGATAGTGTTAGCTTGAGGAAAGGGCTAGTAAATTAGGAGTTAGTCGGGGAAGAGGCTGCGCGTAAGGTACAAGAAGCAGGGACAAAATGAACCTTTCCACATTTTAGCGGAAGATTCATTCTGACTTTGTCTAGCAGCGAAAGGCTGCAACTMTCAGATTTTSGCATGGGGCGGGGTGGGCTGCRTGGTAAGGTAAGTGCGTGCATGCRGACATAGGTGATAGCGAGAGKGGGGGGAAGAAGTAGCAYGTACCTGATAGTCGGGGGTGGCCGATAACTGAGGGGAAAGGCACACGTACCTAACCACGGCYGAAGGGAAGATTCGTTCRACATTGCCTTGTCTGTTGACGGATGTGCTGGCCATCCAATTCTACAGACGAAGCAACGAGAGAGGATTGAGGGGTTGGGGCGTTGCTATTGCTAACTAGCAGGAAAGGCTGCAACCGAAGTACGTGGGGCGCACGTACCTGGCTATGGTTACTCCCTCGACAGTCGTTTATCGTTCTTCCTTGCTTCGCGAACCCGGTCACATCCATGACCAAGTACGGATAGTCAGAAGAAGGAAGAGGACATCTGGGGTATGGGTCTGGCGGTTAGGACTCAAAGATGGCCATGCGCAGGAGAAATGCAAGGAGAGATCGAGCCTACCTGTGCCGTTGGTTGAGATCATCTGTAGCAGCTGAGCGGCAGRCTGCGAAGTCCCATCTTACAAGCATTCAAGAGGACCGCCTGTTGACTGGCCGAGTACTGACCCGACATCCAACGAGTTGCTGTTGGTGGAGYCGGGCGAACTACGGGTTGCCGAATGCGAAGGCTACCGCTGAGTTGTACTGCGGTACYTGCATGCTGCAGTTGACTGCTATAGGCTGCTACTAACGGCTACAGGCTGCACGTTACCAACTAGGGGCTGCAGACAGGAGACCGTAAATGCTACCGCGTCCGCAAGGCTACTGTTGGGTGCCGAAGGCCGCCGGGGCTGGTGCCGCATGGTGTGGGGCATGCTATGGGGAATCCGTAGCGGTGTGCGTAACCTGCTGCTACACGGTGTGCACTAATTGGCTCGTCGGGGGCTGCCGCTGTGCTGGCAGACTAGGTGTGGTCAGAGGCTGCTGTAAACTATACACCGTTGCTGTTGACCACCGCCGCCTGCCACTGTCGTGCCTGAAGGACTGTTGCAAGAAATTGTGCGGCCGCAGGCGGGCGGAAGAAAGGTGTTGAAGCTGAGGGAGGTGATTAGACCAGGCAAGTAGGGAGGTAGTGCGGCAATTGAGGAGTCATCGAAAGTTTGACTTCAATTGAATGGCGGCTGCATGTTTTGACGGCCATTGCGGGGCCCTCAGGCGCAAGAAGATTACAAGGCCCTCTCCTGCGAGTCTGAGTGCATCCCTCTTGGATCTGAGAGTCTAAAATCATTCTCCTTCTGCCCTTCTAAATCTCAGTCTAGTCCTGTGGTTATGAGAGGAAGGCGGAAGGCGGGATTGCAACCCGTAGGACCGCACCAAGACTCTGTAGGGAGTCTACCCACCGATTGCGGGAGCTCTGCCGGAACCTAGGCGAGGTTCTGGAGGCAGGGAACCATCAGGTATGTACCTTTTCATCTGTACAACCTACTACCACCCAGTTTTGCCTATCTCTCTGCAGTATGACTGTTGTATGGATGAGGTTGTCCCTACGATTTTTGCTTTCTCTTCAAGACATAATCAGATTAAAGGGAAAGAATGTGTGAGAGTGAAGTTTAAGTTTCTCTTTTGTTTTGAGTGAAAGCAGACTAAGGTATGAATTGGGGGAAGGTGGGAAGAAGGCAGTTTTGCATGCGTTTGAAAGGGTCAAACAAAGCCTAAGCATTGTTTCTACTGTGAATGACTAAGGGCTATGTTTATTTGGTTGTTTTCTGAAGCACCAGATATTGTTTCTACTGTGAATGACCTTGTTGCTATGTTTATTTTGTTGTTTTTCTAGAGGACCAGGCATTGTTTCTACTGTGAATGGTCTGTTTACTCTAGTTAACTCTGGGGGTTTGCCTGATTGAAGGAGTTTAAATTCTTGTTTTATTCTGAGGGAGGATTTCTGGTCTAAGGCGAAGCATTGTTTCTACTGTGAATGGTTTAGCCTGAAAACCACGCACGTGAACTAAACTAAGTATAAAGGAAAATACTTTATATATATTTGCATGTGAACTGGCAGCTGGACATAGTTTTTTATGTGAATGGCCGAGCGCTAAGCCATATCGTTAAGAAGAAAAAATAAAAATACAAAGTATAAATGAAAATAGTCTGGGCAATATCAACATTGTTTCTACTAGGGACGGTTCAGTCCCCTGCCTATATTTGCCTTTTCTTTTGAAAACAAAGTTAAGGAAATACTAAATTTTGGATATTAAAGAGCTAAGGGCGACTAGGCATTGTTTCTATGGCGAATGACCCAGTCATCTGCCCAAAACAAGAGAGAAGTAGTTGTGCAACATGTTCGTGTATATCATAAAGACAAGCTGGACATTGTTTCCATGGCGAATGGTCCAACTCTATATCTTATGTAAGATGGGGTATAAGGATTCAAGGACTTGAAGATTCACGAACTATCTATATGGAATGAACTTGGGGTTGGTGAGAGTACTTACCTTTGTGGTTTGGCTTGCATGTGACTGAGTGAGGCCACTACTAAGTCTGAGTTTCAGGTTGATAAGTAGTTGCTTTAGTTGCTCGCCATGTGCTAGAGCTATAGGAGTTAGTGTCAATTCCTGCATTTTCTGTAGTGACTTTTTTTTACTTAGATCAATTCTTGCATTTTCTGAGATCTTTTCTTATACTTGGCTTTGTATAAATCTTTGCAAGCTACTTTCTCTACGGGAAGCGCTGCCGAAATTTCTACAAATCCCAGGGAGTTAGTTGAATTTTGACTTGTCAAAAGTTCAACTTTTCTTTTTCTTATCTGACTTAGTTAAAATCTGGGAAATCTCCATTTCTAAAAGGAGTGTTGCCCAAATTTTTGCTAATTCAGGGAGTTAGACAAAATTGAACTTTGGGAAGTCAAAGTTACTTTCAAATTCTGGACTTAGCCTTATATAAACTTTGGAATAACACTTTTCTATAGGGAGTGCTGCCGAAATTTCTGCAAGACTGAGGAGTTGGTTAAATCTTGTCTAAGTTGAAGTCAAGTTGTCCTTTGAGTTCATATTTGGCTTAGTATAAATCTGGGAAGTCTCCTTTTCTAAAGGGAGTGCTGCCCAAATTTTTACTAATTCAGGGAGTTGGACAAAATCTGACTTTTTAGAGTTAAATGTTATTTCTGCTTTCATATTTGAATTTATATAAATTCTGGGGAGAGACTTTTCCTATGGGAAGCGCAGCCAAAATTTTCTTAGTTTAAAGGAGATAGATAATATTTTGACAAGTGACGATTCTGGTAGTCCACTCTGAATAGGGAAGATTTTGCCATTAGTCTATCTTTGCTATGGGCACTGGCTTAGAGGTGGGCTTGGACTTAATTTGCAGGTAGCTTTGAGTGAGACTGTGCTATGGAGGTATATCCCCCATATGTTGATGATTTAGCTTGGGCATTTGACCTGTCTTCTGTTACAGGTTCTTTGGGGTATCTTAATCAAGATGAGGACTAGATTTAGCCTAATCCCTTGAGGATCATCTTCTGTTATCACTGATAAGAGGTCCGTTGCCGATTCGTCGGTTTACGATTCAACTCCAATTCCCTCCTTCCTCTCGACCTCAAGGTTTTAGCCTTGTGATTGAACTATTTTGTTGTGTTTTCACCCGGGGTTTATTGAATGGCCAACAGAAGTACTTAGTATTTATTTAAGAGTTGCACGAGTGAGGCTTGTATGGCTAAGGCAAGGGGTATGAGTGCAAGGAATGATTGAAGTTGACCTCATGTAGTGCGTTGATCTCTTGTTGAATCTTTGATGTGATTGCAGGTATGTTTCTGGTTTGGACTCGGGATGTGACTGCTTGCGATTACATACATATATGGCTAAAAAGAGCCCCACTGTGACTGTGAGAAGTGATCGTCCTATATAAATAAGCCTTATATATATATTTATAAGCGTCCCGAGTGTTTGGAGGCTTACTGTATTTCGGCATAAGAGTTAATCAGATTATGTCTTGAGAGAAAAGGGGGATTTCAATTTTACCCTTGCTTTTAAGGTTGTATGGTTGGACGTTGTAGTCCGTGGCAGCCGTCAAAATCAAACCCCTTGACTTCCACCCAGGCCTGGGGTAGGGCTCGTCCCCAGGGCCGCAAGAGGCGACTGCCACTACAGGCGCAGGCCTGTATACCACCCGCTCTGCACAGGGCGCAAAAGAGGGTGTGTGGTCTTTAACCGCGGATGGCGGTTGTCCAGCGTCGAGAGATTAACCCTCACGGCGCGTCTCAGCCGACACTTGAGTGTCGAATGCGATCCTCGAAATTAATGAGGATCCCACGAGTATAGGTACTACATAGTATGCCATCATTGCGACCGGTTGCGTATGCTTCCATTGCGAGTCGATATGAGTTATCCCTGAGTCCGCACGGTTTTATACTAAGTTTCGCACGCGACGCCTATCTGATTTCCGCATCAAAGAGTTATGGGATGGCTAGTGAAGGGACTAGGAGTGTTGTCGTGTTGTTTGTGTTGTTTCGTTTCGTATGTGTGTGTGTGTGTGTGTGTGTGTGTTTTACTTTTGTGTCCGTTAAGTGGTGTGCGCGTGGTGTGTGGGATGCGTCCTAGTTAACCAACGATGAGTCGCGCTTGGGACCTCAGCCCCCCAAGATGTCGGTTCGCGTGCGGGTTCGATAGAGGAGTAATACCGCGCGTACCCCCTATGCTACAGCGAATGAGAAACGCCCTCGGCTGGTCCACCTCTGCGATTGCACCTGATTAGCTTTCGTTTTGTGGACTGGTAGCTCGGCGGGGATACGCCCACCGAAGGGAGGTGACAACTCCTGTAAGGTGTAGGTAAGTCGTGCCTCGCGTAGGCTCTATCCTGTCGTAGGAGCTCGCAAGAGGTATGGCTGGCGCACTCGGTCGGAGCGGCTTGCGGAAGCTCCATGTATATTTGCGACGAAGGATTCAGATCCACCTCCTGCGTGGCGTGGCTGGGAGGGTCCCGCGCTGCCCTGTGTGGTGCCGGACCGATGCGCTCGACACCGTTCTTTTTATTCTTCCTCTTCGTTGCAGTCCTACTTATTCTTCTTCCACGCTACTGTTTCTGATCTCTGTTGCGTCGTACGGTTGTGGCCACCCCTAGGACTGGAGGAGTACCTTGTCTGCCGAAGTTGGGGGATTGAGCCTTCTGAGCTAGTGGAAGGAGGTCTTGTAGAGTTTTCTTTACCCACTCGACCCACAGACTGGTAAGACAACCTGTGTGGGCGGCGATCGATTCTTCTAAGGCCCGGAGCTTGGCTCAGGATGCATAGAGACCTTAGGAGCGGTCAGAGTACGCGAGGGAGACTGTCGAGCGAGATCGCATATGGGGTGGTCAAGGCCTACCTGTATCTGAGTCTGGAGGAGGCCAGGGAGGCCGCTCCAACCCTTGTGGTCCGGAAGACCTGCAAGATCATCGACTGGGCCGAGAGGTACTTGCAGGGCGAGGTAGAGGCTTTCCGACGCGACGAGGAGCAGGACGTTAGGGGATGGTTTGATCGATTCCCTCCTTGTGTGATTTCCGGGAACCTTTAGGCTGTCCGTGATGGATTCTTCCCGTACGCTGGTTGTGGCCTGAGGGCGATTGCTCCCGCCTTGGTTGTAGACATGGTGTTCGGGGGTGTAGGTGGTCTAGTCGAGGCGTATTTCACAGTGAGGGAGCACGACCACTTCTCGAGAGGGGACCTCGACTCCAGCTACATTTATTATTCCCTAGTGACCACTGGGCCACGGTAGGGGGATGAGAGAATTCAGTTCATAGAGTTGATTCCCTCGATAGCCCCGAGCTCTTCTGGACCTTGGTGGGACGAGGGTTACGAGTGGAGACGCCCACTGCCCGGGTATATCTGGGACTTGTTGGACTGCGAGCTTAGAGCAGGGCCCGATTACACCACTAGTATAGGTCGGCCATTCATGGAACACTGAGATTCGTGGGGATCCAGGGACGCCAAGCTGCTTATAGTCGTTTATCAACTTACGAGATATTACGAGGTTATCGGAGCAGAGGGATATCGGTTGCATGAGGAGGTTGAGGAGATTGATGAGGACGACGAGGAGGACTGGAAGCCCGATTGGGTGGACTCTGATGATACGGACGCCGAGTCAGGGGAGGAGGAAGACATCGTCAACGCTCACTTCCTGAGGATAGGGGTCGCTATCAAAGCTTAGATAGGTCGATGTGGCACCCAGAGGCGGTAGAGGAGTTCCCTGCCATCGACCAGTGGTGGTCGTATGAGCCTCCAGAGTTAGTGGAAGGAAACTTCGTGGAGTTCACACTTCCCGCGCGTCCCGTTCACGAGAGCAATCACATTTGTGGATGGCGATCACTGCTTCTCTGCCCAGGCGTATTGTTATGGATGTACCGGGAGATAGATGACATGAGAGGCCCCGGGGTTGGACTAATTGAGCAGGCCAGCTGGGGCATAGTGAGGGCGTTCTTGTTCCTGAGCGCAAAGGCTGCAAGGGGCGTTGTGCTACCCTCGTTGTCTCGAGGTCGTGCGCCGTGATTGACTATGCCGAGCGGTATTTCCGAGAGGAGGTAGACTCGTTTCGGGGGGACGAGCGCACGAACGTGAGGAGATGGTAAAGGCTAGGGATGTTTCAGGAGAGCTCCAGATTGCAGGAACGAGATTCTTTCCTTACTCATGCAGACGACTGAGGACGACCGTGCCTACGTTCGTGGAATCGTGGTGGACGAGTTGTTCGGAGGAGTAGGGGGAGTTGTCGAGTCATATCTGATACTGCGAGAGCTCAGCACATTCTCCCGTAGTGACCTCGACAGGGACTACATTTATTACTCCCTGTTGACTGGCGGCTTGCGTTTGGGAGACAGGAGGTTACAACTTATAGAGCTGGTCCGATCCATAGCACCGACACGGTTTAGGGACTGGTGAGTGAGTGAACGTCGGTCTGGAGGAGAGCCCCACGGATGTACGTTTGGGACTTATTGAACAGGGAGCTAAGAGCGGTGCCGGATTTTGTTGCATCTGTCGCACGACTCTTTGATGAGGATTGGGGAGCTTGGTGGAGCGGTGCGCTTCTAGCTCCGTGGTTAGTTGAGCGATACTACGAGGGAATAAGCGCGCATGGCTATGTCGTAGAGCCAGAAGTGGAGCATCCTGAGGATGCGGCCCATGAGGACGCTCGAGGCGAGGACCACGAGGAGATAGCGGAGGCAAAAGCTTACCCTACCGCAATTCACTTTCCGAGGTTGGCGGTAGGGTTTAGGGCATAAATGCGAGAGGCGCTGCGGC
This sequence comes from Chara braunii, assembly GCA_003427395.1. Classification (NCBI taxonomy): domain Eukaryota; kingdom Viridiplantae; phylum Streptophyta; class Charophyceae; order Charales; family Characeae; genus Chara; species Chara braunii. The sequence continues at coordinate 369,236 of BFEA01000153.1, read as the reverse complement.
ATGTAGGACCAGGACAGATAGAGAGATGAGGATTGATTTGGACGTATGGTGGCCCTTGGTGGGCGTATTTGCTACGGCATGACTCCGACTTCTACAGAGTAACCAGATTGAGAGAGCTTAAAGAGACTGTCCTCGGATATGACATACCACTCCCTGTGCGACTAGGCGAGAGCGAGAGCGTGTCACTTAGGTACACGAGAACGGGGATAGTGGAAGGAGTTCTCCTGTGGACGACAATCTTAGAAGTTAGAAAGGTGAGCAGGAGGCGACAACTATCCCGTCAGATGTGGCAGAGGGTGTCCGTGAGGAGGTCGAGCGATTGTTTGGTCCAGCTAGGGCAACGAGAGTGACCTTCCGGGTCGGAGGGGCGTTCCCCCGCATCCGACTACGGGCGAGACTCCTGATTTTTGTGGTAGAGGAACTCTGGGGTCTGGACCACATTGCCGAGACTTATTTTGCCACCCTCAAGTTAGATGGCTTGAGTAGGGGACTGACGGACCGAGATTGGATTGCTTACGCACAGTTCGTTAGGGGACCTCTTGTTGGGGAGAGAGGGCCCCAGCCCATAGAGTTCATTCGAGCTCTAGCACCGTCTGGGGACCGCGCGTCGTTTTTCTTGTACCAGCCCCTAGAGTTTTGATTAGCGTTGGAGAGAGAGGTTCAGAGACCCCTAGACTGCTTGGGAGGTGTGGAGCAACTCTTGAGCGAGACTCGTGACAGCAGACCTGCTCCTCCCATCTCGAGCTGGGAGGTTGAGGAGCATTATCAACGAACATACCCGGATAGAGAGGACCTTGGTTGGTATGTGAACGATAGAGAGTGGAAGGATTTTGAGGACATAGAGCCTTAGGGAGATCCGAACCAGCTTTGGGGAGGTGTTGGACTTGACGAGCGCGGCGCCGACCGAGAGGGCGAGGACGATGACCTCGTAGGCGGAGAGGTATCGGAGGAGGATCGTTGGGGACCCCTCCACCAGGCCCAGGGACAGGAGGATATCCCTTGGTGGCGCGAGATAGGTGAGGATAGACGCGAACGAGGGTCACCGACGGAGGCGACACGTATATTCATAAAACCGAGGCACGAATCGTATAGGTCCCGAGGATAGTCGTGAATTTTAGAGCATAGGTGTTCGCACAAAGGAGAAAGAGTTGGGAGAGAGGTAGAGACGATGGTGGGGATTACATATGGGTAGGCATGCGATGTGTCTTAGACGGGTATATTGGGAGCAACTAATCACCGAGGGACGAGGCCCTACAAGAGAGGAGATTAGTAAGGTCGTCCGAACCCTGAACGAGAAGACAAGGAGGGAGGTTCTCCCATACGAGCTCATTACATACGAGTATGTCCAGGAAGGAGGGATAAATCACCGACGCGTGTACATTCTTACATATCGCTTTGTTAGCCTTGACGAGTACGACGTGCGGATCTATGTTCCTGCGACCCGGGCAAGGGGGAACCTGAGCGAGAAGGCTCGGAAGAGCGCGAGTAGATCGGTGATAGGAGAGGTGGACCGCTTAAAACAAGAAGGTAAGATAGTTAGTTGGGATTCGAAGAAATTCGAGCTCCTCCGATTGAAGGGAAAAACTTTTCGAGGTTTCAGTGGCGTGAGATGGTAGAGCTCGCGATTAAGGTCAGAGTTACCTAGCCCATGTAGAAAGGACGATGGAAAGATGAGGAGTGATTCGAGCGTATGGTGGGCATATTTGTTGTTACGCGACTCTGATTCGTACCGGGTGAAGAGATTGACGCTACCCAGAGAGACGACTCTCGGGTACGACATCCCTCTTCTTATACGACTGGACAACAGTGAGAGAGTGCCACTCGGATACACGGGGACGTGAATAGAGGAGGGAGTCTTCTTGTGGACAGTGATACTAGAGATTAAGGAGGTGAGGGGCGGTAGACGAGTAGACGCTATTGGACACCTCATATTTGATAGATCACAGGGGCTCTGGATAGGACTAACACTTGTTGGCGTTGAGAGGATTTGGTGGAGATACGAGGTTTTAGCGAGGAGTGTTGTGGCTAGGAAAGCAAACGTTTTAGCAGGAGACAGTCAGCCACTGGTGCGTATTGTCTTTGGACCCCCGGGACAGGATCTCCACCCCGTACAGGGTTGGAGGTGGGCTCTCCCTGCATTTGTGATAGAACAAACGTACGAAGACGTTGGGAAATTGACCCGAGCAGTTCACCATACTCACCTCGCTCTTGGATTGGGGTTGGCACCTCGATTCAAGGAAGCATACTTTGCCGTCTGTGAGTGGTGGAGGCACTTCGATAATGAGGAGTTGAGAGAGCTGATTGACGCCACTTGCTAGGAAGACTGTCTGAGGCGGGTTGATCTGATCGACTATTATCAAAGACGCTTAGAGGACAAGTACGTTGGCTTGGAGGAGCTAAGGTACCTGTTTGGGGACCAGCGATAGGAGGTATGTCAGGTCGGAGGTCCACAGGATCGAAGTGAGCAGACAATTAGTGAATGAAGGTTTCACTATCACCGTCTTACTCAGAGCGCACATAGAAGAGAATTTGTCAGAGCGAGAATGTTTGCGACGGGCTAGAGAGTTTATCGACGAACAGTAGGCAGTGGTCCTCGCGTGCGTGACTTTTCAGACGAAGGTAACATACGACGTGATGGTATGGTCGGGCGGATACCTACGCGTGGAACTGCTCTTTGATGAGACAGTAGCAGAGCCAAGGAGCAGGGTATGACTTGGGTTGCATTGACATGACAGAGCGCGAGCCAACATTGTACCGACATAAACCCCGAGCTTCGTACTGTCTGCGGTGGGACCGCAAAGATTCTGATTCTTAGAGGAGTGTGAATGATAAGAATCCTCGAGTAGTCGCTCATGGAGTAGTGACGAGCGACAACCTGTTGACGAGTGATATGAGTTTTCCTTGCAACCACTCCCGTATGCGCAAGCGGTGTCTAGACGCTTAGCACGCGACGAAGCAACACTACAGATTCTGATGAGGGTAAGTATAAATGAGGAGCTATCGGAAGCGAGTACAAAGTACTTGCGGAGGATGTCATACGGGTGCAGAGGTTAGGAGCACTGAGAGAAATAACGACACAAAGGTGGATGGTATATGAAGTGGTTGTCTGCGTTAAGGGGATTGCACTCTTAGAGATAGTCTGAGACGAGACGCCGACAGAAGCTCGGAGTAAGATGTGAAGAGACCCTCTGAACTTAGGGAGAGATGGGTAGTTGAGAATGAAAAATGTAGAAGAGAGAGCGAAGAGAGTCGAGAAGCATGTTATAAAACCCGTCCAAAAGCGAGCCAAGGATTTGGGCAACAAGATTAGGGATTGAAGAGCCAGCACAAAATTCAATGAGAGGGAACTGCGTAGAATAAAAACAGTAATGAGGGGACTAGAAAGTCTCTTTAGAGAGGATAGAGAACTCTTCAGGAGGTGACGATTAAATTTCTTGGAGAGCGTGAAGACAAGAGATCGTCACGACAAGGAAACAGGGAAGTCGTCAGGGCTGTCAAAACGGGTGAAGGAGCCGCCAGAGGCTATAGATCCGAAAGAAAAGGGAAGTGAGGAAGGAGCATCAGAATAATGATAGAGGACAATGACCAGTACGACTGAGAATTCCAATAATAAGTTTTCCTTACATGTCGTGGGGAAGTTAGACTTGGATGGGTCGGTGACCTGTGTGGTAATGCAAGTAGAGCACCTAGCGAGACTTAATGTGATCGAGGAAGCAGAGTGTACTCAGCAAGCGGTGACAGAGGCGCGAGTGACCGGGCTCTGGGTAGGAGTTGAAAACGGCCGTCTAATTAGATACATATTGTGTGTGAGTCCTTTTGATAGGCCACCCTTGTTTAGATCGTGGCATGAGACACCAAGAGTGACTAAGAGAGTCCAAGAGAAGGAGGCCAGAAGAGCAGGAGAATTAGCCAGAGTTATAACTGACGGCGTTGTTCTCATGATACTCTCGGCACATAACCGGTACTTGAAGGAGTTTTTTAAGACTCTAGAGGACATAAAGGACTTCAGAGATAACGACGACTTTGAAGCTTTCTATGTGATCCTACGAGCATCCATGAATAGGATGTTAGTGGTGCTTGCTTTAGCTGGTTTAGAATGTTAGGCGACCCGCAAATGTTGCGCAAGAGATGAGCCTACCGGAGGAGGAGTAAGTGTGAAGGAGACGAAAGTTTGCGGGATGGAGCAGACCCCGTGATCTTGAGCATGAGAAAGTACTCCAAGGAATGAGCGCAATTAGCAGACGGGAGATCTTCCCATATGAGATAGTCAGGTACCAAGTAGCAAACAACGCAATTACATATGAGAAAGTACTCCATCGGTATATACTTACTTACCTAGGGATACACCACATCGGTACTCCAAGGAATTTTATGTAATGACCATACACTTTCCTGACCTAGGAGTACACCACATCGGTATATACTTACTTACCTAGGGAGTGCGCAAAATACTGTGTGTACACGAGGTGCTGGAGGATAGCCTCCTGAAAGTTAAAGGAAGAGAATAAGAGATTGGAAGATTCACGAAAGACTGTCGAGGTCTGTGACGACATCTCGATTTTCGACGGTTTGCCTAGGCCGCCGATTCCGGACAGAGGATTAGAACGGAATGGATGAGAGGCCGTAGTAGACTTTGCTAAGATGATCGAAACGAGAAATGACCCCAAGAAATCGACAGGAAGAAAATAGGATGTAGGGATGAGCGAAGAGAGAAATATCTCTGATAGCGAGCTGGAGTTGAGGAGAGAGAGGTTTCTTGCCTGAAACAGGTCGTCCGAGGATAAACTAGCGACTATCTGTGGTCTGTTGAGTTCGCTAGGGAAGAGAGAGGTAATCCCGTACGAGGTAGAGAGGTACGAGCTTGTGGATAGCGGATGGGAGGAGATACATCTTTATGTGATGACCGTCATGTTTATCCACATAGACGTGTATGATGTGAGGATTTACCTGCCTAGGGAGACAGAAGTAGATCTTGTATACGGTAGATGTTGGGAGCGCGCGGAAGAGGTTGTAGAAGGCAAAAGAGATAAGTTACTAACTCTGGGAAAGAACGTTATCTGGAACACGTGGATAACGGTCTTTGAGGGAACTTTGGCACTGTGGTTGAGCAGGTGAGTATCCACAGGCAGGGGCTAGCGTCGTACGGCGAGGGTTGAGCGACTTAGAGAGGAGGATATCAATCGATCTACGAGAGCGCTTGTGTACTTGCACTCAAGAGGAGATACGCACTATAGGAAGCGCAATTTGCAGGGGAGAGGTGCCCAGAGACAGGAGTGTAAGAGATCAAGAGAGGTGTTACCTGCATAGAGGGACAGGAGGGGCGACTTTTCCTTGACACGAGAATACTAGGTATTGAAGGCGCGCACGAGATCCGAGATGAGAGTGGAACACCGACAGTTATTTTGAGGGTGGTTGAGAACTAGGTTTAGGTACTTAGAGATCGACAGAATTGGTTCTGACACTAGGTCCGGGCTGCCGACTCTGACATTAGGTCTGGGCTACCGGTTCTAAAACTAGGTCCGGGCTGCTCGTTCGAGTGTTAAGGACAATGGACTCCCAATATAAACTCAAGCTCGAAGGGGGAGCAAAGTATGTGGAGTCTGACACGATGGGTCCACATTCGAATATGGAACAACAAACTAGTGTGTACAGAGCGTCACCGGGTCGTGTGCTGCGAGACCTTAAGGACCGCATCTGACAGAATGCACCGCTGAAATGCGTAGATCAACATGACGATGGGGAGCCCGAGGTGATGGGCTGCCCCGCCGTCGTTGACCCAGATAGAATAGCATCGACGGTACGGATGGAGAGTAGAACATAACCTCCTAGTATCCGACGGGAGATGCCCGCTAGACGCTCTTCTACGTACGAGCGGAGAGACGTGAGAGGTGAAAGAGGAAGGGATGACTGGAAAGACCAGTATGCCCAGGAACAGGCCTGGAGGGATAGAGATAGACCTCCGGAGAGGAGCACACCACATTGACGATCTACGACCCGCAGACGGTTGAGTCGTAAATGCTCCCTTACGAAAGGAGGGATAGATACATCATCTCACACCAATCCTCTGAGCTAGACACCAGGCCACCCATTTTCAAGGGATACGATATCACCGAGTATCTTGAGAAATGGGAACTGTACGCATATCGCAGCCAATGGTCGAAGGACGAGATCATAGACAATTTCTTGTTGAACTCGGATCCGAGCTTGAGTCAAGTAATCAAAGAAGTTCGGCCAAAAGACAGGCGGTGGACTACCTACAAAGCCAACCTTTATGAACTCTTTAAACTGGAAAATGTCAACTACTCTATCCGAGATCTGGAGGTGATGACCCAAGGTGAGGAAGAGAGCGTCTAAGCATTTGGGAGACGCTTCCAGAAAATATCTGATGCCCTGATTGCAAAAGGGAAGCTATCGGAGGTCGAGCGGTGCACGATCTGTATCGAGCGGCTGCCTAGAGGGAAACAGAAGGGGGCACTAAGAGAAATGTCTCACGACAGGATAAATTTTGCGACTGTTCTCAAGTTGGCAATGAAGAATGAGGCGGATGATTACAAGGACCTTGTCTGGAGGGGGATGCAACATCGGAACTTTTCCCTCTATCATGAGTACGACGTGGAAAGGTGTCCTGACTTTAATGACCAGCCTTGGGCAGAGCGTCGATACTTGTTGGACGGAGTCCGACCACAGCGAGCCAGGGACAGAGAGGCGGTGATGGATGAAATGAGAGAGATGAGAGAAATGATGAAGGGAATGGCCAGGCAAATGACCAACATTGAGACAAAGACGGGTGCCATAACTTACACAGACAAGCCAGGATCCCCACATACGTTGCAATGGGATCGCATGAAAACTGACCCTTGGCGGTGTATGGAAGAAACAAATCCGCGGACTATCACGCTGTGAGGAAACCCGGGGAGGAGCTACCTACCGTTCGCTGAAGCCATGGACTACGCGCCTGTCACTTCGTCGCGCCCGCTTCCGAGGTCCTCAGCGACCAGCAGGGTTATCCCTTTCAGCAAGGCCACTCTGAGTCCTTAACCACAGGCCATTTTAAGATAATTTCCTTTGCGAAAATTTCACAGTAATCTCCGTCGGAATTAATCCCTCCGTGTCACGCAGGAATGTTCAATCCTCTTACCGTTCTCTTCGGATCAGCTCACCTCCGTGCAATCAGAAGAGCGGCGAAGCTGCCGAAGAGGGAACGTTAGCTTTCATTTGGCAGAGAGCAAGAAGCCAATCAGGGTTTTTTTCAATGACTTCCCGAAAACGACATTTCCCGAAAATGATTAGCTGTACAGTCCACAAGGCACGGAGCGGCGAGCCAATCAAGACTCTTTTCAATAATTTCTCTAAAATGATATTTCCTGAAAATAATTAGCTGTCCAGTTCACAAGACTTCGAGCAGCGAGCCAATCAAGACTCTTTTCAATAATTTCTCAAAAATGATGTTTTCGGAAAATGATCTGCTGGCCAATTCCCAAGGCTCAGAGCAGTGAGCCAATCAAGGGTCTTTTCAATAATTTCTCGAAACTGATATTTCCCGAAAATAATTTCTCGAAAATGATATTTTCCGAAAATGATCTGCTGGCTTGTTCGCAAGGCTTAGAGCAGTAAGCCAATCAAGACTCTTTTCAATAATTTCTCAAAAATAATATTCCCCGAAAATAATCTGCTGGCCAGTTCGCAAGGCTCAGAGCAGTGAGCTAATCAAGGCTCTTTTCAATAATTTCTAAAAAATGATATTCCCCGAAAATGATATGCTGGCACATTCCCAAGCCTCAGAACAGTGAGCCAATCAAGGTTTTTTTCATCGATTTTTCGAAAATGATACTTTCCTGGAAATGGTTTGAGCACCTAGCCAATTAAGGCTCTTTTCAACATTTTCTCTAAAATGATACCTTCCTGAAAATCAGTTGAGCAGCGAGCCAATCAAGGCTATTTTCAGCAATTTCTCGAAAATTATGTTTCCTCTAAGATGATTTGCTGGCCAGCTCGCAAGACTCAGAGCAGCGAGGAGATCTCCCAGGTCTTCTAACAACTCACCATCGTCCTTCGGGATCCTGCTCTACCATTCTCGTTGCCCTCTCTTATTAACTTTCTCTCTCTCTCTCTCTCTCTTTCTCTCTCTCCCTCTCTCTCTCTCTCTCCCTTTCTCTTCCTTTCTCTATCTCTCACTTTCCCTCAGTGTGCGC
>BFEA01000153.1:339781-353029 GCA_003427395.1 Chara braunii | reverse complement strand
TTCCGCTGCCTACAGCAGAGGGTCTCCTGATCAAGCAGTACAGATGATCACATCAGAAACGGTCATGATTGATTCCGCTGCCTGCAGCAGCGGGTTATCCTGCTCAAGCGGTACAGATGATCACATCAGATATGGTAGTGATTCATTCTGCTGCCTGCAGCAGCGGGTCTCCTGGCTCGCCCCCCTTTTCATTCTCTTGTGCATGCCTTTGCACTATACTCTCCCCCCACTCTCTATCTTTCTTTCTCTCACTGAACACTCTCTCTCCCGCTGCACAGTTTCTCTCTCTCCCCCTGCACAGTCCCTGTCTCTCTCTCTCCCTCACACACACACACTCAAACAAGCGGCCGCCATAGCTACCGTTGACCGTGACCATCACTGAACCACAGTGCCTCGCGAACAGGTACGTTCACTGCGCTCCACGGCGTTCGCTGTCCGTGCGCTGCGGTCGCTTGCCCGTGCATACCGTCTCCTCTGCTCGCCATACTCTTCAGCCCGACCATTCCAATCCCGGGTCGAAGAGCTAATGTGGATTGCGTACGCCAGGCACACAATCCAGTCCATGATTGCTTCTCTTCCCTTCCCCGTGGCGGGCGTACGCCATGCGTGTGGTCCCCTCCCAAAGTTAGAACCCTTGCTTGTATAGCTGCCAGCAGGCTGCTCCCTTGAGCCACCAACTGGACTGGTACCCGGGTGGGCAGGCCCATGCCCGAAAACAAACGGGTAAAGTTGCTGGCCCGGTACCAGCAACTGCCCCGGTACCACTTGTTGGCTTGGACTATAGATCCAGGCCCGGTGAACAGGCCTCTGGTCCGGTACCAATGGGACCAACAACAGGCCCAACAACGGCCCTAGTAGCGCAGATCCAGGCCTGGTACAGTTGCCATATTGGCAGCAATCGAGCCGCATTAGTAAACCGTACCTGCGCCGAACCTGAAATTAAACGCTAGCTTGCAGCGCCGAACCCAAAACTGCGCCAACTCGTACCAGCATCTGTTTCATACCAGTGTCGAACCTGAAATGATCATCCAGAGTCGATGGAACCCGTGCCGTGTTAATGCTCAACCAAATCAGAACATGAAATATGTCGAGTGACGTACAATGCCGCAGCGCCGTGATACTTTCAAACCTGTCCCGAACCAGTAGTTAATTCAAAGGCGTGTACCACACTGATGTCAGCCCAATGCCGTGCCTAAAATGTGTCAAATACGGTAGGATGTCGAAATTTTGTAATAGTATCAAACCTCCCGAACCATACCTCAAACCCGAAGCGGCGATCACACCGGCGCAAAGGAGCCGTGGGGCCCAATCGAGCAACATAGCGGTAAAACCACGCCGTCCGTCACTCATATCACACAGACTGCGGTGAGAGTAGAAATCAGGGAAATCGGGTAATTCACACAAGCAAATCTCAATCGGTAGAAAATGAGAGAACCGTCGGAAGATGAATAGATAAATAACCCGGGGTCAAAATTAATCGCGAACAATTAATTTAAAAATTAATTAAATATAAAATAATTGTTGGTTCCTTTGCCCCTTTTATTATTTTAATTATTTTTATTATTTCTTAATTCTATATCATAAATAATGAAATCAAAAATATTTTCTTCAAAAATGGTTCCCGACAAGATTCAATAAAACATCAAAATCCCTTTTTTTCTCTTTTCTTTTTATTGCTTCTGATCCCTTTTTTTGTTTTTAATTCTATTGTCAGAAACACCAAATAATGAGGGTGATTCCATTAAAATTAAATACCAAGCAAATTAAAAAAAAAAAAAAAAAATCTGTTTTTTTTTCCTCTTTTTCTATTGTTTTTAATTCTTTTTTCCATTTTTAATTTTAATATTGAAATTAAAAAAATGTGAGGTCTCATTTTCTCGTTAGTTGGGCATTGTAAAAAGGCCTTACCAAAGCCCACTCTCAAATCACCTTCTCGCGACTAGTCGTTCCCGAAACGGGCTCGGAGTTGGCGGAAAATCGGTAGGCCTCAGCGCGGCGGAAGAGGTAGCCCCTCTCGTCAATTTCTAGAGTTAGTCTCAACAGTCGTCATCTCTAATTTTAGGGGTGCTCGAGGTACCCCTAATTTTTCCTAACCGGTCGGACAAAAGTCCCTGCCGATTCTTTCTCAGCCAACTTTTCTAAGGGTCAATCTGCCGATATTAGGGCGACCGAGTGGGCTTCGGTCGCCCGACAGCACACGGGAGAGACATGATGAAGGCTGGCGACGAAGCGATGAGAAGATTGACAGGGATCGTCGGGGACACAGGTACCGCGGGGCGGAGACCTTTAGCCGGGGGGGAAGGCAGGAACAATACTCGCGCAGTCCCAGATATGATGGGAACGTGGAAGGGTACCAGAGCCCAGACAATTTCAATCGAAGCGACAGAGAAGATTCCCATGGCCGATGGGGATCAGACAGGGACCGCAAAGATGGATATCGTGGAGGCTATGAGAGGGCAGAGCGAGGAGAAGGTCGTCGAGACGATTCACGTGGTTAGTATGACCGAGGAAGGTATCCTGCTTCGCTTGGGTACCCGAAGTCTCCAAACTATCCCAAATCTTCTGGGCGTTCCAACCAAGATGTCAGGCCTGCGAGAGGACCGGCTCCTAGGTGTGTAGAGGACCGACTGCCTACTCCTAGGAATTCCTGCATGTATTGAAGGGGGAGGATCATGTCAAGAGAGATTGTCCGGACCTCAGGAGAGCCATTAATGAGAGGCTTGTCGTGCTTGATGAACGTACGAATGTCAAGTGGGCAGACGATTTAGGTGATGTCTCGATGTTCCCCTCGATGAACAAGAACGTGGAGGTCAGGCGTGTTCGATCGAGTAAGGGCAAGGAAGCAGCGAAGAGCCATAGCCTGCCGATGACTTTGCCCTCGGACGATGAGATGCCCGTCACACCGATACGGGTTGCGGCGATGAAGTCCGCAAGAGGATCTACTTCTAAGAAGACGGATACCGACTACATGATGGTGAAAAAGGAATGCCAGAGGATTGAAGAAGAGGAGGTAATCCTTTCCCCACGCAAGCATGGAGTGAAAAAGTTCACGATGAAGAACTCTCTGGACGATATCGAAACAGTGGAACCGCTATGGCGGGTACTGAGGCAGCCTATGCACGGAAGTCATATGCTTTCTATTAAGCGTCCTGATGGTGGTCGGATTATGATAGAGACAGTCGAGCCTTGTGATCCGAGGAATACAGCGGCTTTAGCGGCTAGCGGCACACGCAAGTCAGCCACCCTCGCAAGTCGCTCGCTGCTATTCCGCGAGAAGAAGTATGGGACATCTCTCACGGAGGAAAGAAGGGCGCATATTGGAAGTCGAGGACTTACGGGATCGCGTCCTCGTGGGAGGAAACTCCTATCCGAAGGCTGAAGATGAGGAGTTCGGAGGCATGATCTCTGTGTCTTTTTTAAGGGCGCAGCCCCCTACGGGGGGCGACCAAAGAGGCATAAGACAGTAGCTCATAAGGTAAAGCCAACAGCAGTAGATCAAGAGCGATTTGCACTAGACGGGATATCTGAAGAAGAGATTGTCCAAGAGATTAAAGAAAGAAAGAAGAGGGAGCCGCACGGTTAACGAAAGAGAGGATAGCGGAGTTAGACGTAGGAGATGGGGACTTGACAGAACAAGAGAGGGAACATGTACTGAAGGTTCTTAAGACTTTTAATAAGGCCATAGCCTTTAATGACGAAGAAAGAGGAAGGATCGATCCTAGGTACGCCAAACCTGCCAGGATCTATACGATTCCGCACACTCCATGGAATAATGCAGGGTGAAAGTTTGCTCAAAAGGAGAAAAAAGAGGTAATCGCCTTCCTAAAAGAGAAGATGGCGTCACATGTGGTGGAGCCATCTGATCGCGTGTACGCGAATAGGTGGTTCTTCTTGCGGACGGCTAATGGGAAAATCCGGTGGATTCAAGATCTTCAGAAGGTTAATGCGGTTACCATCCGAGATGTCGGATCCATACCGCATGCTGACCTATTAGCAGAGGGAGAAGCAGGTAGATCGATCTACTCTGTGTGAGATTTGTTTTTAGGTTATATGAAAATTCACGAAATACCTCTAAATCCTAGAGATAGACAACTTACTGCGATGCATACGCCTCTCGGATTAGTGCAGATGATGGTCGTACCTATGGGATGGACCAATGGGGTGGCGGTCTTCAAGAGAGTGATGGTAGTTGCACTGAAAGATTTCATTCCCGATAAAGTTGAAGTCTTCTTAGACGACTTCCCGATAAAAGGGTCTGTACTGAAAGACGAGAAGGAGGTAGCTCCTGGAGTCAGGAGATTTGTAGAGCAACACTTGACGAATATCTACGTATTCCTGGAACAACTAGATGATGCTAATCTAACGGTCAGTGGAACGTAGAGCCGGTGGGCAGTTTCGCCGATTAAGATTTTAGGGTTTATTTGTGATTCAAGAGGACGACGAGCAGATTCGGCGACGCTAGATAAACTCTTGAACTGACCAACTCCATTGCATAGAGCTACCGAAGTCCGCCAATTCCTAAGAGTTGTAGGTCACTGGCGGATCTTCATACGTCGGTACGCGGAGAAGGCAGAACGTCTACGGATTCTTGTTAGGAAAACAGAGCGATTTTACTGAGATTCTCCTCAGGAGCTTGCGGTATTAACCCTCAAGGAAAAATTTAAAGGAAGGGGACGAATCCTAGGTGTGTCATTTTTCGAGAACGAAACGAGCAGACCCTTCATAGTGTCTACGGATGCTGGACTATGTTCAGTTGGAGGGCTGCTTTCTCAGAAGGACGCCGACGGTAAGGAAAGGCCGCTAAGATTCGAAAGTCGTACGCTCAACACCGCTGAACGCAACTATAGTCAGTTCAAGAAGGAGGAGAAGCAAGTGGTGATAGCGGAACTTCACGACGGAGTGGTCGGTGGACATAGAGGAGTCAAAAGAACATATGAGAAGGTTCTCTGATTATACGTGTAAGAAGGACAGTACAAGGATGTCGAAAAGTATTGTGTGACTTGTGAAGACTGTCATAAGAGATCCCTTGTAAGGCACAAAGACCTGCTTCATCCTTCCTATCTGACTAGGGCAAGTGAGAAGGTACATATTGACCTCGTGAAGATGCCTAAGGGGATAGGGAACATGAACTATGTCGTGAATATCAGAGACGACTTCACAAGATTTGTTGACGGTAAGCCCATCAGAATAAAGGCGGCCAAAGAGGTCAATAACTTTGTTCTGGAGTACCTGTTTCAATATGGGTGTATCGGTAGGATTGTGATGGATAAGGGACCGGAGTTCCTAGCGGATGAAGTGCAAAATATGTTCAAGAAAGCCGGAGCCAGAGTATCGATAGCCACCACTTACCATCCTCAATCCAATGCACCTGTAGAACGGGGCCATCAGTCCTTGATAGCCTCACTGTCCAAGTGGTGTAGAGGCAGAGATAGCGATTGGCTGAAATATTTCCGATATGCAATATGGCCAATAATGTCACGGTCCGGGCCAGCACGAGATATCCGCCTTACACCCTATGGTTTGGAAGGCATTGCCCTCTGCCCATACAGTTCCATGTCGATAGCTGGATTACTGTTGAATGTGCCGATAATATGTAACGAGAGGAGCTTCTTGCAGCCCGAACGAGACAGATAGCATACGGGTCAGAGGACAATCTCATGACCGTATCCGATTGATTGGCGGTGGAAAGGGGAAAAGGCAAAGAAAGATGGGACAAGGATGTCAGGGTCTGAAAGAAAAAGATAAGTGAGGGGGATATGATACTACTCTACGATGCGGCATTGGAGAGGACATGGTCAGAAAAGTTAGCAAATAGGTGGATGGGACCCTACCTCGTAGTCGGTGCGCTAGCTTGGGGGGCATACATGATTGCTGAGTTAGATGGGTCTAGGTGGAAAGATCTTGTGATGATGATACGGCGGCTAGTTTGAAACAGACTGCGACTCTGGTTTGGGACAAGCTTAGTACACAGACTTGGGAACGTCATGATACGTTGACCTGGCACATGTACCGTAGAGGATTGTGCCTATTTCTCGGACTCAGTTATTGGCATGGATGCTGGTCCGATACGGGGATGGCAGAACTCTATCTGGTTCGGCACTTACGATCCTGATGCGGTGAATAAGGACTGGACCGGTCCTTTTGATTTAGATAATTCACGACACAGTATTCGGTGACCTTTAAGGACCTGGGACAATTCACTCTACTACTGGTAATGCCTACTCTGATCCACTGCGAGGCTGCGGGGCTAGACCCCGGGTGATGCCAACCAAGCGAGCGCTGCTACAGTTGGTAAATGTACCTGCCAAAAAGGCTTGGTACGCCTAGTACCAAGGGTATCGAGGCTTTGTTTTTTTGTGAGCTCTGGCAAGTGAGGCATTGGGAATTAGCACTTGGCCGAACTGCAGCCTCAATAAAGTTTGGGCCATTCCAGGAGTATAGGGGGATTAGATAGGGGCACTAGTGTACATAGGGGGGGTGCGCCAGGTGTACGCAGCCCACTCTTGGGATAGATCCAGCGGAGCCCGGTTCGGAACAGAGAAAGGCGTGATCACGGGAAGAGGAAGGGGATTCGAACGGAGAAGCTCAACGAAGTAAGACGATCGAGGGAGTGTGAGGGGGAGTGGAGAGTACTAGGCGTCCCCAACGTGCATCACAATGCGCAAAGATCACGCCCGTACGATAGCACGTGGGAGAGGAGTGCGCGGTGAGGGAGATCATCGACCTCGGAACAACTTTAAGTCAGAGGTCAACGCCAGGAGATGAATCTTTGTGCAACAGACGGGTGTGGTCAACACAGTCCGTAGAGAGCAAGACTCAGAGGTGAGCGTGAGAAGAACGAAGTAGAGAGATGTCCGGTCTCTCTCTCTCGGAACCTGGTGGACACAGGGTGTCTGTTGTCCGCGACCTCTAACCCGCAGTTGATTGAGGGGCAAACTCGAAGGAGGAGCGCCTTGGCATGCACTGCTTAAGTAAGTGCGCCTTCGCAGTTAAGCTGGCGAACGAGGGAGCGAGCGTACAGGCAATGAACACGCCATCGCTTTCGACTATATAACTGAACTAAGCACTAGGTGCTGACCTGTTACGCTTATGATCACAGAACAAAGCCACTCGGGCATGGCCAGAATGAGTAGCGAGCGATAATGGAGTGAACTTGGAAATGACGTTGGAAGATGGACTAAGTGGGGTCGTGCGCGTGAGATAAGCGGACGGGTGTACGACTACCCTTTGTGTAATGAACTGGAGGAGATGTTGTCCCATCGTACAAATGATACAGAGAGTTGTTTCTTCTGCGCCAAGTACTTAGCCATGTGTGACAACGTTTGAGGTTCTCTTAGTGGGCGGTCGGCAGTAGGCAAGTTGAATCTAGAGGCAAGGCAAGATTATGGAAGGTAAGCAAGAAAACGAGAGCATGAAAGAATGTATCTGTTTGCAACTACCGCCCTGATACACCGAACTCCTCAAATGCTCATTGCACCTGTTCGCGACCATGGGGCGAATTCCTGTCCTGCTGACAAGGTATTATTAGAATCTCCGCATTTGGCATGACGAGTACGGATTAATCAGCCGCCACATTTGACAGTGCAAGTTCCGACCAATCAGAAATCTGTCCTCCTGACAGGCGTATTATTGGATCACCGCGCCTGATATTGTGAGCCAGCCCAATCAGGGCCCTACCCTGAAGACAAGAGGTATCATTGTCCATACAGGAACTTACCCTGTGTGAAGGGGAATTATCGAAATCGTTCTATTTGACACCTCATGAAAAGAAGGGGGGGAGACATGATTGAGCTTTGGGTTTGATATTGTGATTTCAAACCGATCAAAGATTCGCCCTGCGAAAACGAAAATTTATTGAAACAAATCATTGATGTCCCTCTTTTTCTCGGGTGCTGACTCGATTCCTTGAAGTGGTCTCTGACTAAAGATCCGAACCAAACTAAATGTGTTTTACTTGAAAGCCACTCCTGATTGATCATCGTCGGTCTGGGCTCAAGCGCACGAGTATATACGAGTGCAGACAAGAATGAGAGGGTGAGATAAAGAAAAGGAGGGGATGAGAGATTAGACGCGAGGAACGTAGAAGACAGAGAGTGGAGGAGTGAAAGGGTGAGAGGAAGTGAGAACGAGTGACTGCACTCGCAGAACGGGAAAGACAAAACACAGAGGCAGGGAATGCGCAGGAAGGAGCTTGAAAGACCTGTCGAATGTCACTCAATTGAATGTGTGGAACTAAGGAGGAAGGATATGTAAGTTGGACAAGGGTATGTAGTCGGGAATAAAGTCAAGTCTCTTAAGTGACTTATTTGAACTGTAAAAGCTCAAGTCCTTTAATAGGCATTCCACTATTTATCTCAAGTTTGTTTTATTAATTGACTCGTTTGACCAAATACCGATTTCGACTGTCTATTCGTCTTGATAACTTTTTGTTTATCCGGTAAGGGGCTGCTCCGAAAGGGAACATGAACGCAATTTTAGCGAGACTGAATCTATTGCTTGAGATCGATTTATCCTCCATTTGTGTGTTAAGCAGGAAAGGTTAAAAGGGGGAACAACTAACTCTCTTGATCAGAGTCAACATATGATTTGTTCTTGCTTAAAGAAAAACATGAAAGTTTCATCGAACGAAATATTTCGTAGTTAAGATCTGATGATAATGGAGAAAAAATCTTCTGAGGACAGGGCTTGACATGTCACACTAAACTCAGACACCCTGTTGGTTGCTAAGGACCTCAGAAGAGGGGGTGGCGAGTGACAGGCGTCGCTGCCCTTGGCTTCAGCGATCAGTAGGCGACCGCTCCCCGGGTTTCCTCGCAGCAGGTCAGGGGGGTTAAGGGGAAATGGGGGAAGAGGGGTTTTGAGGCGGGTTAGGGATATGTGAACCCATACCTGTGAGCGGAAAGCCTGTAAAGATGAAATATTTTCAACGAACGCCATCCTCCCTCTTGTGAGTTAGGCCGCTTGAAGAACGTATTGGAGCGCAGAGATGGCAGAAGGGGATTAGGTAGTTAGTGATGGCACTGTAGGTCCGCGAGCACTAGGTTGCTCGTGCTTACTCGGTACATAAGCGTATGTGCGGACGGGTCAACTGCAGTGTTTCGGAGAGGTGAATCCTGCAGAGAGGAGAGCGAACTCCAAGCATTGCAAGATTACCTTGTTGTAAATGTTGCATGCAACTGTCGTATATATTATATCTTGCTAGCATTGTAGTGGTTCTTGAAGGGCTCGTATTTCTTTGAAGTATGGTGGGTGTGTAAGGCATAATTATAGTGCATGCATATGTGGTGAGGAGGGTGGTGGCGAGGTTCATGGCTATTGTAAATCCGAGGGGGGTTGGGGTGGTTGTATGTGAGGGTTCTTCATGCAGCGGAGGGAAGTGGGGGTGGTAGGCTTGTGTGAAGTGACATTTTCAATGCTTCGTGTTTGTTCAGTGCATGTGCTTTATTTGTCTTTTTAGCAAGCAAGTATTCAACATTTTCTGTGTTGTCTTATCGTTTTAGTTTTGAAATGGTTATGTGTGAGTGCATAATCGTCGATGGATTGGGATTCGTTCGGCATGTTGCTTATGTTGTTGTCCTGAGTGCAGTCTGTCGTGTCTTTAGGTTGTGATCACGACGCTGTTTTGTTTATTCGTTTTGTTTGGCGCGGGTGTCGTTTTGCTTGGGTCCGTATGGGATTTTTGTTTTTTTTGGAGATTATTTCTTTTTGTGTTAATGGATTGGGTGTTGGCGTTGTTATACTTTTGTTGTTGTTTCTTTTGTCCCATAATAGGTAACTAAGTTACTTCTCGTGTGTTGTTAATGTGCTATGGGTGTCGGTTTAGTTGCGGGTAGTGTGGGTGTCATGTATTTCTGATAATACAGAGCGGGCTTTCTATATAGCATGTCTTTTCGATGTGAATTTTGAGTTTTACATCATGTATGTGTAATAAAAAGTTTTTTTCATTCTTTTTTTTGTATATTCTTTTAATGAGTCTTTTGTAGTAATTTAAGCTTATTTATGTATTTATAAAATACCACTGATTTGTTTCTATTTTTTTGTTAATCTTATTTTTATCTTTTATCTTTTATCTTCTATTTTTTATTTATTTTATTTTAATATATTGTTGTTCATTTTTAAATAATTTATCTTTATTTTATCATTGTTATTATTATTTTATTATTTTACTATATATACAGGGTTGCTAGGCCGAACGTACAGAGGCTTCTAAGCTCACCCCCAAAAGTTCGGGCATTCGGGTCCCTGTACGGGGCCCGAACTCGAAGGGTTCGGACCCCACAAAAACATATTTTGGTACCTAAAAATTATTTCTTTTTTCTAATTGTTTTTTGTGAGTTTTTTGTAATGTACGGTACCTGTTTCTCAATTTTGAAGTCATTCTGTGGTGCCAAACAATAATGAAAAATCGGCAAAGATGGTGGTGAAAAAAAAAAATTCTTTCCCACTTACCAATTTTTTTTTTTTTTTTTCACTTTTTGTTTTCCCTTTATTTTGGGGCCTGGAAAAAAATATTATTTTTTCAAACTTTATTTGTAGTTTCTCTATTATGTAAGATACATATGTATAAAATTTCATGGCATCTGACAAAGCCAAAAACAAATTAAAAATCGCCAAAGATGGCGGTGTCAAAAACTTGCTCGCCCACGCAATAATTTCATTCTCGTTTTATTTTTTCTTATTTTTATTAATATTATTTTTTTTTTCGTATTTGATTTTTATTTTAAATTTGAGAAGGAATTTGGATTTACTATTGAGGCAAATGTTGTTTAGTTTATTCTTTTACATGACATATGTTTTTTTCAGAATTTTTGGAAACCTTTTGTTTTATTGTTTTTTTTTTTTTTTTTTTTGGTTTCGCGTTCGGCCGAACGTCCGAACACGTCGAGAGGGGGTCCCAAACGTTCGGGCGTTCGGGTTCAGGTGTTCGGTCCATCCCGAACGCCAGCAACCTTGACTTTATAAATGTTAAGTAAGTTCTGATTTTTTGTTTTGTTTTTGCTT
Source organism: Chara braunii (assembly GCA_003427395.1). Classification (NCBI taxonomy): domain Eukaryota; kingdom Viridiplantae; phylum Streptophyta; class Charophyceae; order Charales; family Characeae; genus Chara; species Chara braunii. Next base: position 342,028 of record BFEA01000153.1, on the reverse strand, counting down.
TTTATTTTTATTTTTATTTTTATTTTATTTTTTAATAAAATAATTTGATTGTTTAATATTTTTTATGTATTTTTTTATTTACGAATAAAATTGCTATATTATTGTCTTTATTGATTTAATTTATTATTATTGTTACTTATAAAATTTGAAAGTTGATGTGTGTGTGTATGTGTGTGTGTGTGTGTGTGTGTGTGTATATGTGTGTGTGTATGTGTGTGTGTGTATGTGTGTGTGTGTGTGTGTGTGTGTGTATGTGTGTGTGCCGGGGGGCGGGGGCGACCCCTCCCCCACCAATGAATGAATGAATCAATCAATCAATCAAATCAAAAAACAAAAAAAAATTGTACAATAAGAAACTACGCAAACGGAAAAAAGAAAAGTAAAAAAACAATAAATATTTAGCAAGTTCTGATTTTTTGTTTTGTTTTTGCTTTTTATTTCTATCTTATTTTTTAATAAAATAATTTGATTGTTTAATATATAATATATATATATATATATATATATTTTAAATGCTATATTATTGTCTTTATTGACTTAATTTATTATTATTGCTACTTATAAAATTTGGAAATTGATGTGTGTGTGTGTGTGTGTGTGTGTGTGTGCGTATGTGTGTGTGTGTATGTGTGTGTGTGTGTGTGTGTGCCGGGGGGCGTGGGCGTCCCCTCCCCCACCAATCAATCAATCAATCAATCAAATCAAAAAAAAAAAAAAAATTGTACAATAAGAAACTGTGCATTGATTAGGTGCACTCATTTTGTTTGCTGTAAGGAAAAGAGGCAAACTTCGCATGTGCATTGATTATCGAACTCTAAACCGCATCACGAGGAAGAATGCATATTCATTGTCACGCATAGATGATTTGCTTAATGCTGCAGGTGGGGTGCAAGGTCTTTTCCAAAATCGACGTCAAGTCTGGATACCACCAGATTTAAGTCGATCCAGCGAACCAGCACAAGCCTGCGTTCAAGACACGTGATGGACTTTACAAATTCACCGTTATGCCCTTCGGTCTCACAAACGCACCGACCACCTTCCTAAGTCTTATGGATAAGGTCCTCCGCGAACAAATTGATCAGTTTGTGGTTGTGTAATTCGATGGCATACAGGGTTTTAGCTACATTGCATATAGTACACGTACAGAGCGTCCAAGTGGCAACACAGATTTTTAGCAAGTCCATTGAGAAACACATGAAGCACCTGGAGGAAGTGTTCAGTGTTCACCATCCTCAAGAAAATGCAACTCCATCTTAACTTATATACATCTGAGTTTAGGAGGGACATCGTCATCTATCTTAGGACTCAATTGTCTTCTGCAGGCCTCGAGCCTGGGGCGACCAAGGTTGAGGTCATACGCGATTGGCCTCAACCCGCGAACATCTACGAATTAAGTACTTTCCTTGCTCTTGCATCATAATATTGAAAGTTTATGCCCCAATTCTCTTTTGTTGCTTTCCCGTTGTCCCGAATAACAAGCAAAAACTTATCTTACACGTGGGATGCAACATGTGAGACCGTGCTTTAAGCCGTGAGAGAGGCATTGGTACGTTACCCTATGTATCACCCAAGCTCATGACCGTGGGTCATTTCACTGCATGCAGTCGGGATCCTGACCGCGAGGGCCGACCGCCCGAGGCCGAGTCTGGGAAAGAACCCCCAACATTTTTTTCGAGGCCTAAAAACAGGCAAAACATAAAATAAAATGTAAGCGTGTAGATAAAAAGAGCATTTAAACGCTTAAGATTTTTTTTTTTTTTTTGTGACATTCTAAGGAACGGAAAAAAATAAATAACGAAAATCGAAAAAAAAAAAAAAAAAACGGTGATGAAGTTTTAACATTTTAGTTTTAGTTTGTTGGGCCGGTGGAAAAACACTGACCCACTACGTTTTTGTGGTCGCTTGGGCTTCGTGCACGAAGAAACAAACGACACGGAACGAAAAAAAAAAGAAAAAAAACCCGTAGGCCCGTCAATGGGGCCCTGAACAGGGTCTGCTGGGGTCCGGGGGAGGAGGGGGGGGGGTTAAGGCTGCACAACAGTAGGGCTTGCTGAAGTTGTTGTTACTGTCTTGGGATAAATGTCCACACTTATCTGGGACAACAACAAAAACTTCAGTTGGTCATCTGTTGCTGTCAACTGATGTGTGTGAGTGTGTGAGATAGATAGATAGATAGATAGATAGATAGATTATAGATTATAGATAGAGATAGATAGATAGATAGATAGATAGATAGATAGATAGATA
>BFEA01000153.1:235319-246824 GCA_003427395.1 Chara braunii | reverse complement strand
CCCCCCCCCCCCCCCCCCAAGTCCAGTGCTGCGAACCAGCACTGGAGTCGGACGTTGGAGCCCCTGCTGACGCCGGGCAGTAGGCGGGGGGTCCAACGTATGTGAAACGTTGGACCCCCGTCCAGCGGTCGGTGCCAGCTGGGGGTCCAACGTTTGTCAAATGCTAGACGTCCTGCCGGCGCCAGGCGCTGTGCGGGGGGTCCAACATTCGACAAACACTGGACGTCGCCCCTACTGTCGGGCGCTCGGCGGGAGGTCCAGCGTTTGTCAAACGCTGGACCCCTAGCTGGCGCTGGACCCCTAGCTGGCACCGGGCGCTCTGCGGGGGTCCAGCGTTTGTCAAACGCTGGACCCCCAGTTGGCGCCGGGCGGTAGGCAGGGGGTCCAGCGTTTGTCAAACGCTGGACCCCCGCCAAGCGCCTCGTGCCAGCTAGGGGTCCAGCGTTTGACAAACGTTGGACCCCCTGCCTACTGTCTGGCGCCAGCAGGGGGTCCAGCGTTTGACAAACGCTTGACCCCCAGCTCGCGCGGGCGCCTGCTGGGGGGGGTCGACAGGGGGGGGATCAAACGCTGGAACCCATGATGGCACCGGGCGATAAACCGGGGTCCAGCGTTTGTCAAACGATGGACCATCTCCTCGTAACGGGCGCTGTGCGACGGGGTTCAGCGTTCCTCAAACGCTGGACACTCGTCTGCCACCGACCGTTTGCGCGGGGGTCTAGCGTTTGTCAAACGCTAGACCCCCAACTACTACCCGACCCCACGTGGGGGACCAGCGTTTGACAAACATTGGACCCCCAGCTCGCACCGGACGTTTGGCGGGGGGTCCAGTGTTTGTCAAACGCTGGACCCCAAGATAGCACCGGGCGGTAGACGGGGTCCTGCGTTTGACAAACGTTGGACGCTCTCGTGGTAACGGGCGCTAGGCGGCGGAGGGGGGGTTCGCTCAGGAACGCTTCGGTATCCAGGGTGAGAACAAAAACCAATGATAGACTCTCACTCTCTCGTGGCCAAATGTTGTGGCTATCTCACTTTGCCAGGTTCCTCGCGACGGCCGGTAATGCCACCATGAGTGTCGAGCCATCCATTCGATTGCTTCATACATCGAATGCAACTAAAGTTGCTATTTCCGCTGAAAGTCGATCACCTTCAGGCTTTGCTACACCATCCAAACGCCGGGGTCGGGTAGGCTCTATCGATAGGTCGCCTGAACGGTGTGTTGTTCGTCGCCGACAGACGGTCACGGGCAACAATGTCGTTAGACGTCTGCGTCTCGAACATATCGTCAATGGAGGCACACAAGTCGTTTCCGTCAGTGTATCCACAGCTTCGGGGGCCTCGGGTTTCGTGCACCTGCTACCTGTGAGCGATGAGGATGATGACCCGTACGATTTCCTGCTTTCCCAAACAACCATCGCCGAGTTCGAACGGGAACAACTGCTTAGAGACCAACTCCAACGAGAGCAAGTTTCGACAGATCGTCGTTCAGAAGTCGATGATGCCACGGTGGGGGGACTCGTTGTTCCTCCTCAGCCTTCGTCGTTCGGTAGACAAGGGAAAAGGAGGTACACATACCACACGAGCAAAAGAGCATCGAACGAGTCGGATGCCACATACAAACGTAGATGCAGCCTTGAAGAGTGCGAGGCCGTTTTGAAGAAGACATGTTGCAAGTCTTACAGATGTCTCTCTAAAATGAAAGCAGTGGAGGTCCAAAAGTGTAGACGCGAGTTGAGGTCGGTTAGAGGCAAGGACAGACGCAAGTGGTGGATATCCAAGCTTCGTAGTTTCACATCGCTGGTCCAAAGGAAGCCGGAGGTGAAACCTATTGTAGAAATGCATCCGGTGAATGTCACCGCGTGGTGTTTGATGCTCGGTTGTGGCCGAAACACATACAAAAGACATAACGATGACCTCGACGAATGAGTGGTCGACCCAGGTCATGCTAACGAGGGTCGTCCTCGGACAACAATGCAATATGCGTTAACATGGTCAGCATTCGAGGATATTATCCTCAACGAGTCCGATCCCATGCCGGATCAGACGGAGACAGGCCCGGATTTCGAGATTAGGAACCGTATTTGTCTCCCTTCAGTGTATGCTCCTAAGAAAGATGTCTATAGAAACATCGAACGTAGGTTAGACAAACTGGGCATATCTTGCTCGTCGTATCAGGTGTTCTATAAGATATGGAGATATTTTTTTTGGCACGTTCGGCTCGGTCGAGTGACTGACCACGCAAGGTGCAACGAGTGCATAAAAAACGTCATCCTCATTGAGGGAGCCCTGTCGGGGCCACGGCGGGAACTAGTTGCCGCACAAAGGAGCCACCTCGATCGCAAAAGGCTCATCGCAAGCTGTATGACCGATGGTCGGCCGAGTCTCAGCTGCATAAGGCCCAGAGTTTGTGCATCATTATTGATGAAATGGACCAGGCAAAAACTACCATTCCCCATGCATCACGCCGACATTTGTATAAGGAGATGGCTAATAACACGATGATGAAAATGAACCTCACCGGTATCATGGCTCATGGTAGGAATCCGTCGTTGATTGTGCATACATGGTTTCCTTATCTATCGCACGGATCGAATTCTGTAGTTACGTCCATTGCCAAAGTTATGAGGGACGTGCAAGCGCGAGAAGGGAAATTCCCGCCGGTGCTGCAAGTCCAAGCTGATAAGTGCGGCGGACAGAACAAAAACAGATTCGTCTTCGCATTCCTTGCAATGTTGGTCAAGTTTCGGATTTTTGACGAGATCCTGATGGGGTTCATGATAGTTGGTCACACCCACATCGACATCGACGCGAAGTTTAGTTTGTTTGCTCGCAAACTCAACGGGTCTGATGCGTACACGATGGAAGAACTGTTTGCGGTGCTCCAAATATCTTGTGAGGAACAAGTGGAGTGCACGCAACTCGCGGAAATTGTGGACAGGAAAACCGCGATCTCGCCGTATCTTGACAACTTGATTTTTGGCCATGCCACGCCCCACCTTTTTCGTTTTTACATGGAGGGTGATAACCCGGCTATGGTCTACAAAGCGCACTGCACCGACAAAAACTGGGGGCCTGACAAGGGACCGGTGTACTGGTTCAAACGCGGTGCGGACAAGAAATGGGCAGGTCCCGCATGGGGATTCGAGCCGCGCCGCGAGTCGCCCAACCCCACTTCTGGTGACTTTACAAACGGCAAAGCGGGTCTACGCGTTTTAGTGAAGACGTGGAAGGACGCAATGAACGAATGGGAAACTCAAACTATAGAGGAGCGTCAACTCAAGACTGACAGACTGAGATACTGGACGGACCGTTTAGCCGAGTTCGACAACATTAAGGTGGAAGAGACCGGAACAGTGTCGTTGTCATACTTGTTTTGGCCATCACCTAGGCCAAACAAACCAAGTGCAGACTCAGCGGTCCCGTGCGTCGTGCCACAGCCGTTGAGAAAACAGTGCTTTGTCGGCCATAGGAAGAATGCACCCAAACCAGAATTCGACCCTCGTAAAGTTGTTAAGATTGATGATTTTGTTGTTCTGCGCGCTCCGGATGACCACGTGCAAGAAGGGTGCACCTTTTGGGTTGCTCGTGTCATCAAGAAGGAGACAACCCGGATTTTCGTGGAGTACTGGAGGCCGTGCGGTCGCGAACAAGAGGTCTCAAAGCTTTACGAAGATGCATGGAATAAGACGTGGAGAGTGGAAACGGAATCGGAACTCGGATGGCCAGACCTCAGAAGCGTGGCATGGGCATGGACCAGCGGAATTCGATCCAGAACGGGAATGAAAATCCGGAAAGGGGATGCACTTAAAGCACAATAGTCGTTGGCGGCGCCGGATTCAGCTGATACTGCATGCAAGAACAGTCGGGATATCGATGCATGACGATTTTCGAAGACGCTCGAGGATTGTGGTCGGTGTCCGCATTTGCAGATAGTGAAACGCCGGACCCATCCTGGGCCGCTGCACCAAGAAATGGTAGAACATTGTCAGTGGGGATGTCGAACCCCTCCACCCTCAATCGTAAAGGGGTCCGGCGTTACACAAAAGCCCGGGTGTGGCCACACCCACACCAACAAGCGCCAGAGCGCCACCCAAAAGTGGTCAACAGCCAGGGGGTCCCGCGTTTTTGAAGCACCGGACACACCCGCCAAACGCCAGACTCCTTCTTGCTACTGTGAACCGGGAGGGGGTCCAGCGTTTGTCAAACGCCGGACCCCCTCTCTCCCCCCGGCCCCACCCCCTACCACTTCTATAATGGGAATGGGGGGGGAGGGGAAAAACGCCGGACCCCCCGCCCCACCGCTTCTGTTAAGGGAGGGGTGAGGGAGGGAGGGGGTCCGGCGTTTATCAAAAGGATGACCGTGTGATAAGAGACGCTATTGACGTCGCTCACGCCGGTACGTGCAGTTTCGTAAAGATATCAAACGCCGGAACGCTCCCTCCTCCTGCCCCCCCCCCCCCCCCCCCCCCCCCCCCCCCCCCCCCCGCCTTACACTTATGCATGGAAACACTATCTGCATAGCGATGCATGACCGTGTGATAGATTATGGTTAATGTATGGTCAGACGATTCACCATGGACAGTGCGCCATTTATACATGTTCGTTTCCACTCGGCTCACATGTACCGTTTGCTATTCTTGTCGACAGACGTATCGGTAGTGTAATTCGTCGCGAGGACATTTTCCAAGTATGGACGAGAACGGCCTTATAATCAATCTTGCGAACGCATGGGGAACACCCATACAATATAACAAATTCATTCCGGCTCGGTACAAGCACTAAATGATTGCAGTCGGTATCCACACAAGCGACGAGAGCACTTTTTGCCCCACATTCGACTTGTGGGCTCCGGATTTGCAACGCAAGCTCTCGAGGATGGCCAAGACATGTGATCCGCAAGGCCAATTTTTTAGATTCGGCGCACAGGGATGGAATAAATATTTTTACGGATGCGGCTCGATATACGACAACTACACAACATGCACTTATGGAAAAATACTATCCATTGCATTCGAGGCACGTCACGGGATGACATACTGTTGTAAGCATATCGAGCGGCGAAAAATTAGGCACGATCAAATGCATGACATGGATTGCTCAGTGTACAACGAGAAGAACGTTGTATCGAGGCACGCTCGCCGTTTTTGTAGTATCATTCGAGATGCGATGATACAGTTTGTGCGGCAGAGGACATCCGTCATCGGAACGATTGTTGTGAAGGTGATTCACATATTGAACGACGATGGAACCACTGTTTATTTGAAGAAGACAAAAACAAAAACGATTGTCGATGTGAAACACTTGTTTCGGCGCATGAACAGGGCACAGCGACACGTGCTGCACAAGATGACGGACAATACGGCGGGAGGCGTGAGAAATGAATAAAAAATTGTCTTATGTGGGGATTTCACGAGGAGCTGTACAAGGGTGGAGTGGCGTGACATATTTCTAACGCATCTCAAGCATGCTGACAGCAGTGTATGTGTTTTATACAGAAGCTACTTCGCGTGTTTTCGAGTGGTGGGATGGCCAGTGACGACAACAACCATCATCGACAGTTGGATGAAAATACCAAATTTCATATTGTCGAGGCACTTCAAGTCGATCCATGGCTGAGTGTGCTGCCATGGCGAGGAATAGTTGGAGACTGGAGCGAGAGCGATTGGGATCTCGCAATGATAGAATGTCGATGGGCGCACAACTTCAGATTTGCTAACGATATGGAGTGGGGCCGGATCATTGAAATACGTTCCGCCTGTCTCGAGACAGCATGTATACCGAACTATGCAGAGATTCACTGGATGAACGACCACCTAGGTACTTATGACCCTCTTGTCGCAAATGCAAGCCAAGATTCGACGAATGAGGGTTGTGAGGAGGATGGAGAAATTTCATGCAAGTTCGTAAGAACATCACCTCGCACGTGGCAGAAGCGGTTCAAAGTCGAACTGCAAAGGTGCGGAAGATTGTGCCAGAGAATCAGAACGTACCCCGTGCGTAACGAAGCGGGGACGAGCAATAAGCGCATATCGTATTGCTCTGTGAGAGTTTCTTTAAACGATAGCGATTTATGTAGAGTAAATTGCGTAGCATGCACAGGTAAGGGTGGAAGATTAATAGAGGCACGATGCGAAGCACTGTCGAATGAACACACATGCAAGAATACGGTGTTGAATGTGAAAGAGTCCGTGGACGAAGTAGAACATAAAATATGTACCATAAGAGATGCTATTGGCGTCGCTCTCGCCGGAACGTGCAGTTTCGTAAAGATGTCGTATATGTCATTATTCGACAGGGACGACAATGACGAACCCGAGGGTTTGAAAATGCTCACATTCGGCTCACCTCTGCACAACTTGTATAGTTACAAAGGAAAACGTGTTAAACGTATGTGTTCATACTAACAAATTTTCATATTACAAATAGTTTAGCACGGATAGGCAAGTACCATCACTGAATGTTAGCCTCATCGGAAAGTTATCATTTCTCGACTTTATTTACGAGCGTCTACACGTTCGATTTGGTCCGTTGTCCCATATATGAATCGACATCTTGACCAGTGGACCGATGGTAATTAGAATGCGATGGAGAGTGTGGGTGGCTTCCCTTGGGCAAGCCATTACAAGTTCGCCAATATGTTGGAGTTCAGGAGCCTCATTCCAGTGTCTGATGGTCTTCTCAAACATGTTTTCCACACCCGTCTGCGCAAAGCATACCGCAACAATATAATCATAGCGGATATACTGCTTTTTCTATTTTTTATCCGTTATACTGAGCATCTTCGTAGTTAAACAATTTTGTAATTGTATAATAGACGTCCCTGTGTACAATATTCAGAATTCAATATGATGAAACTCGTGAATTGTGTTCGTCTACACGCTCAACTTGCAGGATGAAAGTCGGTCAAACAAGCTCGCATGGAAGCAGATCCTTTCATCAAGTTTCATCAACAATTGAGGATCTCATTATTTTAGACACTAACATTTGGTCGGTTGATATCGTCGATGAATTTGCGGATTATGAGTACTTAAATGTCGAAAATGAAGTTGGACCGGATGGTGAAATTCTACCGATCATGGGGTTTGTCAACGGACAAGAGACGATTATGTCCGACAATGGATCAAATATGTGGTACCTATACACAAAGGAGGATGACGCATACGTCATTGTATCGAGGAAAGACGTTGTGGATCCTTTGGAGATGTTAGCCAACTAGAGGGAGATATGCAGGAAACAGGACTGGGACGAGAAAGACAAATTGGAACGAAAAGTGTGTGCGTGGTATTCCATTGGCAGAAAAGAATTGCTTACACCGGTGGTGGTGGACTTCTATGGTCGAATCCGAGTATACAATAGAGGCACGACCATAGTGACACTTTTTACAGCAGCGAAGATCACCGACACGACAATGAATGTGTTGTTCACTGCCCGGAAAGAATTTTGGGACCCCGCGGGTTCGAGCAAGCTCGAACAGTTTCGGAATCGGTTGGAAATTGACGCGGCTCTTAGGAACGAGTTAGTGTACAGGGTTGACAGTTTGGTGCATGTGCAACTTCACTACCTTTTTGACAAATGTGAGGAGATAGTGTTCACACTCGAGCATAGAAAATGCAACATGGATGAAGTGACTTGTACAAAGCTGTACCATCGATCGAGACAGAAAGAAGTACCGTTAGTGGGAGGCAGACAGAAGATAGTGATAGATTGTCCGTATTGTAAAGACATTAAGCACGCAACAAATTTTCTACCTCTTATTCTTCACGGTACCCTGGATAGGAGTCAGTAGCAAAATACATTTGTCCAGGTCGAGACATGTTCAACAATCAATGCGCTTCATCGCTGACACGCGTTCCGGACTACAATGGTCAGATATGTGAATGACTTTGAACACTATGGAAATAGGAATTGTTAGCGCACTGCAACAATCGTTAGTTTCACTTTGTGTGGTGAACGCAAATTTGTTTTTTTAGTTATGTTTAATCGTGTTTTTTTCACCTGTTATTTCGTTTTTTATTACGATGATGTGGACGAAGTTTTGAAAATCGCAAACATTTGCAATTCACAAGCTCAAAGTTAGCATAAACAAACGTATTTGAATTTATTTTTTCTTTATTTTTTATTTTTTTAAGACAATTTTTGTTGTATCATCTATAATTTCTTCGTTAATAATGTCGATATTTGTCGAATGACTAATTTTGAACAATCTTATCTAACCGATCTTGCAGGGTTATTGTGCTCGACATTACAACAGGAGACAATAATAGGCAAACCTTATACAACAATGACGCGCATCACTCCCATCGCAGTGCCTGCAAGGGAAGCTCTCACAACAATAAACGGACCATTTCCATACGAATATGAGTCAATAGTAAGATGCGAAGTTGGTGGTTGTAAATTATTTGTAGTTGCTGTGAGGTTCATGAAAATGGACGTGTATGACGTGCGAATTTACGGAAGACAAGGACAAGCAGGGACAGTGGAAGAGTGTGTCGAATGTCACGAAGCAGCTTTGCAAGTCCACGAGGAAAAAAAAATAACATTGATGCGCGAGGGTCGAAGACTTGAAGGTTGGTTTGGTTTCGTAACCAACTTTGAAAGCATGCCTATTCCACCTATCCCGGCGTGCATGCTCGACGGCTCGAACGATGCGACGATGTGGATTCCCATAATGAATGCAACAAATAGGAGCCGTCAGTAATATGATAATAGAAAAACGTAAGAGTATGAGCGAGGATAATTTTTAAAAGATTATAAGTGGTTAAGTAGTAGACATGGAGCGATAGTGACAAACGTCATTCAAATATGGATAATTTTTTAGTTTTTTTTTGCAATTCCAATGTATTAATTGTGACGAACTCGTAGAAATATGATATGGTTATCAATTTTTTGACTAAAAATTGCCTTGCGGATCACATCTATGTATCAATTTTAAGTTAGCTGTTCCATTTGCAACGTGCGTTGGATGTTATAATGTGTTGTGAGGGCGTTTTGTTCCCACATGTGGTTAAAAAAACAGGACTTGCAGATGCAAAACGCATTGACAATCTTATTATATTACCATAACGATGCAGATTTCAAAAAAAAACAGAACATTGTTGAGGAATCTGTAGCAAACTAAAACGAAAATGCTTATTTGCTGCCTTTTCCGATCGATTTTGCAAAAAATGTTGAAAATGTTAATAAAACATTCAGTGAAAGTCGATAAAATGATGAAAAAACCTTGAAAATATTTAAAATTGTAACTACGTGCACTTGAAAAATATCACAATATCCGAATAAACGTTGTTCAGGAGCAAAAAATGACCATTTTTTGCGGCGTAATTCGATAATTAAACCCATAGTATCCTATATGCTTTGGTACTAAAACTGCTAGAAAATGGAAAAAAAAAGGAGTTGCAATTTCGTTCAAAAAATAAAAAATGTCGGTTTTGACGAAATCGTAGTTAAATGGTGGCGGGACTTATAAGAAAGCAGACAGAACGAGCTTATGAAGGTTTCTTCGAAACACCCGTGAACAAGAACAAAGAAAAAAGAAGCACTCCAGAGGCACCTGAGAATAGGACACCACCAGAAGTTATCAAGAGCACCGTGAACACCAGGGAAAAAGGGAGAATGTTCGTTCCACCTCGGGCAATTCTTAGATCAGCCCTAAAAGGAGAACCTGCATTATGCTCTGATTGAATACGAGCGCCACCTTTTTTTTTTTTTTTTTTTTTTTTTTTGGGAACAAGGCTCCAATCTATTCGTGGGGAGCAACACGTGCTGGGAAACGGGCCCAGCGTCCTGCCACCTACTGCCAGCGATCTATGGAAATCATTACGGATTGACATAGAACAAAGGTAGACCCTACGGGGGCGGGGAGTTGGTGGAGAGGAAGCAGCATCTGTGGAAAGGCGAATCACAACATCCACCATCCTACTCAGTATGATCGGGGAAATCTGCTGGTTGACAAAATACCAACACAAAGCACTTGTGGACAAGGATTCTTTGGAAATCCAGGGCGGGGGGACGTACAGCATCTACAGCCCTTGGTTGAAGAAGGTGTATGTAGGATGTACCAGCAGACCGATCGACGAAGAACGCCACAGCTGTACCGCTGGATGAGAACCTTCGGCGTTGACAAGTTCGTGATCATACCAATTCGACACACGAATGAGCACGACGACTTTGCGTTCGAACGGTACCTGATTCGAGATCTGAACCCCAGTCTGAATCCTATTGGGACGGGGAGACGACCAGCCACGAAAATGCGAAGACGAAAGAGGAGGAGGGAACGGAAGAAGAGGGAACAAAGAACGATAGGCGTACCTGTGGTGAGTTTCAGAACAGAAGGAGGAGAACGAACATCAATCCTCAACTGGCTGGATGAGAACTGCGACTCTCGGGGTCAGCCTCCTGAAGTGGAGTTCTTACCCGGCAAGCGCTGGGCGGATGGCTGGAAGACAAGAGTGTCACACTATGGAACATCCCTCGTCAAGATAGATGGGAGGAAGACGATTTTCAAGAAAGTGAAGGATTTCTGCCAACAGGGAGGAAAAGTGGTATTTCTGAAGATCAAGAGGACGAGCACGACCACGGAACGGAACAAGTTGTTGCTGGCTAAGATGCTTAGGCAACCTAGGCTAACCTCGTCACTTGGAAATTACCCCACAACGAAACTGGTTGGTCCCAAAGAACTGTTGGACTGTTCGGGGAGAAGGACACGCGCTACAGACTCAAGACCAAGTTGGATAGGGTGATAAGACAGAAGATAGGAGTTAGTGTCCGGCGGAGGGTAACTGTAAAATACGCATACAGTGCACATGTCCTCAAGTCTCAGGTTCAGAAGATTACCTAGACCTTAGTTGAAGCTAGAGTGGCAGAAGAGGTGGTTGCTGGGTTAGTGAAAAACAAGGTCAGGATCGTGTGCACTAAGAATGAGACAGTGGGTGAGATAATCCACAACCACAGGGGCTATGCACATTGCACACACACTACCAGTTACTTGCAGATGTCCTGAATTCTCCTTGGACAAATTAGATGGGCACCTGCAGTCAAGGTTGTTCGATATAAAAGATACGCCGATGTTTGTCCACAATGCCAGAAACGTTGTCAAGCGGCCACAAGCAGTGCGCCGCCTGAGATGTGCAGTTTTGGGACTTAGGCTCAGGGACATATCCGTGTTTTGATGGTAGTCTCATATGACCAGGCAGCAAAAATTAGGGGAACTCAGGGCACTCCTGATTTTGGGCGAACTAAGCCTTATGAGTAACCCTCAAAGATGGGGAGATGGGTGGCCGCACTCGGCATGTCTAGGGACTGACATTTCCGACCGTTCAGAGGGTTAGAACTGGATTGGCCTGCCGCGGAGAGGCATCAAGGGAGTTGACCTCGCCGCAACGTTTTTGCAGCATACGACCGGGGCGAAATGGGGCCTCAAATTTTTGTCTATTTTAGTACCGTAATTAAAGATGGGAAGAGGGATTAAGACCAGTAGGGGAGAAGGGAAAAACATAATATCCCTTA
>BFEA01000153.1:138145-153976 GCA_003427395.1 Chara braunii | reverse complement strand
CCCCCCCCCCCTCTCGGTCGTGATTGCTGCTACCTGCGGACACGGCAATCTGCTGTGCCACGTGGACATCTGTTGAAGACCCCCTGGCAAGGGGGCTGCACCACATACATATATATATATTTTTTTACTACTTCACTGTTGCAGCAGCAGTTTGGCAACAGTTCAAGATTCCCCCCTAGCAAGGGGGCTGTGTGACTGTGGCAGTAGGGTGGTTGATCAAGATCTCAACCAACCCTAGATCATCATCATTATTGCTGTGGCATCACACCAGCACCATCTTGAAGGCCAAGATCTTGTGGATCTTGGTAGAACTTTGTTCTTGGCCACCCAAGAGCCTGGTATCACCATCCTACCACTAACCCACTCTCCCCCAACCTCTTTTCTCTTTTCTCCCCCAACCTCTTTTCTTTTTTTCCCCCCATCATCTAATCATCTTTTCTCCCCCCTACCACTACTCTCCACTCCTACCCTCCTCTCCACCCATCCTGTACAACCTTTTTCTCTCCTCTCCTCCCCACTCACCATCTCCCACTAATCTCATCTACCCCTCTCTACCTTTTCTGTATCCTTCTCTCCCATTCTACCACCCTTTTTTGCCCCTTCCCTCCCCCAACTACAACCCCATCATCTCCCCCATCTCCCACCTTTCTTTTTCTTTCTTTTCTCACTTATTTCTCTCCTTCTTCATGACTTTTCCATCCCCCCCTACCCAACTTCGAATTTTTTTTTTTTTCTTCTTTTCTCTTTCTCTTTGACTTAAATTTTCCCTTTTCCTCCAAAAATTCGAATTATCTTATTCCCTACTTCTTTTATCATTTTTTGATTTATTTTTATGTTATTTATTCTGAAAATTCAAATTTCCTTGCAGCATCCTCAAATCTGATTAAGAGTTAGTCATTCTTGCTTTCGGCACACATTTTGACCCCGTGGGGGTAACGCAGAGCTGCCGAAATTTTCTGTTTTTTTTTCTTTACTTAGTCTTTTCAGCACATTTTGACCCCTTGAGGGTAGCGAAGTGCTGGGCCAGGCCAAATTTCCCGATCTTACTTAGTCTTTTTCTTGACGGCACACTTCGACCCCATAAGGGTAACGGAATGCTGCCAAAATTTTTGAAAAACTCCAAAACTTTGTTTTTATCTTCACTCTCCTCCACCTTCTTATTTATTTATTTGAAATTTTTAATTTGCGGCATTTTGAAAGTTTGTGTGCCCCTCTCGCTCTTTCATTCCTCTTGGCATATTTTTTACCCCATGAAGGGTGAAAAAATTCTGCCGAAAATTCCAAAAAAATAAATATCACTTCTGTTTTTCATATTTTGTTTGTTTATTTGTTTTTTTAGTTTTATTATTTCTTTTTTTTTATTTTTATCTCAAAATTTCATTGTTTATTTTATTTTCTCTCCCTCTCCCCCCATGATTATTATTTTTTTTTCTTCATTAGGTCGCCGCTACCTTCCCCTAACCACCTGAACCCCGGTTAGGGTTTTCTTAGGGTTTTTCTACGGTTTAAGGTTCTCCTAAACTTCCCTACTCTCCCCCCTCCTCCTGTCGAGCACCCTGGACCCGAACGACTCCTCTCCCCTTGACCGGATTCGCTCCACCATCTCACGTGCGATCCTCTTGTCACGGGGCGAGCCGACACACGGCTACTCATTCCGTTCTCGCGGTCCCCTCCCTCTCACCGGTGGTCCCCTGTCCCCATACCATAAACCCCTTTTTCCCCCACCTCCCACCATGTCTACCTCTTTTCCTCCACTGCCCACGGACAGGGCTACATCTGAGGAGCTCGTCGCGGCGTCGTCCACCTCTCAGGCGTTCACCCACCCGACGGTCCAGGAACAGCACATTGTGGACCCCACGGACCTCTGCGATGTTCTTGCGTCTCTCCTTGCACCTCTGCAAGTGCGACTCAATGCGCTTGCACCCTTGGAGAGGCTAGTCAACGCGCTCGCCCTTGAAGTTCACCACCTCAAGGGCTCTCCTCATCTCTCTCCCCACCGCTCTCAGACCCCATCCCCTACCGGCCCGGAGCTTGGCTCTCCACGACTCCAGGGACGGAGATGTGGCGGCTCGTCCTCCTCCACGAGCCAGGCCCAACACTCCCCCTCCGCAGTGGTGAGTGTTGCTGCCGCTCAGACCATACCGTCTGTTGAGGCACACCCATTGGCTCCCGCCGCTCCCGCCGCTCCCGCCGCCCCGGCTGCTTCAGCCACTGCCGCAGGTGCTGTTGCCTTGATACCGGTATCTGGCCAGGCAGTTTCATCTACCCACCCCGGTGCTGCTTTCCAGCTTCCTGCACCGGTCGTGGCACTACAGCCAGGAGTTCATCCTCCTCCCCCTAGGGTACTCTCTCCGCCCCCTCCACCTCCGACGTCGCGCACCTAGCGGGTGGCTACCCTACAAGCCACTGTGGCACAACTCCAGGCAGAGATTCTCTCCCTGAGACAGCCTCACCAATCACAGTTTGCCCACCCTTCTTCTTCTTATACCGCCCCTTCTACCTCTGTGTTGCCGGCTTTTTTCCCTCGACCGCATCCCGCCCTATACCCTTCTACCTCGCTACTCCGTCACAGTTGGTTGTGGTTCTTGTCTCCACGTCTGTTGAACCTTCCACGAGCAGCCCCTACTCTCAACCTGCTACCACTTCCACGTTTGCACTGGCCTCGACATTTGCTGCCGCAGTGCAGGCCCCTCGACCTCTTTCCCCTCGTCGTCAGCACAGCGGTCCCACACTTGTGCGTTTGTCGGACATACCCGACTTCGATAGTACTATGCGTGTGTCGCACAGGTTGCAGGCTGCCACACGTGCGCTGACACTGACTAATACTGGTCAGGAGTTGTGGTGCTTCGCATGCGCAATTAAATTGCGAAGCAGCGGGTTCTCCGAATGGAAGAACTATTATACCCATCGTACTCGCTCACGTAAGGCTCTCACTCTCGCGGATTTCACCACGTTCCTCCATGATCGCTACGACACTCTCCACGATGCAACCAACGCCCTAGATCGGGTCACCCAGACGCAGTGGCGCGGTCGTCCGCACCAGCCGATCTTTTGAGCGACACATTAGAGTGTTTCAGGACGCCCGCCTCATCTGTGATGAGGCACTCCTACCTGAGGTCCTTTTGACCAACAGGTTCGAAGTCAGTCTTCCGACTGACTACCGCATCGAGCTCTGGCAACAGAGCTTCGCCTCCTCCGAGCAGGCCTACGAGGCTGCTCGACAGTACCAGAAGATGCGGAGTCGCTTCTCCGACGCCCCATCTTCTTCGTGATCCACCGCCGTCGTCACCCAATCACGCGGCACCACGCGTGGTCGATCCTCCTTCGCCGGTCGGTTTCACCGACCAGCTCGACCTAGAGCGCCATTCTTTCGACGCTACAGTTCTCTGGAGTACGGCGAGGATGCCTCGGTCGAGCTTGACCCTACCTTTGGGGACGCCCCAGAGGACATAGAGCTCCGAGACGTCATCCAGTATCACTTGGATGACGACACTGTCCCCGTGCCCGAGCGCCTGCAGATGGCCATGTCTGCCATGGGTCGTGCGCGCAGTCGCTTTGCACAGGCTGGCGCCCGCACACCCACAGTTCCTCAAATAGACCTCCCGCAGGGTTTTCTCCCTCCTCGTGGAAATCTATCCCTTGAGGAGCGTGCCGCCCTTGAGGCCCGAAGTGGTTGCCTTCATTGCCGCCAGGATGGACACACCTCCTCACGGTGTCCATACCATACCGCCCTCGATCGACACTACGCTGACATCTCTCGTCAGCATCGACCTCAGTTCCCCCCCGGCCCCGCCGGGCCAGCCCCACCCAGCTAGCCACGGTGCGGTGTACCACTGAGGCCTCACACGTAGCCGGCTTCCCGACCATCGAGTCGTGATTTGCCCTTTTGGCTACCCCACCAGAGGATCCTCAAGACACGACAGACGCAGTTCCCTCTGCCCCATCGTCTGTCGAGGTACAGTCTGCCGCAGAGCAGACCGCCGCATCTAGTGCTTCCACTCCGAGACTTCCGATGCGTCGCGCCATTCGCACAGCCCGTTGTGGCGCTCAGCTAGCGACTCGCGATGATGTTGTGTCATCTTTCCTGGACTTGAGCAATTTTAGGCTCGTCAGGAGCGAGTCACGAGACACGTCAACGTTTTGCGTCGTTTTCTCGCTCTACTTTCTGACCTTGATCGCACCCTACCCATTATCCCTATTCGCCTAGGGACATCTACGAGGGTGTACCGCGCTTTATGGGACTCTGACTCGCAGGGGAATTTCGTTCACCCTCGAGTGGTTGAGGAGGCTCGCCTAGCTATCTATGGGTTTTGCTCTCCTATCTCTGTTACCCTCGGAGATAACAAGACACTGCGCTTCTTCGATCAGACGATCCCCGACCTCCACTTCTCCCTCACCCTCCAACCACTGGATAGTACCCAGGCACCTCGGTGCTACCATTCCTCCTTATACTTCGAAGTGTTGGAGGCTAGGTACGATTTTATCCTTGGCACCTGCGTTGCCACTTGTACGCACCCTCGTACGAGTATGGATTCGTACTCTTGTACTCGTACGCTACTCGTACTTTAGGGGCCCCGTACGAGGGTTATTTTTTTTATTTTTTATTTTTTTTAATTTTAAATCCAGTATTGTTTTTATTTTTTTTCTCAAACTCTAATAAGAATCTGAAGATGATGCCCGCCCAAATGTTGCTTGTTTTGTGTTGTCGCATCACATATTTATTTTTCGGATTTTTTTGAAGACTTTGTTTTTGTTTATTTGTTTTTTTTTTTGCTTTTTCGTACGGGGGCGTACAAGACGTACAGGTTCCCGTACAGGTTTCCGTAAAGATCATGTACAAAAATTACCTGTACGTTTCGTTCGGAAAGCCCCCGTACGTTGGCACTCCTTCGTCTCGCCGATTCCGTGGCACAGCGGCCGAATGGGCGACCGAGACACTCGTTCTCAAAACGAAGTGTGATCAGACGCATCGAGTCCCCTTCATTGGAACCACGGGCGACACCCCTCCAGATCTACCTGCCCAAGACCCTCGTCCCTCCGGGTCCCACCCAGACATCGCCTTCACTTCTTGTCGTTAGTTTGCTCACTTCATACGACAGGAGGACGTCACATTCTACTCAGTGAACGTCAGGGATCTTCTTCGCTATGATCCACTATGTCCCGAGGTTGAGCTCATCTCACTGGAGCCCGATCCTCCGGACCCTTCCTCCATCTTCGTGGCTCCCATCTCTACGACCACCCGTCAGGCTGCGGATACCCCCTCCACGTCTCAGACACCTGCGCCGTCGACTGTCGAGTCCACACATACGTCTCGTGTCGAACGATTCACGACAGACGTAGAGTTCGTCGTTCGCGACCTGATTCAAGAGTACCACGACATCTTCCCTCCGTGTTTCTCATACAGCGGGATCCCTCCGATGCGCGGTGTTGAGCATTCTATCCAACTCGTGCCTGACTATCATATTCACCATCAGGCACCATACCGACTCTCGATTCCAGAGGCGACGAAACTCAAGCGTCAGCTTGAGGAGCTCCTTCGACTGGGTTTCATTAAACCCAGTAACTCCCCTTGGGGTGCACCTGTCCCCTTTGCTCGCAAAGCGGACAGAACTCTTCGCCTCTGCATCGACTACCGCGACCTTAACCGTCATACAGTTAAGAAAAGTTATCCCATGCCCCGCGCGGATGAGATGTTTGACTGTCTGGCAGACAACCGCTTCTTCACGAAGATCGATCTTCATAGCGGTTATCACCCGATCCGCGTTGCCGCAGTGGATCAGCCGAAGACCGTCTTCCGGTCGCGCTTCGGCCACTACGAGTTCACGGTGATGCCATTCAACCTCACTAATGCACCTGCCACCTTCCAGACGGCGATGAACGACATCTTCAGGGACATCCTCGAAGAATATACCTGAACGACATCTTGGTCTACGGTCGCACCTCAGAAAACCATATCAGACACCTTCGCAATGTCCTACAACGCTTACACAAGTATGACTTATATGCGAAGCTTAGTAAGTGCCGCTTTGCCCAACGCAAAGTGGACTTCCGATGAATGTGAGGTTCTCGCAGTATTTATGTCACCCGGCATTGGCGTCATTACCTGCACGGGGCGCCCTTCACGGTATGCACGGACAACTCAGTTGTCCAGGCTTTCCTCACGAAGCCTAAGTTTTCCCCTCGACAGGCACGCTCGTGGCGTGACTTATCCGAGTTCAGTTTCACGACTTAGCTCATCAAGGATGAAACGAACCATGTCGCTGATGCCTTGTCCCACCGTCCTGATCACAATTAGGAACCCATCCATCTTGCTGTCATCTCCATCAGTCGGTTATCGACGCATATCGCACTTAGTACCGCCACTGCCCTGATTATCGCGTCATCCACACGACACTGCGAGGTGGCAAGACTGTTCCTTCCTACTCCCTTGGGGAAAACAGCCTTGTGTACTGGTCAACTAGAACCACGTATCTGCGTTCCCTCCACCGGACAACTCCACGTCCAGGTTGTGACCGAGTTCCATGAACAGGCAGCTGTCGGTCATATGGGCTTCCACAAGACGTTGACTCGTGTTTGCCGCCTATACGTTAGGCCAAAGTCCAAGGACTTCGTCAAAGCCTACATACAGGAGTGTCCTACCTGCCAGGAGGTGAACCGTGTGAACAATCTCTCGTATGGGTTACTTCAGCCCTTACCTATACGCGAGGGTCGTTGGCAGTCCATCTCGATGGATTTCATTGGTTCCCTCCACCCACCCACTGAGCGTTGTCATGATGCTATCTTTGTCGTCGTGGACCGCTTCACGAAGCGTGCACGTTTTGTCCCGCGCCACTATCGCATTAGCGCACATGAGGTCGCCGACATAGTCTTCGACCGAGTCATGAGAGATCACGGGTTACCTCAGAGCATCATCTCCGACCGTGACCAGCGCTTTACCAGCAAATTCTGGCGACGCCTACACGAGGTGTATGGATCACAGCTCCGCTTCTCATCGTCTTACCACCCACAGACGGATGGTTAGACCGAGGTCACCAGTAAAAATCTCGGTAATATCCTCCGAAAGTTTGTTAGGGAGGACCAGCAGTGAGACTTACACTTAGCCCACGCGGAGATTGCGTACAACCACGTTGTTTCGCCAACCACGGGGATATCGTCATTCTATTGCGACCTCGACTACCACCCTCACGTACCTGCGGACTTCCTACGACGATCGTGGTTGCGCTCGGACACTCGTTGTCCTGCACTTGACGACTGGATCGTCCACATGGCGACGATTATGAAATGCGCACACGAAAGTCTAACCGACTCCCAGACCCGCATGGCCGCACGAGCAAACCGATCACGAATGGATCATTCATTCAAAGTCGGTGACGATGTGCTCGTGGACGGTCGCCACTTGCAGCTCGAAGCGGATACGCTTCGCAAGTTCAGGCGTCGTTTCTTCGGTCCATACCGCATCCTTCAGGCCGTCGGTTTTGATACTTCCGCTAGTCCAGTCAGCTTCCGTGTGAAGGTACCTGATTACCTTCGACAGGCTCGCGTACACGATATCTACCACGTCTCTTTGCTGCGTCTTTATCGCAGACCGTCCGAGCGCTTCGCCGGACGCCCGTATGAGCGCCCTCCACCTATCATGGTAGACGGTCACGAGGAGTTCATCTTTCCGACATCGTATCTCACCGAGTGGCCAACGATATCCCTTCATGCATCGAGTACCTTGTGCATTGGAAGGGTTATCCTAATGAGGAGGGTACTTGGGAGCCCCTTGAGCACTTGCAGCACGCCAAGATGTTGGTGCGTGCATATGATCGTACTCGTCGTGCTGAGATGTCTGCCCCTGCTCAACCTACGGACCCTCTTCCTCCTCCTCTAGCTGAGGAGATTGCAGAGGACGAACCCTCTCCCTCTGAGGTCGTTCCTCAGTCGCAGACGGTCACCTCCGAGCGTCCACAGCGCACTCATCGCCGGCCTTCGCGTTACGATGACTGACACTCTTATCCTTTATCTTTCCCCACTGACTCACACCATCAGGTACTAAATCATCAGCTCTTCTTCATGATGTCAACGTTTTGCGGCTCTGCTTCGACATTGACCTCGACTCCTACTTCATCGACGTCATCGACCACTTCGACGACTTCAGTCACCTTCTCGACTTCAGCCATCTTATCGGCTTCAGCTACTTTGGACGTGACTACTTCATGCCACCACCCTACCCTGTATATTCACTTGCATCTGTAGCATGATGGTTCTCACTTAGCTGGGTCTCTTTGAGTTGGGCTCTCCCTTGGTATCGCATAGGCATTGGGACCGTAGCGTTATCTTGGCTTTCCCGATCCCATGTCTAGCTCCCTCCTCTCCCAGTCGGTGAGTTATGTGCATGTTTCCCTCACCCATTGCCCTCATCACCCTAGTGGCGGCCCTTGCATGCCTTCAGTTAGGCATATCTCCAACCTATCTCAGACTCCCCCTTTTTCATGGTCGACCCTGCATGGTGTCATCCTTTTGTCGAGCATTACCCGCCCTGATGGTCTATCTATTAGGGTCCTTGGTTTTGTTTCGCTACCATTCTCTCACCTTGAGCCTGATGACCTATCCCACCTTCATGTGTGACTGCCCTTAGAAGTTTTGATTCTTAGGCTGCATTCACTCCCTTTGAGACCATCCCACTCTTAGTGGTTCAGCGACAAGACGTTACCTTGTGCCATATTGCTCTTTTTTCCTTTCAGCACTGAGGCAATTGCCTCCTGAACCTTAGGATTGTATATTGCTACATTTTATTTTTGCTGTTAGCTAGGACATGTACACCAAACATTCGGTTTTCGTTTGACATTATGTAGCTTAGGCTGCATCGCGTGGACTCAACATGGAGCTTGCTCCGCATCCTAGATTTCTCTGTTTTCTTTATTGCAGAGTTCCGCTGCTTTTGCAGATAGCGTGTTTATGGATCTTGCGATCCATTACAAGTCAGAGGATCGTGCAGCGAGCCTCCATCTGCCCTGGCCTACAGCCAGGGCCTATTTGGCTATTTGCCAGTTCGGCCTGTGGGACCAGGCCGTGGCTTGACCCCACAGGCCGTGTGCTCTTCCAGTCCTGCCCGGTACCACTGTCGGTACCAGGCCAGTCCAGTCCAGTCAGTCAGTCCGCTGGGGGTATACCCCAGTTGTTGTCTGTTTTTCATCATTCTTCGTTTTCCGACTGTTGGAGTACGTGCGGTGTCGAGTCTTCGTCGGAGCTGCGCTGTCCCTTCCAGCTCCATCGCCACTTCCTCCTTTCTCAACCCCTTCTTCTCCATCCTGTCGGACCGCCATCCCGGCGGGTCCGGCACAGAGGCTGACCGCTACAAGATCAGAGAGCGCATTAGAGAGAGAGAGAGAGAGAGGGCGAGAGAGGAACAGAGAGGAAGTGGTAGTCAGTTACCTGATTTGAGCTTGGGACTGTGTTAGATATGTACACTTTCTTTGTATTATAAAGACAACTTGTGAATCAATCTCTCGTGTGGTTCTTGTGCCTCGACTTTCAATTTCAAGTGTGAACACTCATCTGGATGTTCGTTGTGTGTGTGTGGGAGGTTTAGGGTGATTGACTTGCGGTTTATTGGAGTAATCTCTCATTATGAGCTTTTGCTGTGGCAGTCGGGCTAGGCTCGTTCGTAACCTCTCATTATGAGCTGCTTCTGTGGCAGTTTTTCTTCATTCCCTTTACAATTTCAGAAAAGACTTAGCTATTCGGGCAGCCCGTGATCATAATTCCTCAGATAACAAGCTGCCTCGTTTTTCTTCTGCATCCAGCTGTAGCGCGGCTCCAAACCAAAGCCAAATCTCTGCAGGTGATGTATGGCCCCGGGCCAGAGAGGCACACACCTGCAGGTCTATCGCAGTTGCTCTGACAAGGGCTATTCCAAAGCTCGAAGCCTGACTGAGCTTTTCCTTTTTTGCCACCATTTGCTTTTTCTTTCTCTCCCACCATTTCTTGATGGGAAAATTTTTGAAATGCCCCTCCGACTTCCATTTAGTATGCCCCTGTGACAGCCGAATTACCCCTTTGCAGCCCTCTGGTAAACATTAAAGTTTCTGGCGAACTGCTGGCGCGTTTGGGCCCAAAATATGTTCAATATGCCCCTACGGGTACTGGTTCCAAATTTCCAGTATGCCATGGTAGCTCCCCTCCCAGGGCCAGGGGAACGAACGCCTGTGCCACCAACTGGAAAGTTGCACCCCTCAGTGACAGTGGCCTGCAGGAAACTTCAGAAGCCCCAAGGGTGCAACAGGGTAAGTCGGTCGTCGGAGGGGCATACAGCAAACATTGTCAAATGGAAGTCGGAGGGGCATTTCAAAAATTTTCGTCCATGAAAAAAATAAAAAGAAAAAGAAAAAGAATATATATATGGGCCCGCTTCAGGGGACTCTCCTGGTTCCTGCAAACATGTGGCTAGCTAATAAATGGGCATCAGTCAGATTGGACGGAAAGCTTCAGCTTGCTGAATGGCTAAAAAGCCACAATCACTAGAGTAGCAGGACACCGGTAAGATTGGTGAAATGGAAAAGAGATGGTCGTGTTAGATCTTCTCAGCTCTGAGCAACAGGTTTTCATCCTTTCGCTCGGCAAGTTTTCTTTTTTAGACATTTTAGGTAATTTCATAATAATAATTATGTTCCTCTTAGGAACTCAGCTTGCATGTCACGAGTATTAACGATTCAAGTTATCAGTCTGTCTATATAGCTTCAAGGTTAAACATTCTATAGACACTTTTTCAGCTTCAAGACTAAGACTTTGGAAAGTATGTTGGTGGGTTATGGGGACACTGGACCCAGTTTCCAGTTTGGACTCGGATAGTCCACCGAGCTATGCTCATAAGCGAAGCTGGATAATGCTGCCAGAAGAACTCCGGGTCTAAGTGTGGGGTTCCCCGGCCTCATTCTTATGATTGGATAATCCAGCAGCCTAGCTCAGTTGGTAAGGCACGCAAGAGGCATTCAGGAGGTCTTGGGTTCAATCCCTATTGGCCTCATGTACCTTCCTGGGCATGCTTGGCGCCCGCCGACTAGAGATAGCCCATTGGTTCCCCCCCATTGGTCCCCCCCCATTGGTCCCCCCAATTGGCATGAAAAATGCAGTCTCTGCTGATGTTCATAGGGGAAGGAGTAATCCGGGATTCACAGCGCCTGGCCACTCAGATGATGCTCGATCCCTCTGCTACCAGCTGTCCCTCTGCTGCCCGGGGCTAGGTCCCACTTGCACGAACTAAGAGATACTGACCGTAGATAGCAAAGATCAACGGCCGAAATCTCCTAATTTGCGCAAGTGGGACCTTGCCCCGGGGCCATGTCCCACTTCTCGAGGTCTTGTTACTTTCCGCATGATTTTTGCACCCTGCAAAACACTTTCGCACCATTTTTACACAGTGGCCGTTACCGGCCCAGGCAGGGTCCGAATATGACACCGTCGCCGGGAGGTTTTATGACTTTGACTTTTGCTGGTTTTGTTCTGGTTTAGACTCTACATGGCTCCTTGCGGTTTGGAGTCTACATGGCTCCTTGCCATCAGATCTGAAAATCTCACGGCCCTAGTGTGACCACGCTGGAAAATACACGAAACATACACTAAGCCCCCGCAACCTGGGCTGGTTAGTCCGATGATAATATATATATATTTTCTTTTAATGCAAATTGGGGGAACCAACGGGCAATCTCTAGGGGAGGGCGCCGAGCATGGCCAGGCCGGTACATTAGGCCAATGAGGAGGTATTGGGTTCAATCCTTCAGTGCCCATTGGCCGAGCTATTGTATTGCTTTTTTATTTTTTTATTTATTTTTATTCTTTCGTATCTATATTCCTTTCTCAACTTCTCTTTTTGCCTTTCACTACGTTCTCCTAAGGCTATCTAGAGGGGACCCCTGCAAGCATAGTTTCCTCTCACTGTGAAGGGGAGATTTCATGTTTTTTTTTTGTTTTTTTTTTTTTGGGGAAAAGATTTTATGTTGCCACTTCCCTTTTGTTTGTGATTTTTTTTTTTTTAATCATTACTTTCTGATTCTATCAGATTTGCAGCTCACGATGTGTTCGTACAGCTCAGCCACACATAAAGGCTCAACAGTAAATAACATTGAGTGTGTTCATACAGCTCAGCCACCTTTAAAAAAAAAAAAAAAAAAAAAAAAAAAAGGCTGTCTGCTGCCCTGATAGAAAACGGGAGGTCAAAACAGATGTAAAAGAACACAAACGAGATTGATGGAGAACGGCAGTGGAAAAAGTCGCTGGAGCAGTCGACAACGCGTGGCGGCATTTGCTGCACTGATGTTTGTTTCACTGGTGCTGCGATGTGCATGGATGGGGTGCTGTTACAAGCACGGCATCACGAAGAGCACCGAATCTCTGTTTCCCACCGTCGATCACACAGGTCGACGGCCAGAAGCAGAGTATCCAAAAATATGTCTACTGGCCCCTCCGCGCCGCCCGCCATGTCATTCACCGACCGCAGCGGACGATAATGATGAGCCTCACGTGCCTTGTGCTCCATGATTCATGATTATCGCAGTGGATCGCTCTTTTTTTTTTTTTTTTTTTTGAAAGGGCGATGACCTTGAGGTATTCTCATCGGACTAACCAGCCCAGGTAAATTCAATATTGTGTCTAATCTGACATCGGGTGGGAACCCCCAATGGGGGACACCGGCCAGGGGACAGCCGGTAGCAGAGGGACCGAGCATCATCTGAGTGGCCAGTGGCTGTGCCTCCCCGATTACCCCTCCCCCTATGAACATCAGCAGAGACTGCTTTTTAATGCCAATTGAAAGTGCTATGGCTTTGAGGTATTATCATCGGACTATACAGAGTCTCTGCTGATGTTCGTAGGGGGAGGGGTAATCAGGGGGCCACAGAGACAGGCCCCTCAGATGATGCTCGGTCCGTCTGCTACCGGCTGTTCTCTGGCCGGTGTCCCCCACTGGGGGGGTGGTTCCCTGAAGCCAATAAGGCCACCCCGGGCCGAAAAGGCCACCCCGGACCGAAAAGGCCAACCCGGGCCGCAAAGGCCAACCCGTGTCAGATTAGACACAAGATTGGTTAGTTCGATGGTAATACCTCACGGCCATCGCACTTTATTAAAAAAGAAAAAAAGAAAAAAAAAGAAAAGCTCGGCCTGCTCAGCCCGGACCAACTAGCACCGTTTAGAACCGTGTGTGGCGTTCTTTTCGCATAAACATCATGGGACCTGACATAGACATCATGACAGTACAGGCTATGCATCCACACTTCCACAGAAATCTCAATATTCTCAATTTCTGCAAAAAAAAAAAGGCAAGGCGCGAAGCTTCAAAAACACCCCCCACTAAAAAAACCATAGAAGCTTGGCCCCAACGCAAAGTGGCCAACTAAATGGGCAGCTCCCTTCACGAAAACAAAGACAATCTACACTACCGGAGCAGTCGACTGACGGATGTCACGAACGTGATCTGAAAAGGAGGAGCACAAGCCCAAATCGGACCTACCTTCTTCACCCGAACACAACGTACGGTCATTATAGCTGTATTTGAGGCATCTTTCATTCTAGATACAGCTATAATGACCGTACGTTGTATTCGGGGGAAGAAGGTAGTCGGCCCTGGCTTCCTGGGCAAGCTTGGTGCCCCCCATCTAGAGACTGCTGATGTCCGTAGGGGGAGGGGACGGGGGACGGGAGGGGAGGCACAGTGACTGGCCCATCGAAGAAGCTCGGTCCTGATGCTACGGGCTGACCCCTGGCCAATATCGCCCACCTGCTGTAGGAGGTATCGCACCTGCTGGTGGGTGCAGCTCCGGGCTGTTCCCTCGTTGGAAGCCTGAGCACGGATGTAATACTATAATGACAATAGAAAAAGTCCTCAAAGGCCGTCGTGTCCAGATTCGACAGGTAATTGGATTGGTTGGGCTTAAAAGAATTAGCCTTTAGAAAAAACAGAAAAAAAAACAAGCTCAGTTGGTATAATAATGAGCCCTTGAAATACAGACAAGGTTCGCATCCAAATGGAACTAGATGAATGAAGTTCTTGAATTACCTTGGGGCGTCCCCGCACGGGACACGAAACGAAAAACGAAACGAGTGCATCTTCCTGCAGAAAATGACCAGGTTCATCGGTTTGCTATAAATAGTAACGGGTGTATTTTGCCACCTTTCGTGGGCAGATGCACTCGTTTCGTTTTCGTTTCGTGTGCCGTGCGGCGAGACCCTTGGACGAGTCAGTTGGAATAACGCCGTCCCCACTATTCAAGTTCGCATGTGAGCAGGAAGTGGCGATAGTCAACCGTCCTCTTCCACCGGAGCGCTGCCCTGCTGGACATGGGGGATGGCCACACCACTCTGGAAATGTGCAAAATGAAAACGAACTTGTTGCTAAAACAATGCCAGATGCACCCGCCACATTTTTGTCTTTTTCAAATTTCGAGAGTGGTGTGGCGAGGCCCATGCACTGGACTCCATTCTATCAAGAGTCATCTGTAGCGGCGGTTGGGTGCATGCCTAGCAGGATGGGGGATCGAGGACCTGTCAGGGAATCTATTCGGATATTAGTTCTTGATAGACCGACACATGGTGCAGCTGGAGAAACAACATTCAAGACAGAGGTGCACACACTCAGTAGAATAATAGATCAGATTCAGGCCGTCCATTCAGAGGGAGAACTATTGAAATCCAGACCGAGTTTGAAGGCAGTGGCACCGGATGACCAGAACAAAATCATTCTTGATTAAGAAATTGGGAAAGAAACTCGCTGAAGTAGTTGATTCCACGTGGCGACATTTGCTGTGATGATAGTTAGCTCAACGCCTACGGCAGCGTCCATGGATGGGGTGCGTTCTGGACCAAGGAAGATTGGATTTAGTTCCCGAATCTGGATGTGTTATGTGCAGAGATGCAGGAAAGCAGATCAATCCCAATTTTCTCATATTTCCACAAACGAGTCCAGGTTCAGGAATTCAATCCAATCCTCTGTGCTCATGGGACCAGGGCCCGGATCTTTGTTTTCTATAACCACCTATCTCAATGGTAGACAGTCGGAAAGCGAGAATCTTGGTTTGTTTGGCTTTGCAGGTCTGGGACTTTTCTTTAGTTCGAGACTAGGATTTCAGGACAGCTGCCTAGAATTGGCGTTTCTCTGTTCCTAGATCTTTCCAGGCCTCCTGGGCTTTCAGTTCTTTTTCGAAGTGGGTGAGCCATTGCTCGTAACCTAAACTGGCTGATGCAGTCAGGAAAACTCGGGGTAGATTTGTGAGGTCCCCGGCCTCTTTTTGCCCTGGCTAACATGAGTTTCTGTTGGGGAGAAAAAAAAAAAGGGCAACGGCTCGTGGGTCACAACCCACGTTTTGAATGGGCAAAAAAAACAGTCGTCCGCCGGTTGGGACGAATGGGCAAAAAAAACAGTCGTCCACAGGTCCGTCCCGACCGTGGTTCAAAACGGCAATAATAACAGTGGCCCGCGTTATACACATGGTGCCTGTTCAAAACAGGCACTTTTGTCTTCTTCTCTTTTTTTTCTTTTGGCTGCAATTTTTTTATTATTATTATTTTTTTTTTTAATCCATCGTATGGTCGCGCCACTCCGCACCGCGCGGCAGCTGGAACGAAAAAAACAAAACAAAACAAAAAAAAATCATGGTCGGGCCACGCCGGGGTTTGGCCGATATATCTGGACCATGGCCAATCTGGGGTGTGGCCGAGACATCTCGGCCGTGCCCAATCGGGGGTGTGGCCGAGACATCTCGGCCGTGGCCAATCTGGGGTGTGGCTGAGACATCTCGGCCGTGCCCAATCTGGGGTGTGGCCGAGACATCTCGGCCGTGGCCAATCTGGGGTGTGGCC
>BFEA01000153.1:119503-131026 GCA_003427395.1 Chara braunii | reverse complement strand
TTGCCGCCAAGGGGAGAGAGAGAGAGAGAGAGAGAGAGAGAGGGGTTGCAAAGATGGATTCCTGCTGATGGCTGAGGTGTTTCGCAATATATTTTTGTCATCGTCCTTCGCCGCAGCGTGGCTGAGGCGGGTCCACTTGTTTGACTAAAAGATGCCCCAAATTCAATTGTAATGACCGCACGTTGTATTCGGGTGAATACTCTATCTCCATCTACCTTGTGCCGTCTGTCCATCGCTGCTTCATCTTTCTTAATGTATCTTAAAAAAATACTACGCCATCCTTCCCCATCTCTCTCTTGCGACGATCTGTGTTTCGTAGTACACGCCGAAGAAGTCCGAAACATCTCGCACTTGCACCCCCAGTTTCGTAATGGGAATGCTCGTTTCAAGTGCGAATTTATCCGCTCTTGAAATAACCAGCCCCCTAAATTTGTTGTTGTATAGTCGATAAGTCAGAATTAACTCGCACTTGTACTCTCATTCCCGAAATCGAAGCACTCGAGCAGTAAAGCCGCGTCTCTTCGCGTCCCAAAAATAAAGAAGTCCTTTTCTATTTGCGAATTAACTCGCTACTAAACCAACCACGAAGGTATTTTATGTTTGTGCGACGAAATTGACATGCTCATTTGAAGTGCGAATTTATTCGCACTTGAGCTAACCACGCCCCTAAATTTCTTGTTGTGTAGTGGATAAGACCGAATTAACTCGCACTTGCACCCTCGGTTTCGAAATCGAAATGCTCGTTTCAAGTACGAATGTGTTCGCTCTTGTTCCAACCAGGAACCTAATTTCTTACTGTACGGTAAATACGTTCGAATCAGCTCGCATTTGTACTCTCGTACTTGTACTCTCGCCTGGATGCAAGTACGCCCCTTATGCTATGTGGGAGAAAAAGTGCGAGTTTACTCGCATATATCCAAACCACTTGCACATTGAACTGAGTATCAAGAAGAGCAGTCGTTTTCAACCAGCACAACAGAATGAGTGGGAGAGGAGTTGGACTTGAGATACCACTTCAGCTTCAAATCAGGGTCCGCAAAAACAATATGGATTCGAATGTTGTTGTTGCACTGTTATGTGATAAATATTAGAAATGCGAGTTTGCTCCCTCTTGTGTATTTCCCTAACCTCGTCATACGTTGACGTTATTTTCTTGTTGTACAGTTGTCTTGTTAATCTTCTCTTCAAATGGGTGTCCAATCCGTCCCCTGTGTCACGCCACCGCCACCGTCGCGACAACGTGGAGAAGACGATGTTCGAGAACGTCGTTCTTGTGACAACAGCCCGGAAACTCCCTCTGATCAGCCTTGCGGTTTGAAAAGGGAGTTCTCAATTTTTACCCCGGCGAATCATTCAGGCTCGTCTGCGACGTCCACTCGGCGTCGTTTTGTTCGCTTTATCGATGTTCCTGATGGTCAGCGCTTATTTACAGCGCTAATCCCCGATAGTGGGGGTATTCGGGATGTGGCGACATTTCCCGGTGGATGGATGTTCATGGACACAAATTTTTGTGGTGTGTCCGAAACGACTGCATCAGATCTCGTGCGGAGAGCGGGTAGACTGTGTGAAAGAATTGAAGTTACCCAACCCCTAGCATTTGACTATGGTCGTTCGTTCGTGGATACAGACTTCTACGGGACGCCCGACAGAAACAGATCTGATGGGGAACAGTGCGGTGCATCCGATAGAAACGGGTTTGATAAGGAACAGGCAACGGAACGTGAGTGTGAAAGTGTCGAGACAGCTAAGAGAATTGCATGTGAAGCCGGGAAAATTGGCTCTTTGTCGATGACAACCACAGGTGCAATGGGACATTGGCAGATTGGTTTTGTAGACACAAATTTCTATAGTTCATCGGAGTCCTCCCAATCTGATTTGTCGAGGACCGCTCCCGCGGACAAATCTGAATTCATAGATGCAGCGCATAGGTCCCCAACAAAAAGTCACCCTAGAACTCCCAAAGCAGTCCTTCAGGTTTTGTCTCATTCCCTACCTGGAGAAATGAGAAGATATAATCGAAAAAATAGGCCGGTTAAAAGGTCGGAACATTCAAACAGGGCCAAAAGTCGATTGAATAAAACTAACATTGCGCTCGTCACGAGGCACAAATGTTGTAAGAACAAAAAAAGTCAGTTTTGATTTCGTTCAAAAAATATAATATGTCCGTTTTGACGAAATGGCTGTTGACGTATCGATCCACTACCCGGCGTCAATCGACAATATGATCGAGCTCAGTGCACTTCGGCAGTATCTTGTGCGACGACTAGATAAGCGAGAACAACTGCTTCATGGTGTAAGCATCGTTGTCCTTCAGCTTTTTCGAGAAAACACTAAAAGTCGCGTCTATGTCGGTATGCGTGTGGCCAACGAGCATGAAGCCCACTTTGACATCTTCGAAAATCCCGAATTGCACCAGAAGGGAGGCCAAACACATAAGTTATCGGTTTTTGTTTTCCCTCCAGCAATTGTCCGCTTGGATTCGGAGGTGGCATGGCCTTTTATGTCCCGACGCTTGCAACTCACATAGAGTCCGCATGACGCACGTCATGGTGTCATCGGAACCCTGCGCATAGAATGGCAAATACGTGTAAACATAAATGGACGGTTTCCTGCCGTGAGCTACGACCACGGTCAGGTTCGTTTTCATCAGCATGTCGTCTCGATGATCCTTGGAGTAATTATACATGCCGATGTGAGGAATGGTTGTCTTTTTCTGATCCATTTCATCCATTATAAGACAAAGGTATTCCGTGGGGTTCAAAATGGAACAAAGTTTTTATTCACTGTAATCCGCACAGTGAGCGACCTGATCTAGTTGGTGTTCACGGTGTTTTTCGTCGAAATAGTTACGGTTATGAAGGCGAAGGGCGTTATCTCTGCCCTGTCTAAGACAGACACACTCGCCACACTTTGTGAATGAGTTGGACTTGGCAAGGTCAGCATGCCACAAGTAATTTCTCCATATGGAGTAGAAGACTTGCTCTGAAACGACGGTCTGACCTGCCGCTTCCAAGTCCGCCTTGATGGACTCGTATACAAGGAGTTTCGTGAAATAAGCAGGGAGCCTAACTTTAGGTCTCTGTGAGGTCCCCCTCACAACCATTTCGTTAGGCATAGCATTGCTACTGGGGGTCCGGCGTTCCCAAAACGCTGGACCCCCTACATGTATCTAGTTTATGGTTGAGACCAAATTAAAAAAAAAAAAAAAAAAAAATTTTTTTTTTTTTTTTTTTTTTAGGTATCTGGTCTCAACCATAGACCAGATACATGTAGGAGGTGTTTTGGGAACGCCAGAGCCCCAGGAGCAAAAAAATCCGACAGGATTTTGGCAAAAAAAAATCAGTTTTGATTTCGTTCAAAAAATATAATATGTTCGTTTTGACGAAATGACTGTTCGTCGACAAAAGCATCGTCGGCGTGTCGAAACCGCATCTCTTCAAATTCTTCATGCGTGACAGCAGTCCCGTCATGGTGTACAAAAAGTACTGCACCGATGCGGAATGGATGCCGGAAGGCAGACCAGTTCACTGGTTCCCCGTTGTCGATGGGCGGTACGCAAGCCCTACCTCCCCTCCAGAACCATGTGTTATTCCTCGTATCGTTAAAGAGGATTTTCGGATGGCTCGTGACAGTGTCCAAAAATTCCTCGAAGTCCTTGAACGGCATAGACACATGTGGCAGACATATAGGAAGGAGGAGGTCGACAAGCGGAAGGATGCTTTGTCTTACTGGAAAGCCGTCTTCGTCGAGGCGGACGATATGATCGAAGAGGAAAAGAAGAAGGAGATGAGAGGGGGTGAGGAAGACGATGTCGTCGGGGCGAAGAAGCCCAATGTCTACCCTCACGCCTTCTGGCCACTATGAGTCGAAACTCTGGATGACGTTCAAGAAACCAACCCTCCTTCACCAAAGGCTTCGCATACATATGTAGGACCGAGGGCGGGCCGTCCAAAAGTGGACTTCGACCCTCTGCGCCATATAAACAAAGGTGATTTTCCGATTGTTAGGCCGCCCGATGAGGAACTGTCTCAAGGTGTCCCGTTCTGGGTTGGCATAGCACAGTCTGAGGTTGTGGACGACCGTTCCTCACCTCATTTCGGTTGTTTATGTATACAGTGGTGGGTGCCTACAGGT
Organism: Chara braunii; assembly: GCA_003427395.1. Taxonomy (NCBI): domain Eukaryota; kingdom Viridiplantae; phylum Streptophyta; class Charophyceae; order Charales; family Characeae; genus Chara; species Chara braunii. The sequence continues at coordinate 126,892 of BFEA01000153.1, read as the reverse complement.
TACTTGTCCGATCTTCGCGAAAGGTACTCCAGCGCTTGGACGAAAAGGTGGAAACTTTCCACTTCGGACGAGGAACAATGGCAACGCGCCGAAACCGTGGCTTATTCGTGGAAAAGACCCTTTCGCAAAGGGACGGATGGGAGCAAATTCGTGACAGGCCTTACAATACCGACATCCGTTTGCGAGAAAGCGCTTGCGGCCCTGGGGACGACTGTCTTTGCGGTCCGTCCGACGTGCCCGTTTAGTTAAATGCGAACTGATTCGGATTTGTGAGCTACGAACTCCACAAAGATAATGACGAGACGTTAACTGCGAACTAGTTCCGGTTTCTTGTCCTGCAGGATGGATGACGACAACACACCATTGTGCGACGTTGTGTACGAGACAAGGTCATACGAAACCTCGTCGTATGCGAGCGAGTATTCGTTTTCAATCGAGAACGTGGACAGGGATCTCATCATGATGAACAAAAATATTTGGGCACGAGGAATGGTCAGTCTTAACAAGGATTATTTGCATGTCGAAGCCGGGGTCGGCCTCGACGGTTACATTGAGCCGAAACACGTGTTGTTGATGGACAAACTACAATAGTTCGGGATAGGGGGTCGAATATGTGGTACCTCTACTGGAGTTCAGAAGAGGTCCGACATGGGAAGTTCCGTCCAGTCAGGAGGAGAACCTTCAAGTCGACGATATGCTCGACGCATGGGACTCACAAGATTGGGATTGTATGGACAAACAACATGCTAAACTGTGCGTTTGCTACTGCATCGGAAAGCCGCAATTGCGTTTCCCTGTAGTCATAGACAGGTATGGCCTAGCGCGTCTGTTCAGCCGAGGCACCCCTGTACTAACTCTTTTTACGGCGGCCAAGCTTGATGGCAAGCGAATGAGAGTTTTTTTCCTTGTGAGAGAAGACTTTTGCGAGCCCACATCCGCGGGTGCTCTGAAGCGCTTCCGCGAACGATTCGAAATAGATCCATCGCTCGCAACAGAGTTGAATCAAAGGGTTGACTGTTTGGTACATGCACAACTTCACTTCCTTTTCGGATTATGTGAGGATATATTCTTCACTTTGGAACACAAGGACAACTACAGTGAGTACACTTTACGAAAAGTTTCGCATCACCGTTCGGGTGTCCAAACATTGGAATTCGTAGGTGGTAGGCGGAGACAGATCTACGACTATCCTTACTGTGACGATGGACACCAGTCGCCCTGACCTGCCATGTGAGCCTCCCTGTTTGGGGATTTCCACAACTCTGAGTTAGTTCGCACTTTGCTGCTGTACTCATAAGAAAACCTCGCGGTTCATCGACGACCGCGTTGTTCACATTAGTCTAAACTAACTCGTCATTGTTGTCACTTTTTCCACCCCGTGGTCCTTAATGGTAGAGTGGTCTTACCGTTCCACATTAATGACTTCTTGGAAATGAGTCGAGATCAAGAGGTGGTTGCAGGACTTGCGCTCGCTTGCGAAGTGCGGATTTAGTCCCACTTATTGAACCACATGAACTACGTGTAGAAAAAAGGTCGAGATTAAATGGCGGTTGTAGAACTTGCACTCTCATCCGAAGAGCGAACCAATTCTCAATTATCGAACCCTTTCGTGCACATCAAGATTTTTTATTTCTTGCTTATGCACCAGTTTTTTTTTTTATGCACTCAGGAGAATCGCAATGAACGCTCTTCCTTGCGTTTCTCCGCTGATGCAGAAGGGATATCGGTACTTCGTCGTGGAGCACGAAGTCCTCAGCGCAGGACATCGATCTGATCATTTTGTCAAAGAATATTTGGGAAGACATTGCGCGTTCTACTGTGGGCTGTGACTACCTGCACCTCGAAAATGATGTTACCCCCGACGGAGAAATCCCTTCGTGGCAAAGTGCGGAAGAAGGACACATGCGGATTTGCTGTGATGCAGGGTCGAACTTTTGGTACCTGTACACTATGCTGAAGGATGTTTACTCCTACTCTATCGGGTTGGAGCGAATTCTGAAGACGGAACCCGTCGAAGAGGAACCCGTCCAAACTTCTGAGATGGTTGAAGCATGGCACATTCTATGTGAGAAACTAAAATGGATGTCGTTGGACAAGTTGCATCAAAAACTGTGTGTCTCGTTTTGCCTCGGCGAACCGACGAAGTAGGCGCCGGTGATCATTAACTACTTCGTTCGAGTGAGGGTGTGTAACCGTGGCACCACCGCCGTGACGCTCTTCACTGTCGTGAAGGTGGACGGCTGACGAATGAGAGCTCTATTTCTCGTAAGGGAGGAATTTCACGGTGTCAAACTCACTTCTTTTCAAGCGTTTCACACATCCGTCCCTACTGGTTCCCTTGCGCGGTTCAAAAACAGGCTAGCCATAGATCAAGCACTCAAAGATGAGCTAGATTTGCGATTGATTGTTTGGTGCACCAACAACTTCACTACCTCTTCCATAGCTGCGACGAAATAAATTTCACAGTCGAACATAGGGACAACGAATTGCGAGTTGTTTACCGTCCTCTGTATTATGCAGCCTCAGGACCTCAGGATGTGATACTACGCAACGGGAAGACGAGATATGTGTGCAACTGCCCTTACTGCGATGGTGGACATCCGCATCTACACCACCGGTGTTAGCCTCGCACTACGGGTACATCCCATTGAATTTTGTTGAATGTAGACGACGGTGGTCGGCGCAGATTAGAACAGTCATGGTTTAGAGTAGGTTGACAACACTGGGATTCCTGGATAACGCCACCTTCCGGTCCCGGATGATGATGACTGTTCGGCTTTCTACGGAGAGAAGATCGTGGCAGTCCGCCGTTCTGGGGAGCCCGTTTTCCGTTCCAAATCTGTAACTCGACCAATTTGAATTGAATTTTTAGAGATATCCTCGTGGCACTGCGCGACTTGAGAAATATGGAATGAGATCTTCATGCCCGAATTCCTGAAGCAAATCGCTGGCCATCGAGTTCGACATAGATGACCACAACGACAATGATCGTGGCAGCCTACTCGAAGACTTCACGTGCTGCTACCATGGAGATCGTACCAACTCTTTTCGCGCGATGCATGATACGAAGATAGTCACCGTCTCGGCATATTCGGATTCCATATGTGAATAGACTCGCATTTATCACCTCATGCCTTTTGCGAAGGGTCTGGCCGTATCACATTGCAGACATCGTGTGGGGCTTGGATGAGCTTCTGTGTGGGACTTGTGTACACAAGTGAACATCGTGTCGGGCTTGGATGAGCTTTTGTCTACTGTAGGACTTCAGCACGAATCAGCGCTTGTGTACGTCTTTGACTTGAATCAACTGTACATGCTGGTACCATGGAGATCGTACTAACTGTTTTCATGCGACTCATGATACGAAGATAGTGATCGTATCAGGGTATTCGGATTCCATATGCGAATAGACTCACATTTACCACCTTGCGATGGGTCTGGCCGTATCTAAGAGCTTCTGTATGGATCTTGTGTAGGCAGGTCAACATCGTGCCGGACTTGGATGAATTTTTGTCTAATGTGGCACTTCGGCACGAGTTAGCGTTTGTGTGGGTCTTCGGGTTCAATCAGTTGTTGTGTAGGACTTTCGTTGAACTTGTTTTCGACATATGCGTGTTTGAGGTAAGGCATGGTTATTTCCAAGTGTAATGTACAACTTTTCGGCTTGTGTTTTGTTTCGGTTGAGCTTCTGTTCGAAGTGACCGTAGTACGTAGGGCCTGTGTTCGACGACTCGTGGATCTGGCGACGAGGGCGTATCATGTAGAATTTTCGGAACCGTCTTGTGTAGATGAGGGCATGTCATGTAGACTACATGACGTAGCCTTGAATGACATTTAAAAAACCTACATGTACCTTAGAACGTGTGCTTCAATGATTTTTTGAAATACTCCATGTACTTTGTGATTTCTGGAAAACTTTTGTGTACTTTGCAACGTGGGATGGAATGTTTGCTTGCATTGAATGATTTGGGAACGCCTCTGTGTACTTTGCAGTTTGCGAATGAATGATTTTTTTGCATTGACCTTGGGAAAAACCACAGGCGACTTGCAAGTGTTACCCTCTGTCCATCCCTCTGACTTTCATAATACTGATGTTGCAAGTGTTTCGATCTCTCATCTTCATGTCATGGCATGCATGTATATTTTCGCTGAAAAGATGATCATGTGAAGGAGGGGATCGTTGTTTGCGATGACAAGACTGAATGTTATGAATCGATGTTGCCGATTTGTCCACGCAAACGTCCATATTAAATCACCACACTTATGGTGTGCGCACCTAGCTCTCCATCTAAGTGCGAGTTCACTCGGACTTGTTGTGTGAACCCCGAGTGATGAACTCAAGTGACAGTTCACTCGCACTTACCTTAGACATCACTGGGAGTTAGGAATGGAGAAAATGTCGTTTGATTAGGGGGAAAAAAAGTCAATTGCACGAATACATCGGGCAAAGCTACATGCTCCTCTGGTAGTACAGTACATGTACTTCAAAGCATGTAGAAACCTTGTGAACACTCGGTTAGGGACCTGAGGACTGGGTGTAGGCCTCACAACGGTAGTTATCATTTACCGACTTTATTTACGAGTGTCTACATGTCCGTATGTGTCGTTTGATAGGTGTGTGTGTGATGTGTAGGGTGCATAATGTCGTTGAGAGTGTCGACAACGATGGGTATGCGTCCCGAGACGCACATGCGTTTAGCTGAACCGTTTCCTCCTTGTGCGAAATCGGTGCGGCGTTGTGACGATCATGTTTCGATCCACGGAGCAACCACAAAGGACGTCGAAGAGGACCCGTGGATGACCGTCGTCCCGTTCTTGAACCGGGATCTCGACGATTGGTGCGAGGGTAATTGGGAGACGATGGAGAGTGCCTGCCCTTGGGCGAGCCATTACAAGTTTGCCAATATGTTAGAGATCGGGAACCTCATTGCACTGCCTGATGGTGTTCTTGAGCACAAGTTCCTGAACCGTATGTGCAAAATAGCCCGTTGCATCAGCCGCTATTTCAGTCGCCTCGACTGCCACTACATCAGGTCTTCGCCACGAGCTTGGGGAAGGTCGAGGAAACAAGAGTTGGTGGAATGCGCTCGTCATTGTCAATTCTTGAAGCACTACCCACTCCGTTGCCCCGGGATTTCTCTATAGACTGTGTCGTACTGTTGTGTGCGGTTGACTGTATCCGGATATGATTTCCCCAGAGTGCTCTGTGTCGATACTTCGGACAAAAGTGGGAAACTCGTCAATGCAGTTGTGTGTGTGTCACGCAACGAGGTGGTAATTGAGGGGTCCAATTTTGTGCCTATGTGTGGGCGTCCTGATGTAGATGGGTGGCCAAATTTGGTGATAGCAGGTCAGATCACAAATTTTTCGTTGTGGCATGAGGTGGAAGAGAAAGTGTCCGACATACGAGACTGTATAGGTAGTTCCTGAGCACGACCGGGAGGGTTCGTTATAATGAAATACATGCCTGTATTCTCGAAAAATGCAACAGTCGAGGAACCGCAGATCCATGTATATGGATCGTCAATGAATGTCATGTATGGCTTCGGTTCGCGACGTCGTCGGGCTAGATTCGGACAGGTTGCCAGACCTTGTGTTTAAGGTGAAAGGAGCGAGAGGTGTGAAAGGCATGTGTGTAGTCGGAAATGGTAAATATGAAGTAGTCGAAAGAGGTGTGAGAGGCAGTAGTTGCATGTCTGTAGTCTTTGTGTGCTGTGCAATGTGTGATTGACTGATTTTTTGTAAGGAATGGTTTTCGAAAACACCGTTGTGGTGTTAAATGTTTTTTTTTGCATTGAACGATTTTTCGAAACTCTCCGTGCGGTGTACAACTTGACCTTTACGAAAACGAAAGGCGGAGTTCATGTTATGAACAAATCTTATGTTTCTTGTCCATGCAAAGATTTTATGATATTTTCACCCAGGAATATACAAATGACAAACCAACGTCCATGATGAATCATCACGCTGATGGTGTGTGCACATGCTTCTCCATCTAAGTGCGAGTTCATTCGCACTTCTGCTGTGATTCCCGAGCAATTCACTTAATTAAGAATTCACTCGCACTTTGCTTCAACTTGACCTTTACAAAAACGACAGGCAACTTGTAAATGTTTCCCTCTTTCCACCTCTCCCGACTTTCACAACAGTGACCTTGCAAATGTTTCGCTCTCTTATCTTCATGTGTTGCGATGCATGCATGTTTTCGATAAAAAGATGCTCATGTCAAGTAGGGGATCGAACGCACCGTCGGTAAGCACCTGCACATCACGAAGCAGATCATCGTCGGGTCCTTGTGTTGTCGACTCCCACATGATGACTACACTGAATCATGGCAAGATGACCGGACCGCCTCTCCAATGTGGATCTAATGGTGGATTGCGCCAAATTTGCTCTCATAGTTCCACACCGGGGATGGGGGCCGGGATCCGACCACTGTTCGCTTGTAAGGCATCATATTATGAGTTGATATATCCGACATCCACAACTGCTTGGTGAGCATCTAGTGCTACGCCAATAAGTTCCAAACACGGCCGCAAAGTCCCCTAAGAGTGTTCATTGTCGGTTCCTCACGTCGTCGATTCCCACGTGATGACTGTAGTAAACAGCGACAGGATGGCAGGTCCCCCTCTTCGGAAATGGATCAAACAGTTGATTGCGTCAAATCTGCTCTCAAAGATCCACACCGGGTAGAAGGTCCTGGAATCAGCCACTGCTTGCTTGTAAGCACCATATGATGTGTCGATACAATCGACATCCAAAACTGTTTGGTGAGCATCTAGTGCTACGCCAATAAGTTCAGAAGACGACCGCAAGGTCCCCTAAGAATGCTTTTAGCAGTTCAGAGTTCCGACGGCCGACTGTTTGGCACTTCGTGAGGGTGGTCATTTCTACCGATGCAGAAGGTTAGTGATCACTTCCCTTGCTTGTATACATGCCGACGGGTACTCAGCGTTGCATACATGTCGTACTGTTGGCCCCCGCTGGATACATTAGCGTCTCGGATGCATCCCACAAAAGAACCTAACACGCTGCGGGCATGCAAATCCCGTAAGAGTGCTAATGGCAATCCGCACCAACAACTGATAACCTGCGGGAACCAAATACACAACCATCACCAACGACTACTTCACACTTTTTGAAGGTGGTCTGCCACTTCTTGAAGGTGGTCAGTCACCAAACAGAGCATGACCTGACATCAACCTCGCATCACAGTTCATTACCGAGTGCAAATGGCGCTCCGGGAACACGGCCAATGACTGTTTGACACTTCCTTACGGTGCTCTGTCGAACACCGATAACTGCGAATTGACTCGCTGTTCAACTAGTGTCTCTCTCTCTCTCTCTCTCTCTCTCTCTCTCTCTCTCTCTCTCTCTCTCTCTCTCTCT
>BFEA01000153.1:102488-119473 GCA_003427395.1 Chara braunii | reverse complement strand
TCTCTCTCTCTCTCTCTCTCTCTCTCTCTCTCTCTCTCTCTCTCTCTCTCTCTCTCTCTCTCTCTCTCCCTCTCTCTCTCTCTCTCTCTCTCTTTGAACAAGACGCCCGTCATCAGAGTTTCGACGGACGTCCTTGGGGGGCATAATTATTTTATTTCCCTGTGAGTTGGGTGTATGCATTTGCTGATTTGTTTCATTGTCGCATACAGGGCGTTTGCCGATCGCAATGGCCATCTCGGAGTGGATGACCCCGGGTCTTTGGCGTGAGCGCATGGCATACCCTTTTCCCCCATGCTCGCTTCGCGTTTCCGGCAGTGGAGACTCCACTGTTATTGATGGTGCAACAAGAGACGACTTCGACTGTGATCCTTGGATGACGGTCGTCCCGTTCACTGATGCTCACCTGGACTCATGGGAAGAACATCAATGGGACGAAATGCTCAGGGAGTGTTTGTTGGCGGACGACTACAAGTTCGCTAACATGTGCGAGTTCGGGGATGTTTTATTTATGTGCCTAGAGCGGTGCTCGGCTCAGTTCGGTGTCGTCACTTGAGTGCAAAGCTGAATATTTCTCGCCATCACAATGTGTTGGCCTGCAACGTCGTGACTGCTCAAAATGGTCCCGTGCGCTGAAACACGAGTTGCTTGCCTGTGCACGACATTCCAAGTTCCTCGATGAGTACCCGTTGCGCTCTCCAGGGCTGTTGCCTCAAGCAGTTTCCTACTGCTGCGTTAGATTGCGTCTCGGGAGGTTATTCTTGTCTAGGGTCCTTTCCGTCGCGTGTTCGAATCGGAATAGGACCTTGACTTACGTTGTGGTCTACGTGTCCAGGAATGAGTTGCACCTCGGGGGAGACGGGAAGGGTTTGGTCACAAGAGAATTGGAAGGGGCATGGGATTTGGTAATCGGGGGTAAGGTGGACGATGTGGACGCATGGCGTGAGGTTGACGCTCAAATGTCCTCTATACGGGATGCTATAGGCAGGTCTTTGGCTGGAAGGACCGGGTTCGTCCGTATGAAATATGTTTCTATGTCACGGAAGATGCTCCAGTCGATGCGTCACAGTGTCGTATGTTCGCCTGTTCAAACTTTCAATGAACGCATGTACACACCGACCGGTCGTCATCGGTTGACATTCTAAACATTGGGTGATGTTTTTGCGTGCCGTCGGGAATCACTTCACGTTGTCGGTGTTCGCACCCACCTCTCCATTTAAGTACAAGTTCACTCGCACTTATGGTGTGAACGCCGAGCAATCCACTTAAGTGACAGTGCATCTAACTGCGGTGACCGTAGTTGCAGGCAGACGCTACACCGAGTGTGTTAGTGGTAGTGTGATTTGCGATTTTCGGAAAGCCTATGTCTACTGTGCAACGTGTGATAGAATTACTTTTTGCAATGAATGTTTTTCGGAAACTACCCTTCTGTGCTTTGCAATGTGCGGTTGAATGAGACCATACGCAATTTGCAAGAGTTTCCATGTCGATGTTGCAGTGATACGAGTGAATGTTCTGAATGGATGTTATGTTACTTGTCCATGCAAAGAAATGACGATATTTTCATCAGGGAATACAAAAAGGACACGTCGATTTCCTCGTACATTACACACATAAGCTCATGGTGTGCGCACCTATCTCTCCGTCTAAGTTCGAGTTTACTCGCACTTGCTGTGTGCACCCCGACCATTCCACTTCAGTAGTATGACCACCTACCTCTCCATCTAACTGCGAGTTCACTCGCACTTGTGCTCCGAACCCCGAGCAATCCGCTTAACTGGATGTAATGAATCTATGTTACGAATTCGTCCAAGCAAAGATTTGATGACGTTTTCATCCGGGAATATACAAATGACAAGCCAATGTCCATATTTAATCATCACGCTGATGGTGTGCACACCTGCCTCTCCATTTGAGTGCGAGTTCACTCGCACGTAAGTGAGAGTTCACCAACACGTTCTTAAGTGAGGAGCTTGTCGATATATAGTACGGGGCGTGACGATTGAGTGTTAGCCGCACCAGGGGACTTATCATTGGCCAACTTTATTTACGACGGTCTACACGTCTGTATGTGTCGTTTACGTGTGAGTGATGTGTAGGGAGCGTAATGTCGTCGAGACCTTCGACAAGCGTCAGCATGAGTCTCGAGACGCACATGCGCTTAGCAAGACCGTTTTCACGTTGTGCAAGATCGGTGCGCCATCATGACGGTCGAACGTGGATCGACGAAGCAACCAAGGAGGACTTCGAAAAGGACCCATGGATGACCGTTGTCCCGTACATGAACCGACATCTCGACGAATGAAACGATAATGATTGGAAGGCGATGGAGTGTGCCTGCCCTTGGGCAAGCCATTACAAGTTTGCCAACATGTTAGAGTTCGGGAGCCTCATTACACTGCCTGATGGTGTCCTCCAGCCAAAGATCCTTACTGCGAGTACATCACATCTTCGCCACAAACTTGGGGAAGTTCGCAGAAGCAAGAGTTGGTGGACTGCGCTCGTCATTGTTCATTCTTGGAACACTACCCACCCCGTTGCCCAGGGACTTCTCCACAAGCTATATCATATTGTTATGTGCGGTTGACTGATGACAGATGTCCTTTCGTCAGAGTGCTATGTGTGACTTCTTCACACAAAAGTAGAAAACTCGTGGATGCAGTTGTGCTCGTATCATGGAACGAGATGATACTTCAGGGATTCAAGTTCAAACCGGTGATGTCTCGCCCCGATGTAGATGGGCGATTAGATTTCATGAGAGCAAGTCATGTCAGATTTTTATCGTTGTGGTATGAGGTGGAAGAGAAAGTGTCCGACATACGAGACTGTATAGGGAATTCCTTAGCACGACCAGGAGGGTTTGTTAGGATGAAATACATGTCCGTGTTTTCGAAGAATGCAACAGTCGACGAGCCGCAGATGCATGTGTATGGATCATCTATGAATGCTATGTAATATGACTTTCGTTCACGACCTCGTCTGCGGGAAACCCCGTATGTCACAAGATACGGACGGGTGGTCAGAACTTGTGTTTAAGGGAAAACGTGTTAAAATACAATCTTGTGGAACATGATGTGCATGTGCATGTGCATGTGCACCTTGAAATGGTGGATATGTAGTAGATAGAGGTGCGAGAGGCAATAGTTGCAATAGGTGCGAGAGACAATGTGTGATTGACAGATTTTTTGCTTTGAATGTTTTTTCGGAAACAACCCCTGTGTACTTTGCAATGTGCGGTTCAATGTTTTTTTCCATTGAATATTTATCGCAACTCTGCGTGCGGTGTTTCCATCTACGAAGGTGCCATGTTAAGAAAAGACTACGCAAGTTGTGAGTGTTTCCATCTCGACGTTGCGGTGACAAGAGTAAATGTTCTGAATGGATGTTATGTATCTTGTCCATGCAAAGAAAGGACACGCTGATGACCTTGCAAGTGTTTTGAATGGATGTTATGTATCTTCTTCATGCCATGGGATGCATGGATGTCTTACAGTCCGAAACATGCTCATGTCAAGGAGGAGATTGATGTTTGCGATGACAAGAGTGAATGTTACGAATCTATGTTATTGATTTGTCCATGCAAATGACAAGCCAACGTCCGTATTATATCACCGCGTTGATGGTGTGCGTTCATGTTGTTCATCTAAATGAAAGTTCACTCCAACTTGTGGTGTGTACCCCGAGCAATCCGCTAGTTGTCCATGCAAAAGTCCAAGAACTAATAACCTGCGGGATCTGGAGTTCAATTTTGTTTCTTGACTGCAAAACTCTGCTCGAAACAGATCCAAATCCAACAGGAAGTCTCACCACAGACCATCAAACATTGCCTCGGTGGCGGACTTCAGCATCCAAGACTGCCCAGCAACTGCTAACCTGCGGTAAGCAAATCCACACCCAGCATCAAGGTTCCCTTAAAGTGCGTGGCCATCCGCACAGACAGCAAACGACTGTTTGACACTTGTTGAAGGTGCTCAGTCACCAAACCGATATCTGTGAATTGATTCGCTGTTCAACTAGTATCTGTCAATGCCTTTCCGGGCTAAAGCAAAGAGCTCTCTCTCTCTCTCTCTCTCTCTCTCTCTCAGGACTCGGAATCAGATTTCGCATCAAGATTCCCTAAGAGTGCTAATGACAATCCACATAGACAACCAATGATTGTTTCACACTTCTTCAAGCTGCTCGATCGCCAAGCAGATCAGAAACCAGCATCAAGGCCCCCTAACAGTGTTATTAGCAATCGGCATAGAGAGCGAACGACTGCTTGCCACTTCCTTAAGGTGCTCTGTCGAACACCACTAACTCCCGAATCATTCGGTGTTCAACTACTATCTGTCAACCTAAGAAGGAGGTCCTTCCGGGAAGGTAAATGGTGGACACATTTGTTGCAGGGGTACTGACGGGTTGCGGGCTCAACTTGCCAAATGTCGTGCACCAGGCTGGGTGTTTTGCCCGACCACAGTTGATGGGTTCAGTCCATCAACTTGCAAAGTGTCGGGCGCCGGACCCCAGACCTTTTATAGAAAACAGGCACGACATACACAACAGGATGCCCTTTGGAATCGTGTACTGTCTTTCACAGCAACACCAAGCCAGGACAACATTGTCAACGTGTCATACAAAGAGCCCCTGCCCTTTTTTACACTGTGTTAATTCGCATTTAATAACTATTCATGTACGAAGGACTCAAAACGCCCCGCCGCAACATTTGTCATGTCAACACCTCATATATTGACCATTTATCCTCCCTTAAAATGTCGAATGATGGCCTATTGGGCCATGTACTTAGTGTTTATTCCTAGTCGAAATAGTTCACTTTTTCGACAAAAGTTCATTTTTTACGAAATGTGTAGTGATGAAAAAAAACTGTGAATTAAGTCGGTCTTCTAGAAGCGGCACGAACGATTACATATAGATATACATATATATATATATGTATATATATATATATTATATATATGTGTGTGTGTCAGGTTGGCGGCCCCAGAAGGGACAGGTGAACGAGGATCGGAAATTGATTCGGTGTTCAGCAAAAACAGGGTATTGATTCGGGGTTCACCATGGGCACTGACGACTATAAGCTGCGAACGGAATCCATCACCTTTATATAAACAATATCATGGCAGCTTTATAGCGTGCATGACATTGGTTCAGCTATTGCGAATGGTAATCGAGCTACGAAGCGCGGATCAGCTATGGCAGACGGAGGTGGAGGGTGAAGAAAAAATACCAGAACACGTGCGATGGTGATAGCGCGATCGGACCTCTGGAGCTGAGAAACAACAAAACCGGGAATTGATTCGGGGTTCAACATGCAGCAACTGCGGCGTTATAGCGTGCAGGTAGAGAGAGGTCATCTGGGAATCTGTTCGGACATCGGACACAGATTAGGACAACTGAAATAACATGTCACCTTCGTCGTGCGTTGCGGGAACGACCAACATCGGACGGATATGGATGTACGACGACCGAACCAGCTATGGTGGAGGGAAATCGAGCTACAAAGAGCAAACCGGCTATGGCGAATGGAAATCCAACTACGAAGAGCGAACCGGGTATGGCGAATGGAAATCGAGCTATGAAGAGCGAACCGAACACCATGAGGTAACACAGTGGTGGCGGAAGGAGCGAATCGAGCTAGGAGGAACCAGCTATGGTGGAAGGAGGTGGCGGGTGTAGACAAGATATCAAAATGTGCACGAAAGCGATAGCGCGACTTGACCTGTGGAGCTGCCAAACAACAATAGCGATAACACGAGGGCGGCAACGCCTTTTTTACTTTCTAGCAGCAGGCCTCGTGTCGGGATCAAGGAGGGGCCGTATCGATTCGCGTATCGCACACCAGGGCCTATAAGATTCCAGGGCCTATAAGACGGCAGGGCCTATAAAATGGTAAGGGCAGGTTGGGCTTCGAATGGTTAGAGGTACCGAAAATTGTTGGTCGTCGATCTACAATTTTCAACGGCGCAAATTAACGAAGCCACTGACATGCCAGAGGCCCTAAAATCGCCGCCAACTCCAGCTTGCATTGATATGACACTTCCAGAAAACAAGGGACAGGCAAGGTCATGTTCGTTGTTCAAGTCTAGACCGTCGATCGCCACGATCCAACGTACAAAGTGGAGCTCCATTACCCCCCGAGGTCAGGCGCATATATCCGGTGCGGCGGTTCGTTGCGCGCCGAGGCCAGGCGACGGTCCATTGTGCGTCGAGGCGCGGCGATTCGTTGCGCGCCGAGGTCAACACTGGAAATCGATAAGTTCGGGTATCGCAGTCACTGGGACATTTCGCAAATATTAACGTCATTGAATATCGAAAGTCTGCAATCCATTCCAACGCTCACGATGCGCCATCGCCATCGCGGCGCAAAGCTATATCCACCATCGCAGCTACCGGCCTCACTTGACCATGGCAGCGCTGACAATCGTTATTGCTCCCATCGCAGCGTTGGCCATTGCTATCGCTCCCATCGCAGCGCTCACCATTGTTATTGCCATCGATGCGCTTAGCTCATCGCCATCGCGGCGCAAAGCTATATCCTCCCTCGAAGCGCTTAGCTCATCGCCATCGAGGCGCTTAGCTCATCGCCATCTCGCTCGCCCGACCATCGCAGCGCTGACAATCGCTATCGCTCTCATCGCAGCGCTGACCATCACTATCGCTATCATCGCAGCGCTGGCCATTGTTATCCGTTCCATCATTGCGCCATTTTTCTCATCGTTTCGCCATCTTTCTCCATCAGTGCGCCATCGCTCCCATCCGTGTACCATCTTTGCCCATCCCTCTCCATCGGTGCACCATTTCTCTTCATCGGTGTGGCATCGCTCTCCATCGCTGATTTGTTGGGCCATGTCTGACGCCATCTCTCTCCATCGCTGCGCCATCTATCTCCATCGCTGCACCATATGTTTCCATCGTTGCGCCATCTTTTTCCATCAGGGACTCTCTCCATCGTGCGCCATCTATCTCCATCACTTTTACGTGATCTCTTCTCCATCGGTGCGCGATATCTCTCCATCTTTGCGCCTTGTCTCTCCATCCTCGCGCCATCTCTCTCCATCGCTCATCACGGACTCTCTCCATCGCTGCGCCCCCTCTCTCCATCGCTCCTTCGCGATCTTTTCTCCATCGTCGCACGATTTCTCTCCATCGCTCCCTAACGTCACCCTCTCCATCGCCGCACGATCTCTCTCCATCGCTGAGTGATCACTCTTCATCTCTCTCCATCATTGCATGATCTCTCTCCATCACTGAGCTCCCTCCATCGCAGCGCCATCTATCTCCATCGCTCCTGCACGATCCTCCCATCGTCATTGTATTGTTGTTTTAGTCCACCGTCGGTGTAGCCGCCCATCATTGTGGAATCGCACGAAACAAGTGTCAGGTATGCCCAATCAAGGTTTAACGCGATGGATTTCACTTTGATCAATACTTCTGCTTATTGAACCGATCTGTAGATCAACATTAGTTAGGCATTAAATGATGTTGTTCAATAACTAATCTTGGTCATCGTCGCGGCAACTCTTTCCATCGGTGCGCCATCTATCTCGATCGGTGCACCATCGCTGCGCTTGCTCTCTCCATTGTTGGGCCATCTTTCTCCATCGGTGTGCCATCTCTCTCCATCGGTGCGCGATCTGTCTCAGTCAGTTCGCGATCTCTCTCCCTCGCTCCGCCATCTACCTTCTTCCCCGGAATACAACGTACGTTCATTATAGTTGTCTTTAGACTGAAAGATGCCCCGAATTCAGCTATAATGACCGTACGTTGTATTGGAGGGAAGACGGTATCTCCATCTATCTCTCTCGGTGCGCCATCTCTCTCCATCGGTGTGCGATCTTTCTCCATCTATCTTCAACGGTGCGTCGTCTCTCCATCGGCGCGCGATCTCTCTCTCTCTCTCCATCGCTGCGCCATCTTTCTCCATCTATCTCCATCGCTGCGCCATCTTTCTCCATGCCTGCAGTTTCGAATTCGGATTGAGTATGGTGAACAAATCCGAGTAAACTCACGCTTCTTCTCGACCAAAAAAATTGAAGTCATTTTCTACGTGCGAATGTCTTCGCTCTTGAACCAACCAGGAACCTAATTTCTTACTATACGTCGAATAAGTCCGAATCAACTCGCACTTGTACCCTCGGTTTCGCAATCAAAATCCTCGTTTCAAGTGCGAATTTATTCGCTCTTGAACCAACTAGCCCCCGAAATTTGTTACTGTATAGTCGATAAGTCATAATTAACTCGGACTTGTACTCGCAGTCTCAAAATCAAAACAGTCGAGCAGTAAACTCGCGCCTCTTCTCGGCCCAAAAAAAAAGAAGTCCTTTTCTATTTGCAAATTTACTCGCTATTGAACCAACGAGAAAGGTAATTTCTTATTGTACGACGAAATTGAAATGCTCGTTTCAAGTGTGAATTCATTCGCATTTGAGCCAACCACGCCCCTAAATTTCTTGCGGTGTGGTGGATAAGACCGAATTAACTCGCGCTTGTACTCTCGATCTTGAAATCGAAAAACTCGAGTAAACTTGCACTTCTTCTTGACGAAAAAAAATTGTAGTCCTTTTCTATGTGCGGATATATTCGCTCTTGTACCAACAAGAAACCTAATTTCTTACTCTGTGGTGACTAAGTCTGAATGTACTCGCACGTTTCATGATCTCCGTGCTACGCCTTCAATGTGCGAGTATATTTTCTTTTGGACCAACCACGAATCTATTTCGAACTGTATAGGGCATGAGTCCATGTCAATTCTCAGTTGTGATCGCCCCCCAATGCGACACACTTTTCTATGTGCGAATTTATTGTCTCTTGGACCATCCAGGAACCTTATTTCTTAGTGTTTGGTGAATAAGTTCGATTCAACTCGCACTGCACTCTCATACTTATACTCTCGTTTGGATACAAGTACAACCCTTATTCCATGTGGGATAAAAAGTGCAAGTTCACTCCGACTTATCCAAACCACTTGCACATTAAACTGACTATCAGGAAGAGCAGTCCTTCATCCAGCACAAGAGAACGAGTGAGAGAGGAGTCGGACTTGAGTCTCTTGGACAGTCCAGGAACCTTATTTCTTACTGTATGGTGAATAAGTCCGAATCAACTCGCACTTGTACTCTCGCCTTGATGCAAGTACGCCCCTTATTCTATGTGGGATAAAAAGTGCGAGTTCACTTGGACTTATCCGAACCACTTCCACATTAACCTAACTATCAGGAAGAGCAGTCCTTCAACCAGCACAAGAGAACGAGTGGGAGAGGAGTCGGACTTGAGATACCACTTGACCGTCAAATGAGGGTCTGGAAGTGCCACAACGTCCGTGGTTGGTTGAGAGCGAATGAACTCGCACATACATAGACTACACGAGCCCGAGAAAACGAAATGGATTCAAATACTGTTGTTCCATTGTTTTGTGATAAATATCAGAAATGCGAGTTTACTCCCTCTTGTTTATTTCCCTGACCTCGTTACATGTTGACGTGATTTTCTTGTTGTACAGTTTTCGTGTGAATCGTCTCTTCATATGGGTGTCCAAACCGTCCCCTGTGTCACGCCACCGCCACCGTCACGACAATGAGCAGAAGACGATGTTCGAGAACGTAGTTCTTGTGACAGCAGCCCGGAAGCTCCCTCTGAACGGCCTTGCGGTTTGAAAAGGGAGTTCTCGATGTTGACCCCGACGAATCATTCAGGCTTCTCTACGACGTGCAGTCGGCGTCATTTTGTTCGCTTTACCGACGTTCCCGACGGTGAGTGCGTATCTACAGCACTAATCCCCGATAGTGAGGGTAATCGGGATATGCAGACGTTTCCCGGTGGGTTGATGTTCGTCGACACAAATTTCTGTGGTGTGTCCTATACCACAGAATCAGATCTCGTGCGGACAACGGGTAGACTGTGTGAAACCATTGAAGTTACCCTACCCCTAGCATTTGACTATAGTCGCTCGTTGGTATATACAGACTTCTACGGTACACGCCCGATAGAAACGGATCTGGTCGAGCACAGTGCTGCACGTCCGATCGAAACGCGTCTGATCGGGAACAGGCAACGCAACGTCCGTGTCAAAGTGTCGAGATAGGTAAGAGAATTGCATGTGAAGCCGATAAAATTGACAATCCATCGATAACAGCCACGGGTGCAATGGAAAATTGGCAGATTAGTTTTGTAGACACAAATTTCTACAGTTTATCAAAGTTCTCCCAATCTGATTTGTCGAGGACCACTCCCACGGGTAAATCTGAATTCTTAGATGCAGCGCATCGGTCCCCGACAAAACTCACCCGGGAAATTCCGAAGCGATCCTTCAGGTTTTATCTCATCCCCTACCTGGAGAAAGGAGAATATATAATCGGAAAACTAGGCCGGTTAGAAAGACAGAATATTCGAAGAGGGTAAAATGTCTATTGAATGAAACTAACATTGCGCTCGTCCCAATGCACAAATGTTGTAATAACAAGTGTCTTCGGTCTTGACCATTGACGATATCAAACCCGTGCGCGAAGCTTATAACGAAATGTCCCTTGAAAGGAGGATCGAGTGGTGGATGCAAACCCTAGACAATTTCACTATCCTCGACGGTGGTCTGGAAAAAGTTGAACCAGTGCACTGCAAACGTCGTATGTGCATCGCCGGTTGGTGTAAAATAATAGGGATATGTCGAAACACATTTCGTCATTATAGCAAGTGCCAGTCACACGGGGTCGTCCGTGGTCAGCACGGTCGGTGGGGATTGTTGAACCCGAGACCGGAGTACGTGAGCATGCTGGCTCGTGTGACAAGGTTCGTGGAAGAACATGGAGATGCTATGCCTAACGAAATGGTTGTGAGGGAGACCTCACAGAGACCTTAAGTTAGGCTCCCTGCTTATTTTACGAAGCTCCTTATCTACGAGTCCATTAAGGCGAACTTGGAAGCGGGGGGTCAGGCCGTCATTTCGGAGCAAGTCTTCTACTCCATATAGAGGAAGTACTTGTGGCATGCCGATCTTGCCAAATCCAACTAGTTCACAAAGTGTGGTGAGTGTGTCCACCTTAGACAGGCCAGAGATAACGCCCTTCGCCTTCGTGACCGTAAGGATTTCAACGAAAAGCACCATAAACACCAACTAGATCAGGTTGCTCACCGTGTGGATTACGCTGATTGGAAACTTCGTTCTATTTTGAACCCCGCGGAATACCTTTGTCTTATAGTGGATGGCATGGATCAGAAAAAGACAACCATTCCGCACATCGGCATGTATAATTACTCCAAGGATCATCGACACGACATGATGATGTAAATGAACCTGACCGCAGTTGTAGCGCACGGCAGGAAACCGTCCATTTATGTTTAACGTATTTGCCTTTCTATGCGCAAGGTTCCGATGGTACCATGACGTGCGTTATGAGGACTCTATGTGAGTTGCAGGCGTCGGGACAGAAATGGCCACGCCACCTCCGAATCCAGACGGACAATTGCTGGAGGGAAAACAGAAACCAATCCCTTATGTGTTTGGCATCGCTTCTAGTGAAATTCGGGATTTTCGAAGATGTCGAAGTGGGGTTCATGCTCGTTGGCCACACGCATACCGACATCGACGCCACTTTTAGTGTTTTCTCGAAAAAGTTGAAGGACAACGACGCTTACACCATGAAGCAGTTGTTTTCGCTTATCGAGTCGTCGCACAAGATACTGCCGAAGTGCACTGAGCTCGATCACATTGCCGATTGGCACCAAGTAGTGGATCAATACGTCGACAAAAGCATCGTCGGTGTGTCGAAACCGCATCTCTTCAAATTCTTCATGCGTGACGACAGTCCCGTCATGGTGTATGAAAAGTATTGCATCGAGCTGGAATGCATGCCGGAAGGCAGAACAGTTCACTGGTTCCCGGTTGTCGATGGCGAGTATGCAGGCCCTGCCTCCCCTCCACAACCATGTGTTATTCCCCGTATCGTTAAAGAGGATTTTCGGATGGCTCATGACGGTGCCCATAAATTCTTGGACGTCCTCGAACAACATAGACACATATGGCAGACATATAGGAAGAAGGAGGTCGACAAGCGGGAGGATGCTTTGTCTTACTGGAAAGCCATCTTTGTCGAGGCGGACGATATAATCTAAGAGCAAAAGAAGAAGGAGACGGGAAAGGGTGAGGAAGAGGATGTTCTCGGGGCGGACGAGCCTGAGATCTACCCTCACGCCTTCTGGCCACAATCAGTTGAAACTGTGGATGAAGTTCAAGAAACTGACCCTCCTTCGCCAGAGGCTTCGCTTATATGTGTAGGACCACGGGCGGGCCGTCCAAAAGTGGACTTTGACTCTCGACGCCATATTAAGAAAGGTGATTTTCTGATTGTTAGGCCACCCGATGAGGAATTGTCTTAAGGTGTCCCATTCAGGGTTGGTAGAGCACAGTCTGAGGTTCTGGACGACCGTTCCTCTCCTCATTTCGATTGTTTATGTATACAGTGGTGGGTGCCTACAGGTCACTCGTCCGATCTTCGCGAGAGGTACTCCGACGCTTGGACGAAGAGGTGGAAACTTTCCACTTCATACGAGGAACAATGGCAACGCGCCGAAACCGTGGTTTATTCCTGGAGAAGACCCTTCTGCAAAGGGATGGATGAAAGCAAATTCGTGACAGGCCTTACAATACTGACATCCGTGTGCGAGAAAGCACTTGTGGCTCTGGGGGACGACTATCTTTCCGGTCCGTCTGACGTGCCCATTTAGTTAAATGCGAACTGATTCGGATTTGTTAGCTACGAACTCCGCAAAGAATATGACGAGACATTAACTGCGAACTAATTCCGGTTTCTTGTCCTGCAGGATGGATAACGACGGCGCACCATCGTGCTATGTTGTATGCGAGACAACGTCCTACGAAACCTCATCATACGCAAGCGAGTATTCCTTTTCGATCGAGAATGTGGACAGGGATCTTATCATCATGAACAAAAATATTTGGGCACGAGGAACGGTCAGTCTTGACAGCGATTATCTACATGTCGAAGCTGGAGTCGGCCTCGACGGTTACATGGAACCCGAAGCCCGTGTTGTTGATGAACAAACTACAATAGTTTGCGATAGAGGGTCAAATATGTGGTACCTCTATTGGAGTTTAGAAGAAGTCCAACTTTGGGAAGTTCTATGCAGTCAGGAGGAGTACCTCGATGTCGAAGATATGGTAGATTCGTGGGACGCACTGCGCTTAGAACAAGACTGGGATTGTATGGACGACCAGCATGGTAAACTTTGCGCTTGGTACTGCATCGGGAAGCCGTTGTTGTGTTCCCATGTAATCATAGAATACCATGGCCCAACTCATCTTTTCAACCGTGGCACCCCTGTACTAACTCTTTTGACGGCAGCGAAGCTTGATGGTAAGCGAATGAGAGTTTTCTTCCTTGTGAGGGAAGACATTCACGAGCCCACGTCCGAGGGTGCTCTGAAGCACTTTCGTGATCGATTCGAAATAGATCCTTCGCTCGTAAAAGAATTGAATCTAAGGGTTGACTGTTTGGTGCATGCCCAACTTCACTTCCTTTTCGGATTATGCGAGGAGATATTCTTCACGTTGGAACACATGGACAACTATAATGACTACACTCTACGAAAAGTTTCGCATCACCATTTGGGTGTCCAAACATAGGAATTCGTAGGTGGTAGGCCGAGACAGATGTACGACTGTCCTTATTGTGACGATGGATACCAGTCGCCCTAACCTGGTATGTGAGCCTTCCTATTTGGAGATTTCCACAACTCCGAGTTACTTCGCACTATGCTGCTGCACTCATAGAGACCACATAGGGTTACTTCGCACTATGTTGCTGCACTCATAGAGACCACATAGGGACCACAACTTAGAGGCTGTTTTTCGAGAGGAGGAATATCGTCTGTCGACGGCCCGTGATGTGTACGACTGTCCGTATTGTCGCAACGGACATCCTAAATATCTGTAAGGAAAGTGGTCCTCAATAGGAGAGTAGTCTGACTATTCCACATTAATGACGTGTTAGAAATGAGTCAAGATTAAGCGGCAGTTGCAGGACTTGCGCTCGCTTGTGAAGTACGAATTTATTCTCACTTATCAAACCACATGAATGACGAGTAGAAAATAGATCGAGATTAAACGACGGTTATAAAACTTGCGCTCTCTTGAAAAGAGCGAACCAATTCTCAATTATCGAACTCTTTCATGCACATCAAGATCCTGTATTTGTTGCTTATGCACTCGTTTTTTTTTTACGCACTCGAGAGAATCGCAACTGACGCGCTTCCTTGTGTTTCTTTGCTGATGCAAAATGAATATCGGTACTTCGTCGCAGAGTACGAACTCCTCAGCGCCGGACGTCGATCTAATCATTTTGTCAAATAACATTTGGGAAGACATTGGACGTTGTGCTGTGGACCGTGACTACCTGCACCTTGAAAATGATGTTGCCCCAGACGGGGAAATCCCTTCGTGGCAAACTGCGGAAGAAGGACACCTTCGGATTTGCCTTGATACAGGGTTGAACTTTTGGTACCTGTACACTCTGATGAAAGGTGTACGGGCATACCCTATCGGGTTGGAGTCACTTCTGAAGAGGGAACCCGTCGAAGAGGAACCCGTCCAAACTTCTGAGATGGTGGAAGCATGGCACATTCTATGTGAGAAACTAAAGTGGACGTTGTTGGACAAGTTGCATCAAAAACTTTGTGTCTGGTTTTGCCTTGGGAAACCGACGAAGTCGGCGCCGGTAATCATAGACTACTTCGGTCGAGTGAGGGTGTGTAATCGTGGCACCACCGTGGTGACGCTCTTCACTGCCATGAAGGTGGACGGTCGAAGAACAAGAGCTCTTTTCCTGGCAAGGGAATAACTTCACGGTGTCAAACTCACTTCTTTTCAAGCGTTTCACACATCCGGCCCTACTGGTTCCCTTGCGCGGTTCAAAAACAGGTTAGCCATAGATCATGCACTCAAAGATGAGCTGGATTTGAGGGTTGACTGCTTGGTGCACCAACAACTTCACTACCTCTTTGATAGGTGCGACGAAATAAAATTCACAGTTGAACATAGGGACAACGAATTGCGATTTGTTTACCGTCGTCTGGATTATTCAGCCTCCGGAACTAAGGATGTGACACTGCGCAACGGAAAAACGAGATATGTGTGCGACTTCCCTTACCGCGATGCTGGACAACTACATCTTTACTAGCGACGTTAGACTCGCACTATGCTTACATCCCTTTGAATTTCATTGAATGTTGCTGCAGATGAGAACATTTGTGGTTTAGAGTGTTTTGGCAACACTGGGATTCCTAGATACCGCTCCATTCCGGTCGCCGATGATGATGACAGTCCGCCGTTCTACGGAGAGAAGATGGTGACAGTCCGCCGTTCTGGGGAGACCGTTACCCGTTTCAAATTCGTAACTCGAGCAATTTAAATGAAATTTTAAGAGATATACTCGTGCGCGCCTTGCCAAATATCGAAGCAGATCTTCAAGCCCGAATTCCCGAACCAGATCCTTTTAGTCGACTTCGACATAGACGAGCGCGACGACGATGATCGTGGCAAGCTACGCGAAGACTGTACATGGTGCTACCATGAAGATCGTTCTAACTCTTTTCACACGACGCATGATACGAAGATAGTCATCGTCTCAGGATATTCGGATTCCATATGCGAATAAACTCGCATTTACCACCTTGCAATGGGTCAGGCCGTATCCAAGACCTTGTGTGTGGGACTTGTCTAGGCAGGTGAACAACGTGTCAGGCTTGGATGAACTTTTGTCTAATATAGGATGTCGACACAAATCAGCGTTTGTGTAGGTTTTCGGCTTGGATCAACTTTTGTGTAGGACTTCCGTTGAACTTGTGTTCGACATGTTCGTACTTGAGGTAGGGCTTCTTTCAAGTGTAATGTAGGACTTTTCGGCTTGTGTTTGACTTCGGTTGAGTTTGTGTTCGACATGACCCTAGTACGTAGGACCTCTCTTCGACGACTCGTGGCTCTGGCGACGAGAGCGTGTCACATAGACTTTTCAGAAGCGTCTTGTGTAGATGACGACATGTCATGTAGACTGTACGACGTGGGCTTGAATGATTTTTGGAAAGCCTACATGTACCTTAGAACGTGTCATTGAATGATTTTTAGAAAGACTCCATGTACTTTGTGGTTTTTTGAAAGCTTCTGTGTACTTTGCATTGTGGGATTGAATGTTTTCTTGCATTGAATGATTCTGAAAATGCCTTTGTGCTATGAAACACCGGCGGACGCGTCCGCGGGGCCGAGCTCGGAGGGCGGACTTATTCACGGCCGCCTCCGCGGCCTACTGGGTCCGCGCTGCGGACCCGACTTTACCAGATTTTTGTTGAATTAAATAAAAGCCCCCCCAAAAAAAAAAAAAATAGGGTTGTAGGGAATTTTAAGCCCTACAACCCCATTTGTTTTTTTTGGAATCCGACTTTGTTTAGGATTTTAAAAAAATCAAAAACTAAATTTGATTTAAAATATATATATATATATATATATATATATATATATATATATAAAGAAAAGCTCGAAATTTTTTTTGTCATTTTTTATCATCAGATATATGGTCCCTTAGTTCACCTGTATTTTTTAAAATGAATTTCTGTTTTTTGCAGGGGTATGAGGTGTTTTAGAAAAATAAAAATGCAAAATTAAAAAAATAAATAAACAAAAAACTTGAAAAAAAGAAAAGGTTTGATTGATTGATTGATATTGATTGATTGATATTGATTGATTGATATTGATTGATTGATATTGATTGATTGATTGATTCATTGATTGATAGTGAGTGAGTAAGTGAGTGAGTGAGTGATTGTGTGTGTGTGTGTGTGTGTGTGTGTGTGTGTGTGTGTGTGTGCTCGCGGGCGATTGGTGGCGGGGGGGTGGGGCAGAGCTGCGTGCGGAGCTGCACGGCGCGGCGCGGGAAGCTGCGGGGAAAGTTGCGCGGCACGGGGAGCTGCGCGCGAGAGAGAGAGAG
>BFEA01000153.1:68628-81138 GCA_003427395.1 Chara braunii | reverse complement strand
TTTTTTTTCCACGTTCGGCCCGAACGGCCAAACGCCTCCCGAAGCGGTCCCGTACGTTCGGGCGTTCAGCCCGTCCACAACGCCGGTAACTCTTTTTATATATATATCGTCACAAATATATATATATAAAGATATATGCGATATATATATATATATATATATATATATATATATATATATATCGTCACAAACAGAACTGCCCGGTAAACCCTAGGCAGAGAGAGAGAAGAGGACAACGATATATATATATATATATATATATATACAGGGTTGCCGACGTTCGGGACGGGCCGAACGCCCGAACCCGAACGCCCGAACGTTTGGCACCCCCTCTCGACGCGTTCGGACGTTCGGCCGCAGCGCGGAACCAAAAAAAAAAAAACAAAAAAAAACAAGAAAATGTTTCCAAAAATTCAAAAAAAAAAAAATGTCATGCAAAAGAATAAACTAAACAAAATTTGCCGTAGCAGTACATCCAAATTCCTTACCAGATTTGAAATAAAATTTAAATACGAAAACTAAATAATATTAATGAAAATAAGAAAAAATAAAACGAGAATGAAATTATTGCGTGGGCGAGCAAGTTTTTAACACCGCCATCTTTGGCGATTTTTTATTTTTTTTTGGCTATGTCAAATGCAATGAAATTTTATACATATGTATCTTACATAATAGAGAACCTACAAATAAAGTTTGAAAAAATAAAATTTTTTGTTAGACCCCGAAAGAAAGGGAAAACAAAAAGTGAAAAGAGAAAAAAAACAAATTAGTAAGTGGGAAAGCAAGTTTTGACACCACCATCTTTTCCGATTTTTCATTATTGTTTGGATGCACAGAATGACTTCAAAATTAAGAGACAGGTAGCTTACATAACAGAGAACTTACAAAAACAAAAATCAGAAACAAACAAGAATTTTTATGTACCAAAATATGTTTTTGCGGGGTCCGAACCCCTTCGAGTTTGGGCCTCGTACGGAGACCCGAACGCCCGAACCAACTTAGGGGCCTCCGTACGTTCGGCCTGGCAACTCTGTATATATATATATATATATATATATATATAAATATCCTATACATATATATTTATATATCGTATATATATATATATATACATATATATATATATTTATATATCGTATATATATATATATATATATATATATATATATATATATTCAGCCTCCTGATGAGTCGGTGAAACTCCGACGAAACAGTTCGTCACATTCCCTCGTTTGTTGTCCTCTTCTCTCTCTCTGCCTATGGTTTACCGGGCAGTTCTGTTTGTGACGATATATATATACATATATACATATATATATACATGCAGGATTATGTATATATATATATATATCTTATATATATATATATATATATATATACATATATACATATATACATATATACATATATATAGACCTCCGTACGTACGGGCGTTCGGGGTCCCGTACGGGGTCCGAACCCGAACAGCGTTCTGCCCTCGCCAAAAATTATTTCGGGGCCCAAATATATTTGTTTTTTTCTGAATTGTGTTTTGTCCGTTCTCTATGACCTGAGGTACACGCCTGTAAATTTTCAAGTCATTTGGCTGATCCCAATAATAAATAACAATCGCCAAAGATCGCCTTGTCAAAACCTGCTTGCCCACATTTTTTTTCGCTTTTTACTTTGTGTTTTCACTTTCGCTCGCGGTCTAAACAATTTTACTATTTTTTGAAACTTTTTTACTGTGTTTTGCATTATGTGAAGTACACATATGTAAATCTTCAGGGCATTTAGCTATTCCAAAAAAAAAAAGAAAAATCGCCAAAGATGGCAGTATCGAAAACGTGCTCGCAAACTCACTAAATTTAATTCTTTTTTTAATTTTTTTAATTTTTATTATGAGTATTTTTTTTTTCGTATATTATTTTTATTTCAAATTTGGAAAGGAATTTGGATGTAATGCTCAAGGAAATCTTGTTTAGTTTATTTCTCTTCATAACATATCTTTTTTTCAGATTTTTGTGATTTTTTTGATTTGTTTTTTTTTGTTTTTTTTTGTTCGCGTTCGGGTTCGGGTGTTCGGCCCATCCCGAACGCCGGTTACCCCGTATATATATATATATTAGCTAAGCGCCCGCGGTGCGGGCGGTGCTGGCCACGCCCGCAGAAATAAAAGTAACTGGCAACAAAGTCCAACTTTAATTCACGAATCAAAAAAATAACGAATATAAAAAAAAAAATGTAAGAGAAAGGCCGAGGAGAGGCAAAGGTAGACAAAGAAAAAAAGAAAAAAAAAAGATAGAAATATATAGATAGAGAGAGAGAGAGAGAAAAAGAGAGATAGAGAGAGAGTGAGAAAGAGGGAGAGAGAGAGAGAGAGAGAGAGAGATGAAGAGATATATTAAGAGAGAGAGAGAGAGAGAGAGAGAGAGAGAGAGAGAAAGAGAGAGAGAGGAGCAACGAAAGAGTAAAGAAAAAAAAAATGAACACGAATAAGAAAAGAAAAAAAGTTTGATATGAAGATTTTTCGTTTGATTTAAGTAATTAAGTGGCCGCAATATGATCAAGGCACAATTATTGCAAAGTGGAATCAATATTGACTTTAAAAAGCGGAAAAATATTACGTCAAAATTCTCTCTCTCTCTCTCTTTCTCCCTCTCTGTCTCTCTCTCTCTCTCTCTCTCTCTCTCTCTCTCTCTCTCTCTCTTTATCTATCTATCTATCTATCTATCTATCTATCTATTTCTATCTCTATCTCTCCTTCCCCCCTTATTTATTTGTTTTTCCCTTCCCATCTCTCTTGGAGGGGCAATTACGTAATTGAAACCGAAGACAACCATCTAAGAATTTATCATTAAGGCAACGTACGGACAACCGCCCAATCAACATCTTTGTCTTCCTATCTCTCTTATAAGACCAATAATCTTCCTTTATTCGAACGATAGTCTTGCAACACCTCACAAACATAAACTCGTTGCAACACTTTGCGACGATACTCCTCGAAAGTTCCGAATCGAGCTGTCTTTGGTGATTGTAATCGAATGAATCGCAGCATCCACACATCTCCAAGTGTTCATACTCGTATTCAATTCCGCTGTTGCTTCCACAATATCTTGCACCCTGTGAGAACAGTCAAGATAGGACAGGTGTGCAAGTGTCTTTTTCGGACCAATAGATTCAACAGAGTCGTACACGGTAATGTTAAAATTAGAAGAACTTGGTTGTTCCAATGGTCCTGTATGGACATACAGATGGTCTCTTGAGGGCGTATGAGCAGGTTCAACACATCTGACAGGAGACGGAGTAGCCGTAGCGGCTGGCAAAGCAGAAACAACAACATAAGTAGTGACAATCGGCGTTGACATATTAGAGGGTGAAGCATAATCTACAAGATGTTGAAAATTTGGAGGAGATGATGCTTGATAGGGGAGTCAACGGACCGAAGCGGAATGAGGAGTGGAAGAAGCAATCACGAAAGGAATTCGTTTGCGAAGCTGCTGTATCCGTGCATATTTGTGAAAGGCTTGGGGAATGGTCCCTTCTGTCGGACAATGCGGCAAATCAGATGTCATCCTAGTAATCTCCTCATTAGACAGAGCGAAGAACTCATCGTTCAAAAGTGATTGCAACATGGAAGAAACCTCCAAATCTGAAACATTCAGCAAGTCTAAAGGAAGAGGAAATCGTTCTTTCAACCGCATATTAGCGAGTTTGTTTATTTTCCACTCCATGAAGTTTTTCCATATTCGTTTATCTTTCACGACTGTGACACTTTTGACAAACATTTCAAAAAACACCTCAGTCAAGACATTTTGGATGCCAACCTTCTTCGCATCGTCAAACCATCTAGCAAGGTAAGCGCGCGGATTCGGAGTGCGAATTTTGGGTGCATCGTTATCATCAGGAACCACAATAGCCCCCGGAGGATTTTGTGGTTGCAATGTGGCGCAAACATGTCTTTCGCGTCCACTACGTTGAGATTGCGAATTCGAATCATGAACACATGCACGCCCAGCAAGCGGTGCACAAAACGGAAGAGATAAAAGTGCATCATCAGGCAGCGCATTCAACGCTCTTAGAATCTGAGTTCTCGTTTCATCAACAACAGGTTGTCGTCTCACCCGATTATCAGCCAAGGTAGGCTCCACCACTTCGAGGGGGATCCAAAAGATTTGTTTTCGCACCACGACACTTTTTCCTCTTGAAAGTAGATTGAACCCAGTCTTCTTTCGAATCGTCCGTAACGGTATCATCCTCATCATCGACAATTGTAAGGCTAAGAGGCCCACTTGACTGGCGTCTACGCGAACCATCCTCATCGGCACGACAATCATCACCACTCACCTCCACAACCATGTTCTCAGCATCACAAGGGTATTCCCTCGCGAACATCGATGTTCTACCTCACCAAGAATATGATGATTATCCCGAAGATGTTCACTTCGAAGATTCACCGACCTCTCATCATTTCCCATTTTCTTCGACCTCTCCGAATGTTCGCCTCCAGGTTTTGACGTAACATTCGTATCATATTGAGTGGTATTGTTGTTTCTTATTGCTTTCCTCTTAACACGAGTGTCGTACTTATTCGGCATTCGGGAGTCGCCTGCAAAGAAAGAATATGACCGAATTCTTTAGAATGTCAAGATCTGATGAAAAAAAAAAAAAATATCCCAAAAGTTCATCATATACAATGTTCTTCGTTAAAAAAAAATTATCAGGCAACGCAACACGAATGTTGTTCGGATGGTTTACACGCGTCAAAGCAATATACAGTTGGTCATGCGCAAAAAACGGTTTGCGTAGCCCAACCCCGACACGCGATACAATTTGTCCTTGCGACTTGTTAATCGTTACAGCAAAAGCAAGACGGACTGGAAATTGCCTCCTTAACCATTTGAACCCCGTTCTCTCACCATCGCTTGTCAGATCAATCTTGGGGATCAATGCTGTTTTACCTCTGTGCATTATTGTCACTTCCAACAAATCATCATTAACAATCTTCTTCAGAATCAGCCTTGTACCGTTGCAAAGTCCTTGCTTCAATGACAAATTTCGCAAAAGCATCACAGGTGCACCAATTTTTAATCGCAACTTGTGAGGTGGAAGGCCAGATTTGTCGAGAGAGTTTAAGAACTCACGCTCAATAATGAGTCCGATATCATCCGAGTCAGGATGATCAACACTAAAAAGGTCATGCACTTCCCCGGGAAAGTCCTCGAGGACATGATTGTTAACAGAAGCGGCATCGTCATTAGTATGGCATAAAATTAATCGATGCAAGAAATAATCGGCATCTTCCACATGGTTGGACACATCATCAAACGTCCATGAAATCAACTCATCAATCGTTTTCTCCGTACAAATCTCACATGGCAATCTGACCGCAGCAGGTTCGTTAGGAACAACACGAGGATGGTCACCATTTCCAATTCATATAAAAAAGTGGTCATACATTCGTGCCATTTTATCATTCCCCAAACTTAAGATTCACATATTTTCGGTCAGTTGATAAACATCAAAAAGTTTTCACAAAGGGAACATTTTCATGAACGCATCAATTTGTTGCGCTCGCGATCCGTGTTTCACAATTGGCAAAACCTGTCTAAAATCCCCAGCAAGAAGTAAAACTTTCCCACCAAATGGCTCGTCGTTGTTACAGGGGTCCCGAAGCGTAATGTCAAGAGCTTTCAAGTGGAACTTGTTACTCATCGGAGCCTCGTCCCAAACAATCGAGTCCGCACGGCGGCTAAGCTCCGCAAGATCACTTTGTTTTGGAATCAAGAAGGGACGCGTGTTATCAGGTTTCAAAGGTGCGCAAAATCGTGAGTGAAACGTTCGACCGCTCGTCAAAAGAGTCGTCTTTATCCCACTGGACGCGACGACCAATGCAATGGCAAAACTGGACCTGATGCCCGCTAAAATTGTTTCAATGCAAAAAGTCTTTCTTGTTCCAGCAGGTGCATCGACAAAAGCACGCAACGGTTTTTTTTCTTACACAGCCCGAACGACTCTTTCCGCCAAAACTCGTTGACTTGGACGAAGACGTCGAAAATTAGAGTCATATCTGCGTTGCATTTCAATCGGATCATACGACAAGTCGTCATTTAGAATATAGGATACTGTTATTTTCTCGTAATGTCTGGTTATGTTCTCAGCAATTGTTTCCCCGCCGGGTGTCGGATAATATAGGTAGAATTGACGGATGTTTTTTTCCGACTCCTGCAAAATACGATCAAGATGGAATAACACTAACGATTGCAAAATGTTTGAGGGAACAATTTTACAATAGTGGCGATACTGAAAATCGTCACACATCTTATCCCAATATCGTTCAAAGAAACGGACCGGATCGTTCACTGGACCAAACGCGAGAAGCATAGCGAATATTTTACGAACGTCTTCAGGCATGTAATGTGCAGCGGCTGTGTCTATGCATTGATTGTATGCATCGTCTGTTTGCAAAAGACCTAATCGAAGACACACGGATCAGAGAGAATCGTATTCCAATCCGTCCACTGTACGAATTTCAGCAAAAGAGCGCACCCCATGAGAATGTTCATGGTTTAGGAACACGTTCATATAAAATCGTTCGCCTTCCACGATCCTCACGTGATGCAACCGAGATATATTTTCAAAGGGACCACCGTAAAGATCACGCTTTCTTCGGTTCCACTTCTTATTTTTGTTATCCCACACATGAATATTAACAATCTCTGAGTACAAAGGAAGCTCCTCTTTATGAACATGCTCATTCAAAGAGTTGTGTTTCATCCATGCCGTTAATTTTGTTTTAAGGGGCCCTTGCGAAACAACGTCATGCTAAGTGTCAGGTTCGAATTGCACTTTTTGCATGTTTTCGAGATGCACGGACAATCTTCCGACCGCGGGCCATTGTTCTGCAACGTCGAACTCAAATAGACGCCAGCATGCTTCGCATGCACCTACAACACGCATATCTTGATACAATTTGACCTCCTCGATGAGCACATTATTATCTTGCTCGCAAACCACAGCAGGATCACACCCTTTGTACACGTACTTATACACGTGCTTGCACTCCTTGATGTTAGCACAATATTCAACATTTATGTGGCAATTAAACCTCACTAGCAAGTACGGGTTATACGGGACTACACGCCGATTATTGTAAACGACTCCATTTTGAACAAAAGTAAAACCACTGTCACGTGGTCTCCTTCTCCTATACAAATGGTATGTTTGTTCGTCTTTGAATGTTGTTGTTGAAATGAAATCTTTCGGGAACCCTTTTGTGCATTCTTCGTCCTCCGTGCACGAAGAGTCACGTTTCTCCGCTCCGCAAATCCCGTACAATATGAGCTTGGCCACCCTTTCTCTCCATTCCCCTTCCGGAGGAATCTCGGCACACAGCACATTGTCAACAACATCCGCGTCCATAATTTTATCATTCGGATGCAAAATAACCAATATATGTCTGTGTGGTAGACCCTTTTTTTGAAACTCCACCACATACAACATTTCACTCACCCTACCAAAGATCCGTTTATTCTTTATCTCATCAATCAGTTGTGGAAGATAACCTTTGAACACTCGCGCAAGAAGATCCGGCCTGTCGTTAGGACATTGACCTGACAACATGGCTTATTTGATCTCCGACCAGTTAGTGTTGCACGTCATAGTGATAAAAATTTCTGGTTTTCCGAATCGCCTCACAATTGTCATGCTGTGGTGATATCTTTCACTTATATATCGGGGCCCCCGAGTAAACGTTGACGGTAAAACCATTTTTATCCCAACACCATCACCATGTTGCTTTTGTTGCACGGCGTCTCTTCAATCCTAAGAATACTCCGACCGCAATTCTTTTTGGTGGAATCTCACCCATTTTAAGTGGAGGGATTCAACTTTAGCGTACGCCATGCAACAAAACTCGTGGAAGAGACGTGCTGCATAAAAGAGGCAAGACCTTTCACCATCGCGCTTGTGAAGGTGAAAAGCATAGTACTCCTTGGCACTAAGTCCTGGCGGTCATCCAGCTTCCGTGGCACGTCGAATAGACCAACTAACAATTCCCTCCGGAAAAAATAAAACAAACCTGAAGCAGTCGTGCACTCGAGAACATTCTGGAACCACCGTCTGCCGCTCACCAGGAAGAGGAGCACGCAAACGAATCTCCAGCTCACGAGGAAGGAGTTCATCGGCCATCAGAACACACACCCCATATAAACCCATAGGACGGTTATAACGCCTTGCATGTTCCCCATCAGGCATGGCATCCGGATTTATGACCAACTGCCTCCCGTTCAACACTTCTGGCGGAAGGTCAGCAACCGTCATAAAGTCCTTCACATAATTATTACATCGTTGTAGCAATTCGTGAAACCTTCTCAATGTGCGTTTCGTTCGATTAAGTTCGGCATCAGATGTACCTGCAGGTAAGTTAAGGAAATCTACCCTTTGAACAATCGCATCGTCCAAACGTTGAGGATCGTGAAAGTATAGTTGTGCAAACTGAGGATGTTCCGCTTCCTATACAGCCAATGCACCGACCCGATGAAAGATTGGACCTTGGGCCCGAAGCAGGCCCTGGAATCCTTGAACACCATCGCTCGGTTGCTTCAACCGCGAGGATGCGAGGGACAAACTATTTTTAATTATCCTCGCATTGTTTCGAAGGAATCGACCGTCCGAAGTTTGAGACGTCCAAAGGAAAAAAATATCGTGCTCCGGGGAACCTTCGCAAAACCATTTTCATAAAGGACAAAGTTTCGTACGTTTTCGGCAACACATCTTTGTCCATTTCTTTTCATGATGCCATAATTAAGCACCACAATGGTTATATGGATGTCGACCGCCAAGGCCGAACGTTTCAACAGTGCTAGCATTCCCAAAAATCGTCACTGTGTTCTCAACCGCCACATATGCTGTCGCCACAGGTGCCGATGGGAGTGCATTAAGATCAGAACCCGAAATATCACGCGAATCGTTCGTTTCTTCTTTGCGACTATCCGACTCACTATCTTCTTGATTGTTCACCGAATTTCGATTTCTCACGGACGGATTCTGCGATTGCCTCGCTCGCGATGACAAAATTCGCGACCGCCTCACCTGGGAAGAACAACTCCGGGATTGTCTCGCAGGAGAAGATACACTCCTCGATTGTGTAGAGGCACTCGCTTGAATCTCTCGAAGGATATTCACAACGAACAAACTTCGCCTCATACCCCGTACAAAATTTTTATGAGCACGCACATCTTCCTTCCTCCTATGATTCTTAAGCGCAGCTCTCAATGCACGCATACGTTTAACATAGAACTTTGGTCGTGTTTCCTAACTTTTCCTTCATTTCGAAATTATATGCGACGTAGAACATGGTTCATTTACATTCATTTTATCGACTTGTTCCATTCGTTCACCACCCTCTACAGTACTTTCAATAACTATTGCACTTGTATCATAACCTAATGACACATGGTGTGGCATCGACGACAACGATTCAAGTTTCAAACGGTGCATGACTTTATTTGCACGGAGCCGTCGAATGAATAACATACGGTACCGTCGTTTGCGCCTTGAACGAATCGGTTTCTATAATAATATTTTTTTTCGTCGATTATGAAATCCAACAAACTTTCTAATCAACGTGTTCAGCGAATTTGGCGGGGTCGTGGCAGCAGAAGATGCATTTGCATGAACATCCGTCAAGGGAGGACAAACATTACGCTCCACAAATCTTTGTGGGACATCGGCAGTCAATGTGGACGATGAACAGTTGTGCACATGTGCTGTGTGCGAGGGAAAATTATCAAGTAAAATGGATCTTTCGACAATCGAAACGGAATATGCATTTATTGCAACATCCATACGAATTTCAAGTGGACGTTCATTTTGCAAGGCCATAGAGAAATTTCTAATACAACTAATGCTATCCCTACCAACATTATTATTTCCTCGACTGATTCTGTTGAAAAACACGGGGCTTGTGAAATCATTCATTGATGGAATTGATTGTCGAAATGAAACAAACCTATGACTACATTGTTCTTCATTAGAACAATCAAGACTATAATCTTGACTTATCACCGGTTGTTTATCTCTCCTGCAAGCACTTGACTCAGCTACTGCTTGTAATAAAGACCTCCGGGTTCGACGAGTTTGGGAAGGTGGTCGTCCGCGTTTGCGGTGTTCGTGTTGTGATGGCATCGTCGTCTCACTCGTAGAGCAACAGGGAGTAACATCCGAACCTATACGCAATCTCAATCCATGGTTGGATGAGGAAGAAGGGCCCTCGAACGAAGACAAACCGACTTGATCTGGAACAATGGAAGGACACCGAGTACATTTTGATATTATCGGCAAGGACACCAAAGGATCATAAACAACCCTTCCAAAAGGCCGATGGCGTTTGCGACGCTTCCACAGAACATGCAAGGACCTATCCGCAGGTGAAGAGAAGGTTGGAATGGTGGATAAATTACTGTTGGTTGAAGTGTCGCGTGGGTCTTGGTCCTCTGCCAAATTAATGGGCACGTACGTACGTATTTGTACATGGACACGTCACGGTGATTAGGAGGAATAAGATGCATATAGATAACCGAAACGAAATGAATACACCTCAAAACATCCATATATATATGAATGTATTTATATGAAAAACATTAATATAATATGAAGTAGAAAAAAAAAAAAAAAAAAAAAAAAAAAAAAAAAAAAAAAAAAAAAAAAAAAAAAAAAAAAAAAGAGACAGTGCAACACAAAGAACGCACCCAAAATAAGAAGCACAGACGATCAAAAAAAAAAAAGGAGTCAGTTTGTTTTTCTTTTTTTTCTTGAGCACGTCTATTGAGGTTAATCAATGTTAATTCACATCGGAATTTATTCGTTTGTGCAAATATAGATGTACAGGTCCACCTTCATGTTCTTGCAAATGTTTAATCGGGTCCCGAACTTCTTTGAACTCCTGTTGAGGTCAATTAACACGTCTCCTATTTTTTTCGTATGCCTCATTCGTTTCTTATGTTCGATTTATGATCCTATACGCCCCTTAGTCTTTTCAGGGCCCCATGCGATAGAGTCATACGTACCTCGTCTATCCACGTTTGCCGTTTGTCATTCTTTGGCAGGGCTCACTTTCCTGTTTAGATAAATTTGTCATTGGGATCGAAACTTCTTTTGGCTCCAATCCACCATAATCGAGGCGGCTCCTACTTGCGTCCAGCCTTAGGTATCCTAAGTCAGTCATCCGTCCACAAAAGATTTGAAAAAGGTAACATGTCTTCGCCGACCTTTCCGAGACCCGATCGCTAGGAAGTAGTCTGTAGTACCCATTCTCCTCGCCTGAGCACGAAGCCCAGATCTCAGAAGTAGGCGTTGGCTCCACCACAACAACTTTGCACCACCCCCATAAATGGGTCTATGCAGCATATCGCACCTCCCCCCAGCCAGCCTTGAAGGTCGTGGATCCAGGAAGAGTCATTCCTAGCGATCAAGGTCGGGCAAACCGTTGATGACCTCACATTTTTTTTCCACTTTTGCTTGGGTGACTTTGATGGGATAGGAGCAAAGGGGGTAGAGAACATGACATTTTGGAACAGTTCTAGGTGAGAGGAGGTCATTCGGGATAGCATGGGTGTCTTGGGAAAAAGGCTACGTTTATTGTCATCTTTATTCCTTCTTATCGGATTGGTTCCTTCTCCAATATTCATTCGAAATACATGGTGTGACCCAACCCTCCCAATAACAATTAATTTGCTTCACATAAGTGCCTGAGTATTTTCAGTGGCCCATATAGACCAATCATACATATCTTGATTATTCTTTAGCATCGTTTGCTTTCCTTCGATACCGTTTACTGGAAGGCGGCCTTTGCTTTCCTTCGATACCGTTTACTGGAAGGTGGCCTAAGCGCTTTAGAATTTTCAGTGCCCCTCGTAGCACACTCATACGTACCTTGTTTATTCTTAAGCATCATTTGTCTTCCTTCGAGACAGTCTGCAGGAAGAGGACTCAAACTTATTGTTTCGTTTTCTTTTATGATTGAGATTTTTTTGTCCTAATTATTCATCAAGTTTACAATCTTTCTCTGTATATATTTTTTTTCTTTCAATCTTGTTATTGATTTTAATCGGTCTTTAATATTATCCCATGTTCATACTTTAAAGGATACTCACTTGTTTTGTTTTTCAGGAATAAGTAGAACAGTATAAGAGCGAACACAGAGAACATAACAATGTTGATTTTTTTTTTTTTTAAATGTCAGTTTCTAAAGAATAACATAATAATGTTTATAATAATGAACATATACAACATAATATAACCAGGGTTGTCGAGCCCCGGTTCTGGTGCCCCGGCGGGGGTCTCGGGGTCCGGGGGAGGGCACCCCCAACCCGGGCTCCAGACCCGCCCCCCTAAAAAAAATAAAAAAATAGTGGGGGGTGCGGAGCGAGAGCGCGCACCATATGGGCTAAGCCCCTAAAATGGGTCTTCTGCCCTACCCTGGAACCCTTCCGGGGCCACACCCACCACTCATGGGACCGCGGTAGCTGC
>BFEA01000153.1:25693-44078 GCA_003427395.1 Chara braunii | reverse complement strand
ACACACACACACACACACACACACACACAGATACACACACACACACACACAGAGTTACGCGGTTAAAAACCCACTGTTCTTGTTTTTTTTCTTGATTGATTGATTGATTGATTTATTGATTGGTGCGGGAGGGTTCTCCCATCCCTCCCCCCCCCCTTTTGCACACACACACATACACAAACACACGTGTTGGTGCACTTCGTTTTGGTATCAATCAATCAATCAATCAATCAACCAGTTACAATCAATCAATCAATTAATCAATAGGTGTGTGTGTCAAAAACGAAAAAAAAAAAAAAAAAGTCTTTGGCTTTTTATTGTTATTATCTTTTTTCTCATTTATATCTGCGTTTGTCTGTAAAACAAAGAATAAAAGAAACATGTGCTCCATGTTTATCCCACTGGCAATCAGAAAAAAAAAAAAAAAAATCATTTTCTGTATTACTTTTGATCAGCATACTTGCTTTCTCGTTTTCTATTAAAAAATAAAAAACGTTGAAAAAGGTTGTAGGGCTTTTTCAAACCCTACGACCCCCTTTTTTGTTTTTGTCTACTATTGTTTTTTTTTCTAAATATGACATTTTCTCAGCCTCTCCCGACCGCCCGGGTTGTGGCCGGCGGCGGTTGGGATCCTGACCGCAATCTGACAGTGACCCAGTGGTCATCATCACGGGGGACTCATAGGGTCCAAACCTTCCAAAAGATGCCAACCAAGCGAGTGAACATGCGCTTGTCACCAAATTGGCCTGGGGAGTCAGAAACGGGCACGCGAGGCAGATACCACCGCGCAAAGTGTCACGCATCAGCAGATAGCGAGGGATGGAGGATAATAGGGTATTGCTCCGATACCAAAATGTGTTGAACCCAGTCAAATGAGGAGCTTGTATGTGTCGAAATACAAGTTGTGATAGCGCAAAATCAATGTCTCCCAAAATTGTACGTGGAACCACACTCATTGTCCATGTAGCATCCCAATGTTCAATGCACAAAGAAGAAAAAGACAAGAGTGTGAGAAGAGACTTAGAGGTTGAGAGAGAGAGTTTGCACCATCATCCTTGAGCAGAGAACACTCGCTGCCCACTTCTTTTTGGATGTTGCCTCCTAACTCGCCACGTCTGCAATCAGTTCCTCCCTAGCGTTTTCTGGCAATAAGCAGGTTACAGCAGGGCACCCATCCTCCAGCCACCTCAGCAGTGGCCACGGAGGATGGCGCAGTTCCTCCGGAGACGATCAGCAAAGGACAGTGTCGACAAGATCAACTAGATGAGCTCCCCTTCCTCTATCGAGCCAATCTCAGAGCCCTGTTCCTTCCTCCTCCTCGCCTACTCCCATCAATGTCGAAATCAGTGAGTCTGCATCGATGTCAACATAACCAAACAGAAGGTTGGCAACTTGGCGCTGTAGACAAAGGATGGGGTCAGCATAGTGCTCTGGCAGTCCTGCTGCATTGTCGCATCAGCCGTGACGTCTCCCGAATTTCGAAAGTCCGCTCCCCTGCGGCCGCCACATGGCTTCAAAGCCGCGCGTCCGCGCGGATGTGTCTGCGGGCTCGTGGCCTAGTCCGCGTCCGCGGACTTGGCCACGGTTGTCCGCCGCCGAGGGGGATTCATAGGGCTCAAGCAGCATGTACAAGACTGAATGTCGTCCACGAAGGTTGGGTCGACCTTATAGTGTTGACGCATGTGGACCAGCCTCTGGTCTCTCCTATGATGGTCTAGATCGTTCATCAGCCAATGGCTTAGATTTCATAAGGTTGCAGATTCCAACATGTCCCACTTGGACTTGATTCCTTCTGGATACCTGCAGACAACCAGAGATGCGTATTTGATCTATAATCAAGGCTGGGATTGGGTTGACTTTGACTCGTGGGCCTGAATTCCCAAGTGGACGTTGACTATCGACTTTCCCAAGGTCAAATGTCTTGCGTTAGGCTTCTGAAGGCCAGTTTTGGCCTTGCCTTGGGTACCTCACAACACCAGGCCTTCATTCGGGCATTTTCACGACTTGGGGTGTGACTTTTAACCCTGTTTGGGCCTTCGACCAAAAGTGACGACTCTCAACCCTCAGCTGATGCAGATTTGAGCTGAGAACAAATACTTCTCCAAACCGGTATTTCTGCAATTTGCCCTCATAGAAATAACAGAAATTCCCAAAAATGTATCAAGTTATTTGCCATTTATGCAAGAAGAGACATTGGATCTTGTACTCGACTAATTATGTACTAGAAAAAGAGTTTCTGTTTTTCGTCTTGGGACATGGGAGCCTCTATTCTAGCAAGTTTGACTAGAACGTTTTCATGACCTGGGGACCAATCCCTCGAGTAAGTGTGTTGAATTCGTCTAGGTAAGTCTTTGGGGTTACTATACAGAATTGCCTAGGAGTGTCTTTTCCACTCACTGATTTTTCCCGATCTTCTACAGTTTGGTCAGTGATTCCAAGTGGACTTTTGTCTTGTTTCGCACTTAAACGTTTACCCAGATCCCTTCCCACAATCTTGAATACTTGAGCTCTAGGTCCAAGTTTGAATTCTTCTCCTTACATTTTCGCTAGAGAGTGACGTAAAATAGTGGAAAATACCTCATGCATTAATCCTAAAGGAAGTTCCACTTTGAGGAAAGTGCATATATCCAAAACATGGTTGTGGCTCATTCCCTTGGAGGAAACCTTTGGTTTTAAGTCTTTTGATGTATTTAGTGGTATCCGCAATTGAGCCCATGTTGGAGACAGCGGGGCAGTCGCTACTTACGCGGCACAACTGTACTAATTAAAATAAACTTCGAACATCATTTCAACCGAAGCCTTCCTCCATCGTGTCGCCACGAAGTTACGAAGTACAGACTATATTATCATCCAAGCGTGGCCTGTAGTCGTTGAGGGGTGCAGCACATGTATCAACACATGACTTCCCTGCTGATTGTCCGACGCATTCATTATCATTATTTTGCTTGCATCACTCGGGAATCCGACCTGCCATTAACGTAGGATTGTCAACGTAAAAAATAGATAACTTTTTAATCGCTTGTAATTTTTGTGAAAACTCGCCTCTTTTGTTCGATTGAGAGAATTCTCGCATTGTAAAATCGGAATACATATAAGTAGAATATAATACTTTTTTCAATTAGATTAATTCTTGTCCCAATACATACATCGTGCGAGTAATTAAGCCGTTTTGTGCTTATCGGCGTTATCGCATGCCGGCTGGCGGAGCAGTACTACGTTGTTGTTAATC
The DNA here is from genome assembly GCA_003427395.1 of Chara braunii. Classification (NCBI taxonomy): domain Eukaryota; kingdom Viridiplantae; phylum Streptophyta; class Charophyceae; order Charales; family Characeae; genus Chara; species Chara braunii. The sequence continues at coordinate 40,849 of BFEA01000153.1, read as the reverse complement.
TTGCGCCATCTGCATAGCGGTAGCCCACGGTGCTGCACGTATTTGTGGAAGAAGGTGGTGGCCTGGCCTTTGAACTTTGAGGCAGGCGAGATGGGGATGGAGAGGAGGAAAATCCCATCAGGAGGCCATGGCGGTGGCCGTCGTGTCGGGGCGCCGGATGCCTGGTCTACGGAGTAGTACGAGCTGGGATGTCTTTTTTGCTGGGGTGCTGTTTCGAGCTATTTGAGTTACATGTCTACATTATCATTTGATTCCGTTTACATTCTCATTTCCTTGCTTTCGTCTCGCTGCATGCTCAAGTTGTTCTATGCTATGGCTTCGAGTTATGGTGTCATCTGTGTGCATGCACACTCTGGTCTGAGAATGAGGTGTCGGCACTTTTGGCCAGATGTGTATGTAATGAGAGTGTGTGAATATCGGAGGACAGTGAAGGTGTGCACTGCTAGGAAGGCGAACTCAACGTAGTCTACGTAGATGTGTGCATGATTTGAATGGAATGATTTTTGAGAATGGAGTGTCAGTGAGAAAATGAGGACGGTAGCATTCTGTTGTAGTGTGCTGCAGTGGAAATCGTGCTGGAAGAATAGGATAGAAGCATATCATATAACATTATGCCAATTCGGGTCCGGAGTCGACTTGGGTATACACGTTTCTTGGGTTGCTCTACCTCACATACAGATCTCCACTCTACTTCACATCCAGATTGTTATTCTCTCAAGATTTCACTTTTCTAAGTAGAAAAGCAAAATTCGTATAATTCCATGGAAGACGTGACAAGTTTTATCATCCCAAGCTCGAGTGGTACTCTATGAATCTCCCACGGAGGCCGCCATGCGACTTTGCGGCCGCGTGGCGCCCAGTGGGGGGGGGGGGGGGGGGGGGGGGGGGGGGGGGGGGGGGGGGGGGGGGGGGGGGGGGGGGGGGGGGGGGTTGAAAGTACATTGGGGTTGTGCAAACCCTGCCCTACCCAAGACGGGGGGGGGGTTTGTCATGGTGCAAGTTGAAAAAAAAGTATTCGTTATTTTTTTCCTTTTTTTTTTTTTTTTCCCTTGATTGATTGATTGATTTGTTGGTGGGGGACACACACACACACACACACACACATACACACATACACACACACACACACACACACACACACAAACACACACATACTAATGCATGGGTCCTGGGGACCATCTCACGCAAGTGTGTACATGCCATGCATCGTACTCCCACACACAATGAACAGTAGTCTGACAATAGACAAAGATAAAGAAGATGAGGACCGAGTTTCACAGTTTATATTATCAGAAATATGAATACAAAGTGTTTCAAAGTTCCCCTGAGTCCAGCGCTCATCAGCACAACACCAATATCTTGCCAACTCATCAATATGCCTTCCAGTGAATAAGTGCTACCCCTGCAGATAGTCTCCAAGTCATCAATGTGGTCACCACTCATCAGCGCCACCTCTGCAGGTCACATCCAACTCAGGTAAGTATCTTCCATAGCCAACCTTGAATGAACACTCTCAGCCTCAATCCCTTCCTCCTATGATGCATACACACTCTTCAATACTCATGAGGATCTACTCTGGATACTACTCATAGCTACATACTAACCCTCTACTACTAATGCTAACTCGCTGGGCAGCTATGGCTGCATCACTTCCAGTGTACAGGCTTCTTCCTCCCTCCAGCGCGTCTTCTCCTCCAGCGCTGCTCCTCCTGACTCAGCGCACAAGTGCACCAGCACTTCCACGCATTGCAGCCAGTGGAGATCTGCCGAGGAATGAGGCAGGCAGCTCTTTTTATAGTGCTGGCCACTCCTCGCTGGGTCTGCATTGGCTTAATTTAGCCTCTCCCTTTGTCCGAGACCCTGCATTGCATGTGTCCCAGTACAGTCCCAATGAGATTCAACTGCTGCTGAGGCAATTCGGCCTGGATTTGGAYTTGAAAGTCTGGATCTGGACTGACCCCTTGACTTAGACCAGAACTGGGACTGTGCCTACTGACTTCACTTTCGGACAGGCACAACTCTAAACGAACAGACACATTTACTACTTGAACAGGCACTTTCCATTGCACGAACAGGTACACTGCCTACACGTACAGACACACCCTTACTCGAACAGACATGACATACACATCTCCTGGTGAACAGGTAAGTCTTTTGACAATGCCCTTTGCCTTAGATTTAGATGTGCCTGTTGATAGAGAACTTGACTTTTGACCTGTTTTCACGTTTCTGAGCCCTGGCAAGATACCTTTTCACAATGCTTTACTTTTACAAGGCCCCTGCTGCTCTATTTTTACAAGGCCTGAGGCCTATATCGGGTAAAGGCCCTTTTACTAATAGTCCTTGCAAAATAACAGTACTATTTTTTATTTTATTTTTTTCATTCCTTGTTTTTTTTCCTTATTACCTAGGCTACCAGAGTGGCCCGGGGTCACTTGCCCGGCCGGGCAAAAAAAAATAAAAATATTATTTTTGTTTTATTATTTTTTAATCTAAATTTGGTGAAGAATTTCGATGTGACCCTGAGGCAAAAGTTGTTCAGTTTATTTTTCTGCATAACATAATTGTTTTCCGGATTTTTCGGATTTGTTTTTTTTTTTTTTTTTTGGCTTGGACCCTCCCTGGTCATTGCACGGGCTGGCCACCCTGGACCCGTGCGGCCCGGCTGGTAGCCTAGCGTTATTACACACACAAAAAAAAAAAAACATAAAATCGAAGAAGACAACTAACTGCCAACCAAAAATCCCCCCCCCCAAAAAAACATATTTTTTTATTTTTTCATTTTTTTTGTCTCTGCCTTTTCTGTTTTTTATTTTTTACAATTCCATAAAATTCATTGTTTCCTTAAAGAAAAAACGGGGTTGTAGAGTTTGAAAAACCCTACAACCACATTGTTTTTTTCTTTTTTTTTGTGAATTATTTTTGACGGGAAAAATCTGTGAAAAACGTGGCCGCTATGCATGTGGCCATGAACACGGCCGCCCTCCTCCCGCAGCGGGGGATACATATGTGGCAGGGGATACATGGGTGGTACTGAGCTGAATTGAGCTGTTCGGAGCTGTACGGAGCTGTACGGGAGCTGAAGTCCAAAGTATACAAGGTTAGTGAGACAGGCTGAAACATCTTTATATACACAAAACCGAACTTAAAAAAACTGGCTTTCAGTCTCGGCGAAGTCGCGTTCCCCCAATTGTCCCCTCCTGAAGATTCCAAAGCAGATCTCTCTCCCTCTCTCTCTCTCTCTCTCTCTCTCTCTCTCTCGCTCGCTCTCTCTCTCTCTCTCCCTCTCTCTCTCTCTCTCTCTTTCTCTCTCTCTTTTGCACGTGAGCGCGCGGGCACACACACACACACACACATACGCAAAAAAAAAAACAAAAAACGCACACACTGTTTTCTTTTTCTTTTGCTTCATCATTTCCGGACATTCCCGGATGCAAGGACACCTATCCAGCAGAACTTCCAGATCTGAAAGGTACGTGGGTCCGGCGTAGCCGGCTACGTTACACGGTTCGTGACATGTGCGACTTTTGAGAATGCCCCATTGTGGAGTGGGTAAAGTTGGTAATATGCCCTGGCCATTTGGGACGCTGGGCAGGACGTTCGTGAACGGAGCAATGCCCCACTCTGTGTGGCCATTGGGTAAAGGGCTTATTTGCAGGTCGGCAGGTCCCGGATCGTCCTTTTGATGCTTGTTTCTGGACCCCATCCCCCCCCCCCCTTCCCCCCTAACTCGGGTTTACGCACAACTTCTAGAAGAAAGAGGGACCAGATCACAACTGTGATAAAGAAGAGAGAAAATAGTGAGAAAGGAGGCTGCTCAGGGTATCATATTCCCCCTTACTTCCGCGAAATACTCCCTTTTTTTTTTTTGTTATTGTTTCTTTCTTTCTTTTCTGTCATCATCTCCTCAAAGTTATCCTTGACAAGAAATTATTCTTCACTTCTCAAGAAATCCAAAACAAATACATCGGATTAATGGGATTTTTTTTATTTTTATTTTTTTCTTTGAAGAAGGATAATCTGTTGTTGTTAAGAATAAAAGAGATGAAGGAAAGGCATGCATCACGTTTGAGCAAGTCGGAGGCATCCCCTGCTCACAGTCTTCCCTATCATAGAACGCACGGTCAATTCGGGGAAAGCTTTGAGTCTAGGTACAGGGATAATGACCGCACGTTCTATTCGAGGGCGAGGGCAGGGTTGTAATCTGCCAAACACCTATTAAGAAGCAAAGAGAAAAAAATCGAACAAAAAAAACAACCCCAAAAAGACTCCCTCTCGCCGCCAGCCAGGCATGATTTGAGCATAGTCGAATCATGGATAGTTGCCATCCCCATCACAGGCGTATCAGTGAAAGACACACCATTGTTCAGCCTCCTTGAAAGCACAAATGAAAGTGAGAGAGTGTGTCGGCTCGTGTCAAGGAACACAGACAGAAAAACGAAGTGAAAGCCAGCTCATATGATTGCCCAGGGGAGTACAGACACGCAATTTCTCAGTCTCCTCTTAAAAACCGAAGTTGAGAGAGTGTAGGCTCGTTAAGAAAGCGAGAGAACAAAAACGACGTGAAAAAGCCCGTTCAAATGGTCGAGCAGGCGAGTGCAGTGCACACACTCAGTCAGAGGGTGAGCGCAATGACCGCGCGTATGCACCGCAGAGACTGCGCAGCGACAGCACTTAGTCAGCCGAGAATTAGCACAGTGACTGATCTCCGGATATCAGTCACAGAAAGTTATAACGTCAGGCATTACCACTTCTTGAGTGCCAACACTGCGAATTGCAGTCCTGACGAACACTGGCATTGAATCTGACAGCTTAATAGCTTGCCCGCATGCTGTTAGCTCTCGGACTGCTGCTGCTGCTGCTGCTGCTGCGGTATGGGCTCGACGGGTAATTAACAACAATAACCGGTCCTTCACCAGTCGATGTGTTAAGAGCGGGGTAGTTAGCACTGCACGAGCTGAACATAATGCGGTTCCGGAAGGCAACAGCTAAGCTAACTACCTCCCGATGGATGACACGTGGCCTCCTCCTAGCCGTCTATATATATATCAGGCCCTGCTACCAGCAGTGTGCCTTTCCATGACAGTTCGTAAGTCTCTTCGTCTCCATCCCCCAAGGCGTCGAGTAGGGAGTTAGCAGGGGACGAGTGCAAGACAAAGCTGTTCCCTCAGGCTGCAACTACGCTGACTACCTGCCCATTATGGACACGTGTCCTCCTCGCCGCCTATCAGGACCTGCTACTAGCAGTGCGGCTTTCCATGACAGTTCATATTAAATATCTACCTCTCCCGCCCTGGGTGTCCATTTCCAACAGGGGTACTCTCTACTCCGAACGATAGCTAACGCATGTCTCCCCGGGTCATCCAATCGTCTTCCCCCTCACCCCAACTTCCCTCCTCCCCCCACCTTCCCTCCTCCCGAAGCTGCCTCCCATGAGGGCCACGACCCCTGACCCGCCTCTAACTCGAAACTCGGGTAACACGCTTGCCAGGTCAAAGCCGTGACCCGCCCTTAACCCGAACTAGGGTTAATACGCTTCGTTAACCCGAACTCGGGTTAACACGCTTGCCAGGAGAAAGAGAATATTTGCGTAAGTTTCAGATCCGTGGAGTCCACGGTGATGAGTCCGCTCCTCTTCGGGACGAATCGCCCCGGAACTACTCTCACTTCAGAGTTGATGTTCAGGTCCCGGGTCGTGTTGCATTGGCTGATTGCAGGGGACACGAAGTTACTCGGAACCTCGAAGTTGTCGTCCATCGGCCCTTCAAGCGGGCCAGTGGCTTTACCAGTCCCGGTTAGACCAGCGATGTAATAAGTCGTCCTCGCGACGCCCTTAACGCCTGCATCCAGCTTCGCATAACCGCGCAAGATGATATCGCCGAGACTGAAAGTGAAGCCCTGAGGATAACTCAGCTTGACACCAACAGTGCACTGCTTTCGCTGATTACTGATGGGGGGGTCCGTGGAAGCAGTGAAGTTGCTGAACATGACTGTGAGTGCTTGAGCATCCTCTGACACGACGATAACAGTGGAGCCGTTCGGGCATCCATCGCCGTTATAGGTGGAGCCGACGATCTTCACGGAGCCAGGAGGAGGAGAAACTGCATAGCCATGGGCGGCAAGCTGGAGGAGGATGAGCAACAGCACGCCTGCCAATGCCGCCAGCGGCGGCAAGGGACTCCCACATCGAGCATCGCTCTGCATCCTTGCCATCCGAGTTAGATAGCTTCGTCGCCCGCCGAGACTGGTTACCTTAAGGCTTCAACAGAAGGAAGAAAAAAAGCGACTATGGCTGCAGGAAAAAAAACTCCTCTCCTGAGATGTGTCCTCCCTCCCGCGTCCGAGAGACGGCCGGAACAGGTGTCCCGCTCCCTTGGAACGCACGAACCGATACCCACACGCTCAAGCCAAACGTGCCAACAGACACTGGATCGTCAGAGGCTGTCGGTCGTTCTATGCCGACGGGATTCAAGCCTTTATACACACCAAGAGAACTTGGCATATTATAGAACTTAGCATATCATTTCTTATAGCTTATTATAGCATGAAGTTAGCATATTATTTCTTATAGCATATTATAGCATGAACTTAGCATATTATTTCTTATAGCATATTATAGCATGAACTTCGCATATTATTTCTTATAGCATATTATAGCATATTATTACTTCAGTTTTCATATAGAAGGCCGACGGCTTGAGATGTCGCCGGCCCCAAGTACATCTTGAGTTACTTTTCTCCTCTGATTTCCGTTGGATTCGAACACTCACCATTTCAACAGTCCATGGGTGCACCAACTGCCCCTAGGCCTGTTCGTCAGTTAGCACATGACGGAAAGTATTTGACGAACTTGAACCTCCCCCGGGGCATGACCGTTTTTTGTATTTGTTTGTTCACACGCTCAAGCGGGGTAAGAAGTGTCGATGGTCGCTCTTGCCTTCTTTTGTTTTTGTTTTTTTCACTCTTGCCTTCTTTTGTTTTTGTTTTTTTCACACAAAACTCATACCACTCACTTTTGCCTTCTTTTTCTTTTTTAACACAAAACACACACCAGTTGATTACAGAAAAAGGGTGGAGTCCCTGACTCCCTGGGCATGCGGCGCTGGCAAGGGAACTGCGGGCGCTGGCGCAGGTCGGAGCACTAGGGCCAGTACCTGTACCTCCCCTTTCTCCCCCACCTAGCATATTGTAGGCTTGTAGCTGTGTCTAAAAGCCAACATTCTTGGCTACCACCCTGCCCCCAAAACAGTACAAACTTTGTGCTCCTGTGCAAGTGATGGGTTTGCATTGTGTTGAGGGAAGCGGACCATCTTTCAATGGAAAGACACCAAGCTCGCGAAGGGAACCAATCACCTCCCGAACGCAACATAAGCCTTATCAACCGATCTTCTAAAGGCACGCTCACACTGGGTACCCAAAATCGTAATTTCTTTAAAAAATGGGATGCCCGATTTGGGAAAATAGTGGCAGGACCGGTCACACTGCTTCCCCATTTGGCGGCAGACAAGGTTGCGGCCGCCCTGGATCCTCTTCGACTGCTCCAGTCACACTGCGACATCCCATTTCCTGGCAATATCTTCTTCTTCCAATTTCTCTCCTTTTTTATTTTTATTTTTATTTTTTTACAGAAGACTCAGCTCATTTGATTACGCAAACCAAAGGAAGAGGCCGGGAATCCTCAACAAACAACCCGGGGAAAGGAAGAAAATTGTTACTGGGACCATTACCCAGCTGGGGAGTAGGCGGCAGGGTGAAACAATTTCTTTCCATTTCCATGTCCGCAGGTTGATTCCAAACAAGAACGGGAATTTGCGGTAACCTTTACCTCAAATTCCCAACCCCCGCTGACAAATGGGGTCACGAATAAGTAGTTTGGGGAAATGAGATCCTGGTGTGACTATCCTTGGACACTTTTTTTGGGGATTTCGCGGATTATGCGGATTGGGTACCGCAGTGTGAGCGCGCCCGCCTAAGCCAGTTGGCCATTATGGGAATTTATGGTCAATCTGTTTTGAAATAAAGAAAAATAGGTGGCCAAGAGACCTTTCCACATTTTTGACTTCGCAGTTTGGGAAAAATGGGCGTGATGGACCGGGATGTGTGCTGCCCTTTGTTAGGAAAATGCACCATTGAGTGCACGAGTGGCCAGCCGTGCGGTGGTTGGGGTCCCAGCCACCACTGGTGAGAGGCCTTTCACAAAATCTGCATGCTCAGGGTCTGCTGACACATGGGTAGCAAAATAGTGAAATTTGTCGCCTTTGTTACCGCCCGGTTTGTCATTGTCATTTTGTTGCGTTGTGGTGTCACAGAGGGCTCACAGATAGAAAAAGACAATGCCACAACACTAGGCTAGTTGCAAACTTGCCCACTGGTGCGGCTACACTGCGAAAGTCATCTATGAATTCAATGCTCGCAATCCTCTTCTGGGAACTCACAATGCAAAACGAATTGCGAGCACCTCCACAGGTGCTTGCAAATTACTGGCCCCCCACACCACACTTACATTTGCCCCGCCTATTGCGAATTTGATGAGTGGGCAGGCCTGGTATGACTGCGAAACCACATGAAATTATGCGACTTTTCTTAAAACGCCCCTTGCATGAGTATGGGCCTCGTTAGACACTCTTTACGAGTTCCTTGAGCCACAAGGAACCTTGTGGCTCTTAAACCGCCAGTACTTGGCCCAGCTATCGGCCGCGGAAAAAAATAGAGTAGAAACGTTTCTAGTTGCATGAATTTGGGCACTCCTGTAGTGGCCCGTGCGTTTCCTAAAATCGCATAGCGTTAACGGGCACGACTTCAGGAAGTACTGGTGGTTTAAGGGAAATTTGCGGCGTCGTTCCACTCATCCTTGGGGACCTCCCCAGGGGATGTTTCCTTGTGGCGTGCCCGCGGCCGTTTTCATACGGAAGTTAGTGGCCGCGGGGTCGGTGGTCCTTGGTCCACCGTCTTTTGTCCGTGTGGAGGCGGCGTGGTCCAGCGACGTGTGGCGGAAAACGGCATGAGGCAGGCGACGGGAAAAAAATTAACCTGAGGGGCGTCGACATTTGAAATTAGAATTTCAAATGACGGCTGCGACGACGACGACGACGTGCGGCTGGCGGCGTGAAGACAACGTACTGCTGAAACAGGCTCAGCGGCGGTGTCACTTTCGTCCCCCAGCTGTTGCGAGTGCGCAGGCATCGTTGGGTGCGTCCAACGCCGTTGAGCTTCGCACACATCGACTGCGCCTTGAAACACATTTCCGTCTGCGCCACTGCATCCAGAAAAAAAGGGGGCAGCTTTTGACGAACGTCTTCGGCTTCTTCGTTGGGTGTGGAAGGACGACACACATGGCAGCAGAGCGACGGGTCCGTGTCCAGGTCGCGGCTATGGAGGGYGGCGGAGAGGGTGGACGTGCGGTGTTGACGCCTCTTGAGCTGCAGGCCGTGGTGGCAGCCGTGTCTACCGTTGTTCTTCGATGTCAGCTGGAGAGGGCGCTGGGACGACTGAAGGAGCAGTTGCGCGCGCGTAGACGAAGGACATTGACGCAATCTCCAGACGATGGCCCCGAATACGTGGCGATCTCAGAGGCTGTTGTTCAGATGTGCTACGCGTTGGGTTGCGGAGTGATTCCTCGAGCGACGCCGAGGTGGTGGATGAAGCGCAGGACAGGAGGCACTTGGGAAGACCTCAGGCAATGCGACAATGCGACAGATGACTAATTACGGGAGAAGCTACGCATGTTGCCGCGAGTGTTCCGGGAAATCGTGGAGGCGTGTGCGCCTTATCTTCAGCGGCAGGTATAGTCCTACAGAGAGCCTTTGCAGCCAGACCAGATTGTGGCATACACACTGAACAGGGTTGTGTTGGGGGAAACGTACGAGAACAGCACGTGCAACTTCGGGATTGGCAGAGCTTCTGGCCTGGTTGTCGTCCGTGATGTTACTGCCGCGCTGCTCCAGGTGTACAGAGAGAAGATTGCCTGGACGGCTGGAGCTCGTAAACTCATCGTTTTGTGGGCGTTCGCTGATAAAAGGTTCCCCAATTGCCACGGTTGCATTGAATATACTCACATCTACGTGGACAAGCCGGCGCACGCACCGAACGAAAACTACTATGACAGGAAGCATCGTTTCTCCATCGTCGCGCAAGTTGTCGTCGACCTGGACTTGCGTGTGCTCGATGTGCACATGGGATACCCGGGTAGCTGCCACGACATCAGGGTGCTCCGGTTGTCCAACCTGTGGCAGTGCGCGGAGTCGGGGTCGTTGTTCCCTGGTCCCCATGTGACACTACCGGTCGGTGTGCGGACGAACGGCTACATCTTGGTGGACAATGGCTACCCCCCTTCGGAATGGATGGTCATCCCGTATGGAGGCGTCAATCAGCACGTCGACAAGGAGCGCTTTGACAACAAGCAGAAGGTGGCGAGGGGAGCAGTGGAGAAGGCGTTCGGCAGGCTGAAGGGCATGTGGCGGTTGTTTTTGTGGACGCCCAAAACAAACTTGGACACGCTCCCGCAGTTGTTCACCGCCGTTTGTATATTGCACAACATACTGATTGACGCTCGAATTTCGTTCAATGAGAATCTGCTGTGGGAGGTCGATGCTAATGATGTGCGACGACGTGTGGACCTGGGGATCAAAGAGCCCCTTCAGCCTTTGTCGATGATTACTTCGACAAACGAAGCGTTGGTCATGCGGGATGCTTTAGCGGAACGAACGAAACACGATGTAGTCATTGCAACATTGGTGGGAGGGCAAATTCGTTGTTTCGTCCCGCCTTGGGGTTGGTAGTTTGCGTTCGAGGTTGTAGTTCGCCAGCGTCGCAGTGCGTGGATGTGCGTGCCCGTTGTTCAAGGAGTCCAGCAATGGGTGTTTCCGTTGTGTAGTTGGGATACGGCACACTGCGGGTGTCATGTGCGCCTTTTTTTTTTTACACGTGGCGGTCGTGTTGAAGAGAGTGCAGGGTTGATTGTGGGGGAGCGGCTAAAACTTATCGCCCCGACGATAGATTGTGATGTATTTTTTAACAATTGGTGCTCAATTTTGTGATTTCCTTGAGATGTTAAAATCGTCGATTGAGGGTACAGGTAGCGAGGGGTGACCTGTTCTTCTTTTGCCTATTGTTAGTATGTGTTGTTCTTTTGTGTGTTGATATTTCAATGCGATGATGAATCAGGAAGAATATACAATGTGTCATTCCATCTTCACAACAAGTGCTCGTTGACGTCGTTTGCTCTTAAGGGTTGTGTGCATTGTCTTACTACGAATGTTAAAAAGAAAATCAAATACGGTTGTTGGTGTCATTTGGAAAAACTGCAAAAAAACAACCAAACGAACGACAGTGACATCAGAAAAAGACGAAGATGAAATGTGAGCATGCAAACGTCGCAATCATCATTCACTCATGCCAACGAAGTTATGAAAACAGCAGACGTATGATTAGAAAATGATGCGCTCCAAGCGCAATTATGTTCGTTCGCAGCAAGCTGCGAGGACAACAACACACAACACGACGATTGAAATCGAAAACCCCCGTCGAGCCTGCTGAAGTGAACGCCCTAAAACGTCACTCGTCTACTCGCAGTAACGGGGCACTAAACAGGTGCACAACCAACGATGATCGAAGTGAAAAAAGCATCCCTGCCAAAGTGAACGACCTAAACGTCGCTCGTGTACTCACAGGAGCAACACACTGTACACGCGCCCAACGAACGTCAAGCCCGTCACGACCACCAACATCTATACGTGCAGCCAAAAATCTTGGAGCGCCCGCGCCGCCCCACCCTTCCACTTCCCTCTCCCTCGTCGTAAGTCTCACCTGCCCCGCCCCCCCTACGCATCGTCTTTTCCAGCGTCGTCGTCATCCTCCTCAAGGGGGGGGGAACCCAACCAATCCAGCCTCTTCACGTCTTCTGGCCCTGTTATGCTCGCGTCGTGCCCGAAGACAATGTCGCAGGATACCCATTCGGGGATGTACTTCGGGTACTCTCCCAAGGTAGTGTTTGCCTTCCCAAGCCTCTCCATAACGACGTTTGTGGCGCGGACGACTGATGGTTGATGTTCGAAGGAGCGATGCATGAACGCGACGAGCATGGGCTTCGACACCAGCTTCGCAAAGTAAAAAGCTTCGTAGTGGCTGTGCAGATTGTCTCCCGCCATGCGCATCAACCACATGCTGGCCACCAACAAAAGCCTGAAGCAGTCAGCAACCCGCGAGAGACAATCGTGTGAGATGAAGCCGCCGTCGACGTTCGCACCCATTTGAACCGCGGCGCGGAATGCATGTGCGATGCATATGATGGTCGACTCCTGGTACGCCGTCATGTCGTCGTCCTCAGGCCTGTCCTCGACGTTCACACCAGCGAACCACAGTGGCAAGTCCATGGACATGTCTATTGTGTGCGCGCAAACGGCCGCACTGACGTTGTTACTCGACTCCTCGTCGTACACATAGCACGTGCAATGCTTGTCGCCACGAGCTCTTGCACGTACTAGAAAGCCAAATTTTAACCTCTGGGGAGGTTCCCGGACTTGAAGACCCAGCCGTGCAAGACGTGTCGAGCAATATTCTTCACTGCCGCCGCACGACAGATCGCTTGCTGCAGCTATGCGGGATCGGCAAATCCTGTTTAGCTTCGTGTAGGATTTTGGCATGACGACGGTCCGAGGGACGACATGCGCTTGAAGACCGCTGGCGATGGCGACAAAATACTATCACATTTCGTGGACAATGTTATACAGTCTTCACCCCTCGCCCGTGGTCCAGAAAGCTTTGTCATCAACCCACAAACGAGCTTGGTCGATCAGATCTTTCGCCATGCCTCCCCTTCATACCCGGCTTAAAAAGGGGTCGTCATCCTACCGATCACCTCTCTTCTTCCCACGCGCCACCTCCCGCCCGACAGCTAGAAGCTCCTCCTTGACTCTCGATACGGGTGCCACTTTGCCTGAAGTTCCAGCACCCGCAGCAGCGACCGCCTCGTCCCCAACTGCGTGCACGTCTGCCAGGACGCCCCACCCCCCCCCGCCGCGTTCAATGGAGCCTCCCTCATCAGCCGTGTCTCACAGACGCGGTTGAGACGGCATGGCAAGCAGTCCACCCTGAGGTGGCCTTTCGTCAGTCGCGCCACGTGCCCTAACTGTCCTCGCTGTTGTGGCTTATGTGACATTGCGTTGTCGATGTCGTTCCAACGGCTCGTCATCATCACCGCCGATGTCGACGACATCCTCCTTCTCCGACCGCGTTTTGCGGGCACTCATGTGCTACGCCTCCGGTGGAGGCGTCAACAATCTCCTCGCAGTGCTGTGATCCGAAGAACGCTGGCGACCACTCTCCCGAACTGCGGACACGGTCTCCTCTGGCACTTCTTCCTCTATCGTGAAGACGTCACTGTCGTCACCTTTGCCCGTTGTCGCCCAATGTTGCGGTCGACGAGCAGGCACGCTTCCTGAAGCATCGTTCGAACGAAGCCTCTTCGTCTTGGGGACATGCCCCCGACCCCTTTCCCGCCCTTGAGTGTCCAGAGGGACGATATCCCGCTTCTTACCACAGGCGCCGGCTCGCGTAGGCATGCTTCGTGCTTCCCATTCCAAGCGAGTTTGGCGTCGGATCGGATGAGCAGGAATAAAGGGTCGACCGTTGATGGGAGTTCCGCTGATATGGCGAGAATAGCATCTCACGTACGGATCGTGCGTGGCAACGACTGCGTTTGTGACGACGAAAAAGAAGTGTCCTCGGTGCACAGATGAGCACGGTGTCCATTCGTACGAGAGGAGGAGAACGACCCCGGCGAGACTGCTCCACGGCGAGAAGAAGAGAAGAGAGTAGGTGTCGAACCTCCACGCGGCGAGACAGATCCGCGGTGATAAGGAGAGAGTGCTCCGTCGGAGATTAGCCCAAAGTCCTCACTCGTCGGACATCCACATGTCCACAGAGCACCGTGGCACTGACGCGAGGAGAGTGACGGCGTCGAATCTCCACATGACGAGAAGGCGAGAAGAGCTACGGCAGTGATCCTAGACGACACTAAAGAAGTCCCCGGCGAGGAGGCGAGAGATGTCCGCAGTGAGCAGCCGATAGAGGTCCGCAGCGAGGAGGCGAAAAGTTGGAGGGCGTCCCTCGTGGTTGTGCTCGTTGTACAGCAGGTCAGGCGGGCTTTTATGCTAGAGATGCCACAAGCGGACGACCTTTATGTGGGACGGGACGCAGATGCCTCAATGAGACGAAGCAGATGGACGAACCTCAACGTCGCTTCTTCTGTTGGCGGCATCGCCGATAGTGACACGTGTGACCGCAGCATTCCAGACCGCGTATGCGCACCCACTTTTCTTCTGTTGTCATTGCCACCCTCCCCAAGCCGCCAACAGCCCCTTCGACGTCCCTGCCGACGAACGTCAATGCACTCCCCAGGGAACCAAAAAAAAAAAAAAAAAAAACTTCCCCCCCCCCCCCCCCCCAAACTGCCCCGCCCCTCTTCCCGAACACCAATACCACCCCGTCCTCCACAATCCCCAACCCACAGAACCCCTTTAACAGGTGGCTTTGTCTCTTTCGAGATCGCCAAACACAGACGAAGCACTGTCATGGAATATGAAGAAGATCAATAACAGAAAACAAAAGTACGGAACTGCTAATCATATGTCAGGGATACAAGATCTAAAAAACCATCAACTGGATAGAAACCCGACAATTTATCCTATCTTTTATAGTTATTGAATAAAAAACCGGTTGAGTCATTGTTCAAGTGGTTAATTTGAAATTGAAATGAAATGTACTAAGGTTATGTATGTTGAAATAGGTCATTATTTTTTCATTCTTATAGATGCTTAATTTCAACAACGATGGATCTCTCAGATGAAATTATTGAATCCTAAATTTCCGGAACAGATTGATTTGATATTGCAATCAAAACAAAAGCTCAGAGAATCCACATAAAGAGTGAGTTCGGTACAACATATAAATAAAAAAATTACTGAGATCCAAAGACTTTTTCTAAAGTAGTTTTTTTTTTTTTATATCTATGTGATTAACCAGAGTATACTGACATTGACCGTATAATAAGACTAGATTCTTGTGAGATTCTATCTGTTAAATCCTCCCGCACAAACGATCGTGCGAGCGTCCCCTCCTCCCCCCCCCCTTTCACAAACACACACACACACACACACA
>BFEA01000153.1:7400-25597 GCA_003427395.1 Chara braunii | reverse complement strand
ACACACACACACACACACACACACACACACACACACACACACACACACACACACACACGCGCACACACACACACAGGTCGACATCGTCGCAGCCGCAGTATACTGCGAGACAAGACACCAAAGCGACACTTAACAGTAGTGTCGTCATGATCTCTCGCGGATGGATTTTGCTATCTCAATAAGGGCGTTGCACATCATTCTGTTCACCTCATCCGCTGCATTATAATGTTTCCTCTGCACGTCCACTTTACTCTCAAGGATTTCGCACTGTCGTAATATCATAGAGCTTTATCGCTTGCTTGCGCTGTCCATCTTGTTCGCCATGAGCGCAACATGCTTGTCCATGACCTCGGGGACGACCTCTAAGGTTTGTTGCCGCATGTTCTTCCTTTTCCCAGAATCGCCGACGCTCCCTGCGCTGAATGTCGAATCTGACTTCGACCCATGCTCCTCGTCGACGGGCTCCCCTCCACCCCCACTGCCCATGGATTCCTTTTTAGCCCCCCCACCTGCCGGCATCTACACCCCCCCCGGTGCCCCCGTGTCCGCCAAATTCTTCAGGTGGATCGTGTGATCCCCCTTCGTCATGGCCTCCATCTCCTCGTACACGCTCCGGTCCATAACAAAGTTGAAGCCCTCCTATCTCTTGGCCGATGAAGCAAGCTTGAAGTAGTCCTTTCCACCGGAGAGGTGCTAAAACTTGTGAACCTTCTTGAATTGCTGCATCAATTTGTCACACTTCTTCCTGCAGTCGACGACCTTCTTCGTAATGTCCATCTTCTGCAACCTGGACCACACGTTATCCCACTTCCATTCCCTGGTCTTCATGCGGCCGAAATTTTGCCCCATGTCTGCGAAATACGGATCTTGATCCCTTTTCGCCCTCACGAGTGCGATCGTGTCTCCGACGGACCAGAAATTTTGAGCGCCATCGCCATCACTCCCACCTGTGTCGTCGTCCATTTTCTTGTTCCTCCGATTTCTCGGAGTGGAACCCTTTTTCGCACTCGCACTGTCGTTCCTCACCCTCCTCCCAAGCAGCCTAATCCCAGGCAAATTGTCCGAGTTGCAATGGTCGTCACCGTCAACGTCGTCGAAGTCGAGGGGCTCCTGGACAGCCCTATCGTTACCTTCGTCGACGTGGAGCCCTTGCACCCCTCTCGTTATTGTGTCCATTCCAGCTTGACGCAAGGCTTGCCTGCAGTCTGCGCACAACTGCCCGCCATCTCGTTCCACGTGCGCAACTGCTGCGGACGCGTCATCCTGTCGCTGCTGTCCACGCGGAGACCCGGGTGAGCTTCATAGACGTTGATCCTCGCCGACTCCTACTCTACCATGCCTCGAGGACACATTTCGATTCCTGCCGCCCTTGCGAAGTGATTGAGGTAGGCCTCCTTCTCGCACCCCGCACGAACCAACCATCGTCTGCTCCGTGCAATCCCCATCTGGGTGGGGATTGATGATGCGAGTATGTGTCGCCGCTGCTCCGCTGCTGCTCAACAACTGGAAGCTAAGATTGACCGCTGCATTGCCATCATCACCGCACATCCCCAAGTGTAAGGCCACGGGGTCTCTGCCCGCCTGCCACCGTAGGACTGTGTCGCCGCCCAATCCTGCGTGGAACCACTTCCCAACGGCACAGTCGATGACCTGACGTCTTCCCCCTCGTCATCCGACGCGGCAGAGGAATCTCATGCGAAGGCAGGTGAGCATACAACGTCGAGTCGTACTCTTGCTTCGCCACAAACCCCGCAGTGCGTTGCCAATCGCTCGATCCTGTTGTCATGCCAGTCGTCAATCCATCCTGTCGCCGTTCTTGGAAGATCTCCTTTTGCAAGCCGCGACAGGGAGAAGCCCGACAAAACACACGTGGAAGAAGACAACCATGAGAAGCGGCATGATAGTGAGGACTAGCAGAGGCAACCTGTGCAGCAGGGCGGTCATGTAAGGGTCATGCAAAGGGCAGCAGCTCAACGTCAATGGTCGACCGTCCTGCGAAGAACTCCGACAGAAAAAGAAGCGAGGGAAAATCTATTCTCCGACGTGCAAGGCCTAAAGACAACCGACGGAAACGACGATCTTCCAAAATAAAACTGTCGTCGTCGAACACAGCACCGGCGCGTATAAGCATTCAAATTTTCGACCATTGTCGAAGATTGCCCAGCGCATCAGACCGCATGACACCGGTCGGCGACGCCCGATTCGACGAACGGAGGCCTAACGCGGACGGTGACCGTTTAGAGTCCTTGGGGTGCCGCCCACTGCGCCCAGATGGTGGAGGGCAGGGATGTCTGTGCTCCCGTTCGGTGGACCACGTCTGGACCATCCTCAAACCGAAACTGTGTGTCGACACATGCCTTCGCCGCTTCCGCGCTTCCTTGTGCTCTGAGGAACCTCGGGAGGTCCCTTGGGGATTAGAAAAAATTGGTCGTAGCCACAAGGAAATTTCCTTGTGCTGTTTTCAATTTTTTTTTTGCGAATCATCCCCGAGGACAGGTGGAACGAGCACTTCCGTGTGGATTTCGGGTCCACGAGGAGTGTCTAAGGAGGCTCTATGCCCTTAGAGAGACTTTGGCGAGTTTTCATTCCCATACCAAAAAAATCAGGCACCGAGATTGAGTGCGGATCTTTCCAGGCCACGTAGGTGAGAAAGTCAAAAACGAACAGGGTCTGCTTGCCAGAAACATTCTGGCTGCAAGAGTCTCCATTTCTTGTACTTTTTTATGTTTTTGTGGGAAAGCGATGCTCCCTAGTACCTATGTGGTGGGGGCATGCACCTGTTTGAAACTGGGTCCAGCATCCCTTGGACTGGACGCTTACAGTCTTGCTAGAAATCGAGTCGTCGTCCCAACTTATCCAGGACTCAGGGTGGGGGGCTATATACCATCCTGAGCGTAGAGAGGTCAGCGGCCAATCCTAGTGGTTCAGCCATAAGATGTCGGGAACATAGGGAGTCGTGCGACTCAAACAGGTTCATGTTAAGTTTTTTTTGCCTCCTAACAAGGCCTGTTTCATGGGGGCGGTAGTGGGATCACGGCGGATTTACCCACCCCTGGTAGGGGCCTATGATGACCCCTACGCCAGCTGTTCTTATGGCAAAAACCCGAAAATCCCTATGCGGTGGTGTGGGATCAAAGCAGGCCTCCGCTAAAATTGCTCACACTTTTTCGCCCTGGTAAGTTTGGCAAGCAAGTGCGGCCGTTGACCCACTCGCCGAACTTGGCGGCCATGGACCTATTTGCCAAACTTTGGCGGATTGCAAGTAGTGCAAGTAGGCCCTGACTCACAGATTTATGGTTATTTTGAGACCAATAAACTCTCTGTCGATGTTGGGCTGGACATCTGGTTCGTCCACGAGTGCCTACTCCACTCCCATGTCTTTTTCTGGGACAGCATCTGCTGCATCAGGAGGTAGACCCTGGTCGTTTTGGGACCCGAAGAGTAGAAAAGGAGTTGAGCCTCCGTCGAGGACCATCGTTCATAGGTTAGACTAGACCTCTGGCAGTTCTGAACCAAAGGAATGAGTGTTGGAGCATTCAACATTCAATGCAGCACAAGGCTGCTAGAGAGCAACGCTGCAGAGCCAAGATACCCACATCAAAGCAGAAGTAGAGTTGGGATAATTGGTAGAAAGCGCCCACACCAAGACCTTTTCGGTTTTGGGCGCCCGAAACTCGGCCGTTTGGTACTGCCGGCCCAATGACTTCCATGTGGGGTACTACAGGCCCAGACGTCGCTCCAAGGGCCCTACCGGATCATGAATCTGACGCATAGCAGCACCACATCATTTTGATGTAAAAGAGGCCGAGGGTGGTATCTCTGAAGTATAGAATAAGGCCCAGAGGCCCACATACGGTATTTTGAAAAAGAAAGGGCCCTACTGCTTCATGAATCTGGCACAAAAAGAGCGCCAAATCCTTTAATGAGTAAAAACGGGCCCAGAGAGATGTGGCCACGATGCGAACGCGCCTTTCATCCAGGTTGAAGACGTATGGGCCTGTAGTACCAAATGGTCGAATTTCGGGCGCCCAAAACCGAAAAGGTTTTGGTGTGGGTGCTTTCTACCAATTATCCTTGTGTAGTTTGCAGGGCCAGGACAATGTTCAAGATAAGAGTGGAGGTTACATAGGCATGGGACAAAGGAGTAGTAACCTCAGCGCCATAGAAGTGAGACAACACATGCGGTTGCCGAGATTACTTTCACAAGATTCTGCAGTCAAACGTGGTACTGTTGCAGAGCACATTCGTTCCAACAAGGGCACTTTCCCGACCACGTCGTGTAGGAGTTCGGCCCTTGGAAGCGACATAAGGAAAAACCTTCGCCGCTCCTTCCGAAGGTGTCATTTATACCTCTCATGGATCCCTATGATAGGATAGAGTTCCACAAGATATTAGTTACCTTCCACCCATGGGAGTTGTCAACATCCCGAGGTGGGCATGTCCACATCAAGCTACTGATTCATATTCGAGAACTCTTACTTGCAATAAGAGACATAGACCATCCGAGGGTGTTTCTTGTACACTATAGCATAGGGGGTACTAAGTACCGATGGTCAAATCAAACCCGTACATAAACCGTTACTTAGGGTACTGATCTCCCTACACCTACGTCGGTCGACAAGGACATTTCCTTCGACATTGTGATTCACCTTAAGGAATATTTATGCTTATATCCATCTCATGTATGCCTAGCAGTGTCGTCAACATGAACATTACTGGCACGGGTCACGTGAACATGACCGGCCGTTCATATGGCTCTGCGCCTGTGAACGGCCAAACCATGAAAGTGTTGTGTGTTTTTTTTGTTTTTTTTTTCATGGGTCACCCCGCTACAGTCACTACAAGCCCCGCAACGTAATGACATTAAAAAAGAAAAAAATTGAAATAACCTACAAAACAACAAACGAAAATGTTTATTCTGGTTGATTTCATGATTTGTTTTTCTTTTTTTTAATCAAAATAAAGTTATTCATGAAAATAAATAAAAATTATGGGGGGTTACCCTCCGATAACCCCCACCCTCCTACAGAAAAACAAAACMCCCCCCCTAGCTTAAAAAAAAAAAAATGGCGCCCCTTGTCGTAAACTCCATGAGCTCCTACTGCTTACAATTTTCGTAACTAGTGTCCGACCGTTGTTCATAGATCCCGTGAATGATGAAAGGCGGTACGACGCTAATGCCTGGTCTCTTTCAACTTGTTGAAC
This sequence comes from Chara braunii, assembly GCA_003427395.1. Lineage (NCBI taxonomy): Eukaryota > Viridiplantae > Streptophyta > Charophyceae > Charales > Characeae > Chara > Chara braunii. Next base: position 20,392 of record BFEA01000153.1, on the reverse strand, counting down.
CCCTTACTGGATTTGCCATCATTACAACACTTGTTGGCACATTTGATCTTAAAATATGTTCTTCCCACAGTGTGAAAATAATTAGTTGTACAAAATGATCAATTATACATATGGTTGCTATGCTCGAGGTCAGACCATACAATGTCTTACGATTGACCATCACCGCCACGCTTTACGTAATGCTTACAGAAATGAGACCCTTCATGAGTTTCAGAGTTGCGTAAACCAATAGAAATGTTAAACAGTATCACGTGTTTCAACTTCATGACAAAAAACTGTTGAAAAACGAATTTTCTATCTCTCAAGGTGGATTGCCTTATCAAGACTGATCAAGTATTCGACAACGGGATGTCCTTCATAATAGGAGCAAGCAGGTGTGTTGGATAAGAACGTTGAATGTGGTCGAAGGTTTACGTTCATCTATTAACCATACAAGGATCACACAATATCAATCAGTTGTACTCAATCCACATAGTAACATATTCTCGAGTACGAGATGAGTTGTCTTTGGTCATTCACACAAAAGTTTGAGCGATCTAGGGAGTTGACTTATGTTTGTAGCTACTGTCGTCAAAATGCCTAAAGGAGAGGCTGATACGAACTATATTATAGATATTAGGGATAACTTAACAGGATTCGTGGAAGCTCGGACACTCCGTCAGAAAACCGAAAAGGTTATCACCGATTTTCTGTTAGAGTAGTTCTTCCTGTATGGATGTGTTGAAAAAGGATGCGAATTAATGGCTCTGGAAGTTCAAACTATGCTCCATTCGCCAAGGTATTTAAGATTCACGGTCTCACATATAATTACTATTTTTTCACCTGATACTTTATTGTTACAACTACTATTTTTTCACCTGATACTTTATTGTTCGATGGACATTGTCATTTCCCTACCGAGTTTCATAAAGATTTACTGACGAAGGTCGACAGGGACTTTGTCTCGACTCGAGAACGGTTGTTGGAGGCTAAAATTAAACAGATTGTAGAAACATTATAGGGAAACATTTTGAACACCATACAAAAACTAAAAATTCAAATAGAAAGGGACAAGGAAAAATGAGATAAGAACTTGCGTGGTAGACATATATATCTTGAGGATACTTAGTCTTACTCTACGATTCTAGTCTAGAGAGAACGTGGACCGGAAAATTGGCAAATCAATGGATGATGCCCTGCAACATGGTTAAAACTAAAAGGCTAACCTACATTATTGACGAACTAGATAAAGCTAGATGGAAGCAACCAATATCTGGTGTTTGTCTAAATGTTTTAAGAGAGCAAGATGGAAAACTACTTAATCTTGGTCAAAACTTCAAGAAAGCAAAAGGAAAAGAAAAAGTTACGAAAAAAATATTTGTGTATCTAGAATTCCCGAGGTTGTTGACTTATGAAAAAAGAAAGAGTTATAAAAGACTTAGAAGGCACAAAGGAGAGAAGGTCTTCGGCGTGAGGGATTGTCAGGAGAAAAACAGAACAAAAGGAAAAAGGAAGATTCTCAAGTTCGGCAAGCTAAGGAAAGAGAGAAGAGAAAAGGCTAAGGAGAGCATTAAAAAAACTAAAGTCATTAGCCAAACAAGACTCGGGACCATTATGAAAAACGACGCATAGAACTAGAAGTGGACTAGGAGTCAAATAGAGGTTGGCAAACAAAAAGAGGAAAAGAAGGGAAAAAAAGACAGAAAGAGACTCAACAGACTTGGTAATGGTGAGGGCAAAAATCTTTGGGTTGATCTAATAGAGATTAGAGGCCGACTTCCCAGAGTTCTTCTCATCTTGATCAATTCAGAGATGGCTCGTGAGGGAAGTCGATAATGGAGCGGGGGGCTGCTGTCGGGCGGCTCAAGCCTTACGCTGCTCTTTACTTCCTTGAGAAATCTGACGGCAAGGAACAAATTTGATTCAACAAACGAATTTGGCCATAATTTTTTCTTTTGAGCGACCCGACAGCGCGATGTTGGTACATGTTGGATCAAGGAATGCGAGATGGCGTGATTAGTTGGGACTGTTGTTGAAACTATTAAGGGTCAACCAAATTTCTCGATACTCATGCAGGGATTAAGATAACGAAGATCTTCACAAAAGACGATTGACGAAAATGGATGAAAAACGAGATGAGACAGAGAGAAACATACTCTACTGTTGGAGTAAGGCTCGGGAAAAAGAACTTTTTTGTGCCATGCGCCACATATTGGGAAGTCAAAAGGGGCCGCGCCGTCAGAGGAGGAAGTAGCGGCTGAAGAGTGGGAAAAAATGCAAGGGCACTCGTGAAGATGGAAAACTTTGTCCGAGGCGGAAACAGCCGAGTGGCGCGGGCCTTTGGCTCGGGAGTAAGTGACGAGGGAAAACGGAAGCATCATGCGGATTGATTGAGGAATTGGAGTTTCAAAATGACTGACTAAAATGAAAAACTGGAGAGCAAACATGCACCTTCATTTTTTCGACCTCATCGATGGAATTGAGCCTCTAGGCTCGAAACTTCAAAATAGGAATGGGAAAAAGATGTATGGTACCAGACCACTGCATTTCCCGACAAGTTGGCTGCTTGGTCCCTCTCGTGACCTTTCGAGATTGAAAGAGGCTCAAGACTAGGCCCAATCGGTGCCTCGGTATCGGGGTGCTGCAAGTCTCCCGACGGCGCACCCGACCTTCTCGGTGGTACCGGGGCATTGGAGGCCTGAAACGAAGGGTTCATCAAACTTTAAAAGCCCAACTGGGCTCTTGTTCGGGACACTTGGCACTTGCGTACATGCTGACACACAATGTGTGCTATTTTTCGTACGCTCAAAAATAGGGAGGAGAGGAGACGCTGCGCTCGTACCAACCAAAGATATCTTTGTGCGCAAGGGACACGGTGTCGACTTGTGCGAGGGATCTGTCGGCACGCCAACTCTAAAATCGCCCCGTGCCTGTCACCCACGGGAGAGCTGTTTTCCGGCTTTTGCAACCTGCAAACAAGCGCATCAGTATTCGACTATAAGCACCCACGTGCACAATAGCTGAAGAAGTTATGAAACCAAACCGCAAGTGTCAAACACCTATCAGTGACTGAGAATGATTGGATCAATGTCATAAGAGTTTGTCCAAACATGGACAAAAAATGTTGTTTCTACAGTTGTGGTTTGTGTTGCAGCTGTCCCAATACACATACTTGGACGAGCCCACCAACTTGCTCAGTGTCGTTTGTACTTGACTTGTTGGAACCACGGTCTGACACTTGAATTCTCGGAGGCAAAATGGTACCCAACAACCACTTCAGCCAAAGGGCTGGTCCAAGTCGACCTATCCTGTTAATAAGACAAAAAAGAATCAGGATTTATCGAGGTGAATAATTTGTTCGGCCTTTTTTCGTCGTCGCTTCCGTCTTTTATATCTGATATTCTTTGCCGCAGCGATGTTTTGTATCAGAGCTCAACTGCTGCTTTAGTGTTCTGTATCGAATACATGTTGTTGTTCAGAGTCTGCTTGTTGAGTCAGTAATTTATTGTAACCGAGGATTCACTGAGTCAGGAACCTTTCTAAGTCTGCAGCTTCCCGACTCTGTCTGTTTTTCTGCGTCTGTTGTTGAGTCCCTAGATGACTAGATTTGTTGTGTCCTTGCCGAGTATGTAAGTCCCTGTTGAATCTATTGAGACCTTGCCACGTTTGTGCTTTGATGAATCGGAGTTCGGTTTGCCCCTATTGGTTGTACCTAAGTTGACCAAGAGTTCTCCCAGCTAGCCGTAATAGATTTGTGCTTGAACCATGTTGATCCATAGGATTTTTTTTGAATTTTCACTCGAGTCTGATGAGCCCATTTTGCGGTTTGGCCAAAGTGAATTTGACTGTATTTGAGACTGGCCTTTAATCACTGCTCTTGTTAAGTTTCGGCTCTGGAGATTACAGGGCACAGGATGCTCATTGGTGAACTGTTACAGAGCTTACTCGTCACAACTAAGTTAAACCCTTCATGGGAAGTTTACCCAACTGCGTGGGTGAGCTAGTTATAGTCATGGATTCGACCGCCTCAGTTCTTTCAAAATTCTATAGGAACGGGCATTACCATAAAGAGTAGGATAAGATAAGAATGAAAGATAAGATAAGAAGTAAGCACTGCATGAGTAATGTAAGCGCCTTCTCTTCGATCCTGTGATAGGGTCACCGCTAAAGACAAAGGAGCAGCTATTCGTAAAAAGGAAGAGACACATAGAATGGTAGAAGCAAACAAAGCTTTGCGCATTTTAGGTATTAAAACACTTTTCACATTACTTTATTCATATTATTTTTTTAATTAATAATTGAATTAGGTCCAACCAGGCTTAGTGTTGCTGAACTGAACAATCACCCCTTTGTGCTGGTAAGACTCGTTGTGCAGTTGATACGTTTCCCCTTAGTAATGTGGCTAATAATTCAAAAAATGATTCTCATCTCAGACTCAACTTGTACTGTTGTTTTGATTGAGCAGAGTTAGTTCCCTGACAGCAATGAGAGTGTGCCCTTCAAGGTGTGAAAGAGGTCACCGAGAAAGAGTTGGAGTCTTAGTGTAGGGCTCGAGAAGGGCAGTTCCGGAATTTCCAAAGTTTGCAATGGTCGTAACTGTTTCAAAAATGTCTCGTTTTTAATGTTTAAAAAAACGAGTTTCCAATTCCAAATGTGAAACTAATCAGCACGATTGGCTTCTCTGACTTAGTAATCTCTAATCTATCACCCTCGTCATAACTACCTGGAGAGAAGCCCCTATTCCGCGTACCGAATAGGGCTTCCTCCCTGTATTTGAATCCTACTCTATAACGTGGCAGTTTGCGTCTGGGCGATCTAGTCCCGCAATTTGAAGACAACGAATTTGACGATTTTTTGCACTCATAATAATTTACAGAAAATTCTGAAATTTCGAGAGTTAGTAGATTAGGTTGATATTCCCAGGAAAAATGACAGAAAAAATAGAAAAAATTGTTTCGACCGTCAAACAATCGTCGTGCATATTCTAGTTTTACCACTGTGTCGTTTGTAGGCCAACCGGGAAAGTACTCCTGCTGCGATATTTTCCGCTCCAAAGAATGTGTCTTGGAGTCTGCAGTTTGAAAGTTCGGTAGGTTTGCTCGTGATCTTTACAGAAAAAATAAGAGAAAAATTATGAAAAATTGTTCTGACCGTCAAACAATAGCCACGCCAATTCGGTGCATATTCACGTTTTACCACAGTCTCGTTTGTAGGCCAACGAGAAAAGTACTCCCACTGCTGTGATTTTTTCGCTCCAAAGAATGTGTCTTCGAGCTGCAATTTTAAGGCCTAATAGGCTTGCTTGTGATCTTTACAGGAATAATAACATAAAAATTATAAAAAATCATTTTGATCGTCAAACAATCGTCACGTCAATTCGATGCATATCCATGTCTTACCACAGTGTCGTCTGTAGGCCAACGGGAAACATACTTCAACTTTTGCGTTCCACGGCCGCTTCGTGTATTTCATTAACCGTGTATCCTGGATCTCTCCCCACTTTCGCGCGTGATTGGAAGACTTATTCGTCTCCCTGTATGCTGATTAGGTAGGTAAATATCCCCCTTCGATGCACCTCTCCATGTGTGATTATGGAGCTTAGCCCTGTTGCCATGCGTAGGTCACTGTGCAGTGCTGCACCAGTTCGCTGGTGAGTACACAACAAAAGGTACGTTCCGAAAGCCCCTGATTAGGGGTTCGTGCCCCAAGAAACCACCACCACACTTCCGTGTGCCGGCACCGGCCCTCCTTGAGCTAGCAGTCGTGTCCCAACCCAGTGCGCCTTTCTTGTGCACATCCAAAAGTGTTCTCATTTTGGGCCCACCTGGGCTTATATAGTTTGTTGGGCACCACTTATCATGCCTCAACTGTGGCCTCAACCTCCCAAGTGTCGGGCGTTCTCGAGAAACTTGCAGCACCTCGGTACCGAGCCTCCTCTTGAACCTAGGCGTGGGCCTATTTGGTGCCCCGAAAAGTTACTTGCCAAAGGGGCCTTTTTATCGAGTACTGGGCCTTTTGCAGTGCCCTGGTACCAGGCCTACCCCCGAGCCTGATTCTGGGCCTGTCTTGGCCCTTAGTGAAAATTAATAAGGTCGGCCTTTTTGTCGGGTACCAACTTACTAACAAACCTTTTGCAATGCCCTAATAACAAGCGTGTCTCGAGCGAGAGTCCGAGCTTACACCGTTCTTCGAACAGTCACTAGTGGTATTAAAGGGTCGTACCATCGAGAAAAATCACCGGCCTGGTACCGGACCAGAGTCTCCGCACCTCTTTTTGGTGTCCCAACCTAACTCCTTTCAATAGGCCCACTGCGGTAAATTAGGGCAACCGCCATTAATCTTTCGGGGCCCCAGCTCACCCCTCGGGCTCTCGATTTTGTCGAAAACGGACGAACTCGACGATGTGGCGCTCGAAGACTCATCATACTTTGACGAGAGGCCCAACGCAACTCTTGAGATACCCTTACTTCATAATTATAATTCGACGGCGGTGGTGAGTTCCGGTCACCCGATCACCTACCGCCATTCAGCGTTAGAATTGTCCGTTTTTATTAAAATAATAAAATTTCCGGCTACTGTCGAGTCTTGCAAAGAATTACCCTCCTTGGCCCGTATTTTCCCATAGTCTCGTCTGACCTTGGTTTCTCTCGTGTCGTCCCTCCTTCATCAGGCAATGGTCTCCCATCCGCTCGGTCCAAAAGGTGAAAATCGTCGGAACAGGTCACCGTGCGAAGTCCAACCATCAACTGTAGACTTTTTAAAGGAAGTAAAGGGCGGCGTAAGGCTTGGGCTGCCCGACAATGGTTAGGCGGATTCGAACACGTACGGATGGTCGGATTGAGTGAGCTGAGCGGAACCGCAGGGACAACATAACACTCGCACACTCACTAGCGACTCAATTGAGTTTGCACACCAACGTGTAATCAAGCGTGCAGATGCACGCACAGTGAGAAGATCCACCCGCATACTCTCGCCTAGTGTACACGAGCGCACTGTACACACACTGTCGTACATTTTCTAGTCAGACCACTTCAGGTAACCAGAAAACCAATAGAATGTCACACCGGATTTTGATGATATTTGCAATAAATAAATAAATTTAAATAAACAAATCCCTTCCTGTTGTGTGCATCCGGCTTCGAGCGAGACCCTTCAATTGCGGTCCGGTCCCTGGTCTTAGGAATCTTTTATTTTGATTCAGAACCACGAAGATCATACAAGTACTAGTCTTGAAATTTTGGTGTGTCATGCATGTATCAATTTTGTCAATTTACTAATTTTGAGGACTGTGAAAAAATCATCTGAAAGCACAATCATCGAACAGAGTCAATGCAAATGAAGCGCGAATGACCGACTCAAGAAAGTGATAAGGTTAAATGAGGGAAAAATGAGAACTCGTAATGATCTCAGAGAGCACATATGAATAAGCAGGGCCTCTACTAGTCAAGAGTCCTCACTCATCCCTCTAAAATCTCGTCATCGATCTCTCATTTGACTGTTCGTCTCTTGTGCCTCGAGCCATGCAAATGTACCCCTTGAGATTGTTGCCTTTGAATGTAGAGTCACCTGAAACTTGCATGCTTTGAACACTTCCATCAGAGGTCCATGACACGAAAGTCAACAATAGTATAAAACTTCTCCCAAGAGTAGGAAGGTATGGCTTGGAGAAAACCCCACACCTACGATGTCGGAACTCGGATGGCTCGGTCACGACCTCATAGTCAATCTCTATTGGAGAAATGTACCTCTTGGCAAGACCCACTAAGTCGCCCCAACAAGATCCATCTGTGAGGAGGAAGGGGACTGAAGGTTTATGATAATCAATATAGAGCTTGGGCCCAAAGCTACGAAACAACTTGACACCACTCTCGTCAAACTCTCTCTTTCTTCTCAAGGTACCTACATGGTTGTCGGGACCCAGACCTTATCAAAGTGCTCATGGGTTTCTTTACCTTTCCTCAAATAGGCTTTCGGGTCATGGATGGTACCTTCTGCAAACTCAGTGTGAACCACAAATATTGACAAGTCTCATTGTCTGAAGCCCACTGCACAGACATATATGTACTGAACAACATCCTTGAAGGCTTTCTTGTTAAGAATGACCAAAATCGATTCACTGACGGGGGATGACCAAACTGCACCTATGGGCTAATTAATACGGATGTTAGCCTCAACTTCTTCAGTTAGGGCACAAGACTAACTGATGCTGATTCCTGATTTTTTTTTAAGACACTGGCTGATTGATAATAGTCTCTTGGTCAAATATAAAATGACTAAACGTTGATTGCTTCCAACTAAAACTCTTGAGTAACTTGAATGACTGATCATTGTAGAAATAACAGGTCACGAAGTGTTGATCCCTCAGTAGCGGAAGTGTTGTGAGGGTAACAGATTGTGGGGTGACATCTAATAGCTGAAGTTCTGGTAGGGAGATTTGTGTTTTTTTGCGCTCACTTAAGCCTTGCCCTGACCTGTTCGACGGTCTTTAGCAAGGAGCCTATGCTGTGCAACTTGCCATTCTGATCACGAAAATAGAACACATACTCAATGTATTTTTCTCCCTCAACTCTTTTGATCGCGCTCTCCCTCAAAATCGTCTTCTGAAGTTCCATCCTAAGAATAACCTCAACTTCCCAGTTTTCATGCTTATCCTTATCGACATCGCATTTCATCACAAGGATCTCTTGTTCTTTCATATTCCCTTCGCACACCCCCGAATTCAGGCTGTGCATAGAACGAATTGTAAAAAGTCCGAATGACTCTACCTGTGAGGAAAACTGGTCTTAGACTCAAGTCTGTTGGAGTGATTGAAGAAGACTGTGGACGTGCTCAACCACCGCCCTCACCAACAATATTAGGGTATAGACAAATTTTAGGGGCTTTGCCGAATGGTTGCTGGGGTCGATACAAAAACTGCAGTTAGGGGTAACTCTTCTTTTGCGATTCTGGGAGGATGCACGTCGCACTAGGTTCAGTCACATCCTTCATGAGGGTAGTAGTGCTCCTGTCCTTTTCCCGTATCATACAACTTGATGCAAGATAATGATGGCTATTGTGGGAGTGACACTTATGTATGGAGGTGGGTTACTGTACTGAATTTGGCTTGAGGACCCTTGCTGACGTCAGTCTAAACGCTGCTAGTTCAAGTGTTAAACAATAGTTGTAGAGTGAAGACAAAACTCATAGAGGGATTTCCTTTGGGCAACATAGTGCTACCAAGTTTCCGAATCACTTGTTGTCAACCGTTGAGGGGAGATTTGATAGTAATGGGTGATGTTCACCGATCATTTCGCTTTCGAATCATCGGAAAAAGAAACTACAAAAGATCAACTTTCAACTGATCCTTTTTTTTATCTGTTTAAAAGTTTCGGATGATGAGATGGTACAATACCGTTTTTAACTGTGCAATCGTAGAAACATGAAACACACTCGTTGAACTTTAAACCCCGCCCACGGGGTTCAACGCTTGCTCCCCACCATCTATCTGTGATATTGAATGCTCCCTACTGCTCTCCCTTTTCGGCTCCCTAGTTTCCCTCGGTAATCACGCAAGCCTTCAACAAACACACCCTCACTTTTAGCAGGTCCCTCCTTTTATTGTACATTGACCTACTGTAAAGCCCTATCGCACTTATCCCCTTCAAAAGATCCGTTTGCGTTGAGGGTTTGGGAAGTACGCGAGAAAACTCTCCTTAGTTTAACCAGTTATCAGGTCTCTAGAATGCGCAGCGATAAGGCGATGAGAATCTACCAACAGGGAACCTCTTCTGCAGTTTTCTACAAGTATTTTCCCACAAATCCCCCGACAAACCAGCGACTGTTAATTTTTGTCTCCTCCAGGGTTTATTGTACACAGACCACGACTACCTCATCAAAGAACCTCAACAGTCAGCTTAGATTGGACCTGGTGTTAGACGGGTAGTTGTAGACCCTGCCTCAATTAGATTGCATCATGATTAGTTACGTAGCCTTGTCTCTTGACGATAGGACTTGTGAACTGAGTAGACCAAAGAAGACTCGGTGGAATACTCGTGTTCCCAATTTCTGAGTAGCAAGGTATTCCTGTCGTAAAAGATTAGCGGAGAATTGTGGATTTTGCTTTGGTCAATGGTATGTATTCATGACATGTTTTCTAATTACAAGGCTGACCCATAACATCTGTCACAGTCCATCCCCAACCGTAATGTTCTTTAGGATCAGGTGGGAGGATTGGAATACGTCAGAGGTTACGTTTTGAATGTAGACCTTGTTTATGATATCACACGACCTATAAATAGTGTAACATATTTTTCGTTGAGTTAGTTAATTTCTAACCAACACTTGGACCATCAGTTATCACTAACACTAGTCCTCATCTAATTAAAACTTAATAATTAAATAAAGTATTTTCCTTAGTTGTTGCTTCCTCCCTCTGCAAATTCATCACTTAGTCTCTGCCCAACCTCAACTATTCACGAAAGCATTCTTGATCACTCGAGATAAAGAGGCGGGTCGATAACCATGTGTACTGTCTATGCACCAGAGGTTTCGAGCGAACACTTGTACGTTTATTATATAACGCCAACGCCGGTATCCATGCTCAACCATGTGCTTACAGTCCAACATGATTGCATGCTCATACAACCGCCTCACCTGCTCATACAATCACCATGTCTGCATGCTTGTACAATCATATGCCCATACGATCGCACGAATACCTATAGGCTCGTGCTCGCAGGGTCATACGACTGCACGGATATTTGGAGCTTCGCGTGATTCCAGATTCATATGATGACATGTTTTCCCATCCCTGGTGATACAGAACCCTCCTAATGAGTGAATTAAACTCCAACAACATTTATGACCCTTGCTCTCTCGATTGAACTTGTGCTTGCAACTCAAAATAAAAAACTGTTATTCAGTCGTGCAGCCGCCGCTACGCCTTAGGCTCTTGACCTGAGCGTCTCGGTAGGCAGATCAAATAGGCTCTGCGCGAGGGAAAGCCCCTCCCCTGCAGAGCCTAGGGCTYGGGATGTCCTGGACAAGGACCTCGAATCCCAGCCCAGGACCAAACGTCCGACTAAGAAAATCAACAAAGCAGAAAAAAATAGAAGTAGGGGCCTCCCCTAAGTTCTTCAGTCCCAGCTTCTGGACGGGCTTTAATATGDGGATTCTTCAACCCATGCAAACATTCATCCCAAGCATGCTCATGTATACTTATATAAGGGTTAAGTATGTGACGATCACTTCTCAGAGTTTCGCTGGGGTCTCTCACAATAATACGTGTACGTATGATCGTAGGCAACCAAATCCAGAATCTGATTCACAGCACATACCTGCCATCACATCAACGAACCAAATCAACAGTCCACACACTACACGGAGTCAACCCCAACCACCTTCGACACTCATACCCCTCGATTTAGCCATGCAAGCCCCAAACCTCCTGTCAAACCAACCTTAAKTAAGTACTCAGCACCTTTGTTAAATGACCATTCAATAAACGTCCGGGTGAAACCTTAATAAAACAACGAAAATCACCTGGGCTAAAGTCTTTTAGGTTGAGTGTAGAGGGAGAGTTGAAATTGAGTCGTAGACCGACGAATCGGCAACCGACCTGTTATCAGTGATAACAAATGATGATCCTCAAGGGATCAAGCTGGATCTAATCCTGAACTTGAATCGAATGATCAAACAAACCTGTAATACACAACAGACCAATTCCCAAGCTAAGATCATATGGAGAATACAATTCCATAATACATCCTTCTTCAAAACCTCCTTATAAGCTAAACCTAAGTCCACTTTTAAACCAAATGCTTAAGCTAAAGGTAGATCAACTACAGAATCTCCCCTTTTCTGGGTGGATCGCCTGAATCTTCACCTGTCAAAATATAATCCATCTTYTCTRAACTARAAAAATTTTCRGCAGCGGTTCCYGTAGGAAAAGRGTCTTTTCAKAATTTATATAAGCTCWAGTATKAACGCAKGAATAACCTCTAACTCTAGAAAGTCAAATTCTGTCTAACTCTCTRAATTAGTAGAAATTTGGGCAGCACTCYCTTTAGAAAGGGGGACTTCCCGGATTTATACTAAGTCGGATATGAACTCGAACCACAGCTCCAGCTCAACTTTTTAGACTGAATTTAACTAACTCCTTAATTTTGTAGAAATTTCGGCAGCACTCCCCTTAGAAAAGTGTTATTCCAAAATTTATACAAGGCCAAGTTCAGATTTTGAAAGTAACTTTGGCTCCCCACAGTTCAATTTTTGTCTAACTCACTGAATTAGCAAAAATTTGGGCAGCACTCTCTTTAGAAAAGGAGACTTCCCAGATTTTAACTAAGCCAGATATATGAAAAAGACAAGTTGAATTTTGACAAGTCAAAAAGTTGGCTAACTTCTTGGATTTCTAAAAATTTTGGCAGCGCTTCCCGTAGGAAAAGTAGCTTGCCAAGATTTATACAAAGCCAAGTATAAGAAAAAATCTCAGAAAATGCAAGAATTAACCTAAGTAAAAAAACGTTATTACAGAAAATGCACGAATTGACACTAACTCCTATAGCTCTAGCACATGGCGAGCAACTAAAGCAACTACCTATAGTAATGAAACTTAAGCAAACTAGCCATCCCATCCAGTCACATGCAAACCAACCCACCAATGTAAGTATTCTCACCACCCCAAGTTTATTCTATATAGATAGTTTATGAATCTTCAAGTTCTTAAATCCTTATACCTATCTTACATAAGACATAGAGCTGGACCATTCGCCATGGAAACAATGCCCAACTTGCCTTCACGATATACACGAACAGGTTGCACAACTACTTCTTTCTTCTTTTGGGCAGATGACTAGGCCATTCGTCATGGAAACAATGCCTAGTCGCCCTGAGCTGTTTAATATCCAAAAATTTAGTATTTCTCTGACTTTGTTTTCAAAAGCAAATATGGGCAGGGGACTGAACCATTCACAGTAGAAACAATGTTCAGCTTGCCCAAACTATTTCCATTTATACTTTGTATTTTCCTTTTT
>BFEA01000152.1:2945222-2961896 GCA_003427395.1 Chara braunii | reverse complement strand
TGAGGGTTGTGCCAACGAGCCTCCACTAAGTCCATAAAGTTTTCTAATGTGTGGGTCTGCGCCCAATCATGCATGTTCCAGCCGAAGCCCTTTGAAGCTACCAATCCGTTTAGCCAACGGGCTGCTGAACCCTCTAAGTAGGATGCAGCAGTACTCACCTCCTCTTCTACCAATGTCCTTTTGGCCCTCACCCACACTGGCACCGTTCTCAACCATGTGTCGAGAGCCTCATCCTTCTTGTCTCCTGAGAAGGTTGTAGGTGGGTTCAGTGGGGTCTTGGGATACCAAGGATATTGTTGTCCCGCTTGCGAGATAGGTGGCGACTGTGGTGTAGCAACAAACGCTGGACCAGAAGATGAAGAAGCAACAGTCTGAGATAGAGCTACTGTTGATGAAACACTTGGTGGTGGTCCTGACTAAGCGGCATAGAGGCCTGTCATCGCTGAGAGTGGCAGCAATGTTAAAGCTGCTGGCCGGATCCCTGGCTTGTGCAGCGCTTGCAGAATCTGGTCTAGAGTATCCTGAATTGCGTCCATTTTACTGTCTATGTAAGCATGCATGGATAGGACACTTGCCTTCAGGATCTTTCTTGTAGTATTCAGTGCAGAGTCCTCTAGTGCCTCTAGTGCAGCTAAGTCTGTCTCCCTGCCCTCTAGTCTGACACTTCTCTCTTTGATTTCTTTCTCTCTTTTAGTAGTCTGCCTAAGTTCCTCCTCTAGCCTCAAGCGGATCCTCTCTACTTGTTGGAGCTCCATCTGCTCCCGGGTGCGTGGAGGCGGTGAGTTGAACTGCGAGCCCGCCATCTGACTAGTGCCAGCCCCTGACGTACTGGAGATGGACTGTGAACTGGTCGGCATGCCTTGCCCTTGACCAGTTGAGTTTGCAGCAGTAGCCATTGCTACCGCTCTAGCTGCTGCTTCTCTTGCAGCCTCAAGATTACGGGCCCTAGATTTTGCCCTTAATCTTCTCTCTTCTCCCGGTTGTAGGGCTTGGAACACTCTCGGAATTCTAAGAGATGATATCCTTGTTATCCTCCTATCGTCATCTACACCTTCACCACCCTCTGATCCACTCATAGGTTAGGCAGACGCTGTCTGCACTAATGTCCTCGTTGGAACCTACCGCAGCATGCGTCTGACCGGATCAAAAAATAAAATTAAATAAACGTCCTGCGAGTTACCTAGTCTACTAGTCAAGCGGCATCAACAGCATCTACACAAACTGTACACATTGTCTAGCTCTTATTCTGATTGGTCTGCACAAAAGATTCGAGAAGAACTGACTATGGTAGATTACAGTCCTACTCCAGGCAGTCTGTTAGGTGTCAGCAGTCGGTCAACCAACTAATCAAAATAAAAACTTAGACTAGTGTGAGCAGATGTATGCACAATGGATATGCCAGTGATATACAGTTGAGTTCACAATTGGAGTCCCCGTCCCCTGTATCCAACGTACCTGTGAGCATCATCAAGCTGCAGTGTCTAAGGTGTGCAACCACGGCCCACCCCTATGCCCAAGAAGTATGCTTATGACCAGCCTGCCCCTTTGTTTACCCTCGCGTGCAACGAGCCTTACGTTTGACTGATCTGGCTGATCAGGAGGGATTTAAGGAGAGCCCCCATCTCCTCAGGAATTATTTAACGTCGCAAACAGGACGATGATCACAGCCAGTGGACAGTTCAGACCCCAACCAGAAATGTTTATAGACGGTCTGGGAGCGTCTCATAGGACTGGTCAGTCCGCACACCCCTTCTATGAGCGCAGCAAAGAGCCTTAATGGACAAAGCAGCCATCGCATGCGTGTACTAATCCCATTGGGTTGGCATGGTGATCGTGACCCACGTGCTTCGACCACGACCCTTCAGAGGCACCGCCCTCTCCTGCCAGATGCGCCACCGGGAAGAATGTCGTCTCTCAAGATAGAGCGCACACGACTCCTTACCAAAGAGAGGACACTCAAGTTGGACTCACTTCCTCACGGTAAGAAGAGATTGAGAGGGTAGATAAGTAATGGGAACAACGTACCTGGAGATAGCTGCCCCCAACCACAGATTTCTCACCAATTGGGCTGATGTGCATTTCGATGACCAGTCAATAGCCTCGGTACCACCCACAACGCAATGTAGTGCCACCTCAGCCAAAATGCCACGTCAGCATACTCTCATCATCATGTATACATCCGTTGTCGCCACAGCTCCCACGCTGTCGCCACAGCCTTCCAGCGGCTGGCCTCTCTACCTAGGCCCCGCTATTAAACCAGCGCAAAGTATTCTCACTGCACATGAAGCATCCTCAGCGCACCAAGTCACAATGTCACCGGTGTCAGGTAAGCGGCGATCACAACCAGCTCTGATACCAAATTGCAAGGAATATGAGCTGTCTCTTATACACATCTAGATGTGTATAAGAGACAGGGTAAGAAGTGATCATCAACCAACTCCGATACCAAATTGCAAGGAATATGAGTGTGAGCGATATACATAAAACCAAGTTGCGAAATCACACAGCTGAGCAAGTAGTAGTATCCCAAGTAGAGAGTACAAATGCACCGAGAAAACCATCCATAAAGAGCAATACAATGAAGTATTGAGCCAATGTCCAAGCCCGTAGGCCACACCAACACAGTATCCAGAGTCGCTCTCTCTGTCTGGCGCCCAGCCTACTCAACCACACTATCCTACTCTACAGCTGGTTCACACAACAGGATCACTTCGGCTCACGAAGACCAATGTACATGACTGTCTAAACCATCGGCGACCTCTCTTCATGTACCAGGTACGTATCTCGTCACCCTCAATCAGACCTTGATTATCCCACATAGCGCCCCACTCCCTGAATACCACCCGATCATCCGCTGTACCCCCTGGCGCCCAGCAGCCCAGCTATGGCTGCCTGCGCCCCGCTGCCCTGCAGTGCCCCACTTCACCTCTTGCGCTCCGTCAGCGCCCTTGGCAGCAGCGCAGCATCAAGGCAATAGCGCAGCAGCACTTTCCCAATGCCAGCACTGGCCCGAATGCCTGGCCTGGGCTGCCCTTCTCCTTTTGTGGAMGTGGCAGCCTGCTGGATGCTGCGTGTGGCCTGGCTGGAAGCTTCCATAAGCTTCCGGTTCCAGTTGGGTCCCAGACCCTGCGCCCAGGCCCGAGACTACAGTTGAGGGCCTGGGCCCTTTTGTAGTTAGGCACGGCCTGAGTCTCAAGACTTGGGCGGTTTGCTGCATGTATCCAGGGTCCCCAGGCAGGTGCGTGTGCACTACTGCTTTTGCCAAGGCCGAAAGCCTGCTTCCCAAATGTATTGGCCCTGCTTTGAGTATGTGTGCCCAGGCGTAACTGTCAATGCCTGGGCCAGCTGTATGACGCAGCAATGCGAGGCTCACGCTTCTTCTCAACCAACTGGCGTGCTGCGAGAGCCTGAATACCCACATGTGGAAATGTCGAAATTGGCCTTTGACGAATATTCAGGCCCGCCTTCACTTAGGGTGGGCACTGGGCATGCTGAGGCCCGCCTTCACTTAGGGCGGGCACTGGGCTTGCTGGAGCCTTGGCACAGAACAATGTGATGTCTGATAGGGCCACTTGAGGGCTTGTTCCTCACACTTTTGCAATTTCCCGTTATTTGGAAATCCGGAATATTTTTTTCCGAAATTCGTTTTTTTTTTCAGATTTGAAAACAGTACGGGAAATCCCTCTTGCAGTTACCATGCTCCAAACTGCACGTACTCTCATCTGAGAAATTCCGAATAATTTTATTTTTTTTAATCTGATAATCATTTGCAGTCTGAAAGTTCAAATTTTTTTTCTCATTGGTAATTTCGTACTTCAGGGGGAATTGGGAGACCTACTCAACTTGCAAAAGAATTTCTCTTTTTTTTTGCAAAGTTTAAACTTTTTTTTTTTTGATTAGTGGCTCCTTATCTGGACGATTTATCCCACCCACCCCTCCCCACCTATGTTGTTGCCCCATCCGGCCTTATCTTCTCTATCTGTCTCCGGGTACCCCCTGCGGCGGCATTGGTAAGTTGCCACATCAGCAGGCCACGTCAGCAGGCCACATCAGCCGACAGCCGCGCCACGTCAGCAGTCGAACAGTGCCACGTCTGCAGCAGGAAGTGCCAGGTCAGCAGTCCTCTGGCCTGGTCTATGCTCACGTGCTTACAAACAGTCGGCATGGATCAGAAGTCCGGGGAAACGGTCGACGCCTATCAGCCCCGGATGCTGGCTTTGATTACCGAAGCCAAGAAACGGGCGGGTGACGTAGCAGCCGCAGAGAAGCAGAAGGCAGAGGACACCGAGAAGGCACGTCTGTTGGCAATCGAACAGCAACGCCAGCAAGACGAGGCAGCAGCAAAGGCTGCCGATGAAGAACGAAGTCGACGACGTGAGAAGATATTCAACGGAGAGCGAGCCTTGCTCACAATGGCACCAAACTGGCGGGTCGAGGCCGAGAATGGTCAGATGGAAGAGAGTGAAAGCAAGATTGAGCTACTCCTCTCCCATTTCACAGATCTCCTGGCGACATGCATTGCACAGCAGGAGGACATCCACAGCCTCGACGACGCGGTTCAGGCACACATTCGGGCGTTTGATCAAGTCAACAGCCGCTTACAGCAGTTGGAGCAACGACCCGTCACCGCCCCCGTCGCCAGCGCCTCCAACACTTCTGATTGCCTCGKTGCATTGGAAGTTGACGTTGGTGCACTCAAGGACAGYSTSCAGCTACAGCAAACTRCAACTCAACAACTGGAGCAGCGGATCTGCAYTGYCGCTGCTACCTCGAGCACGTCACCGCGCGAAACRACTYYGAAGTTCGATGGTCAGGAAATCTTCTGCGATTCGACGAAGACGGACCCGATTCCGTGGTTTTGGAAGTTTGAACCCAAGTTGTAGCTACATTATGTCAGCAAGGAYAAGAAACACRYGTACTTATACTCCCGGTCGGAGGGCATGTGCCAAGCATGGTTGGACAATCTCTTGTCCAAGTACGGGGTGGTASCTGCCGACTTGTACACCAAGATGATCTAAAGGCGGCTTGGCATAAGCAGTTCCAAGTAGAGCCGCCRAAGATTAAGGCAATGGACAAATTGCTGACCTTCGAACAAGGCGCGTTGCCGAGTGTTGACTGGATTGTCGAGTACCAACCCTTGACATCCGTCCCAGATATTCAGGTGGGCTTCAAGGCCATCGAACACTACTTCATCWCAARGTCGTGTCCGGCGTTGGGCAACGCCTTGACTCACGTCGAGGACACCCTGAYGACAACGGCGGAGCTCTTTGACAAGGCCACGCAGATCATTGTCACGAACAAGGAGGCCAAGAACCTCAACCGTTCGTCTGCGATAGGCCCGAGTAGAGATCAGCATCGACCGAAAGTGGCCGTGGTCGCGGCGGCAACGCCAACCGACCCTTCTAGCGAGGCCGTGTCTGCCAATGAAAGGGACAGACTCGCAGCTGCCCGGGATGGTGGTCGCACCGGCAAAGGTCGAGGACRCGGTAAGACGAAGACAAACACCGCATCTATCCCCGGGCCCGGCGCAGCAGCTCCAGCCCCATGGTCCCACTACGGTCTCTCCGAACATGGGTACAAACTACGCACGAGATTCCGCTAKTRTCTGTGGTGTAACARTGATCTCCACGACACAGTGGGCTGCCCGTCGAAAGGCAAGGGCAAGTCGGGAAACTGAGCACCGCCGGGAGTGAATCGACGACACTCTCGACGCCTTCAGAACCGG
This sequence comes from Chara braunii, assembly GCA_003427395.1. NCBI lineage: Eukaryota > Viridiplantae > Streptophyta > Charophyceae > Charales > Characeae > Chara > Chara braunii. The sequence goes on along the minus strand of BFEA01000152.1, from coordinate 2,956,171 downwards.
TCGCTTCGCGGGTGACCGCCCTTCGTTYYGAGGCACATGCCGAAGTCGATAGTCCTCCTYTTCTATATTCTTATGAGGACTATGCTGCCCAACTMGTTCCTAAGCTGGGTACTCATGCTCAAGGACAAGAYGTGTGTGCGGCATCTTCTCCGTCCGGCAGSGCTGACTTATCGTCTTCAAGTGGTTCTTCACGRGATTYRGCGCGCGAGTTCAACATAAACGTCTTGGACCCGCTCACGTCGGAGGATTTCGCATGGCTTCCTCTCCCGACCACGAGCGGCTTGCCGGGACCGCAATGCGCAGCATTATGCGCTCATCTTCACACGCACTTATCCTTCTATGCACCACCAACTTCGCTGACGGATGTTACCAAGGTGACCCGCGAGTTTCGCACTCAGCGGTACGATGACAACAACGCACCGCTCCTTTATGTCCGCATCCAAGTTGGGCAAGCGTCCTGCAGTGCTTTGCTGGATAGCGGCGCGTCTCACAATTTCATGAGCCAAACCTTTATGCAAAGGGTTGGCCTTGGCGCACAAGTTTTGAGGAAGGCAAACCCGACAACGATCAAGATGGCGGATGGAAAGATGCAACAACTTCTTGACCGCTACATCGAGGTCGTCCCAGTATATTTCGCACCTTATGCATGCGAGCCGGTGACGTTCGACATTTTGGACACGGACTTCGCTATCATTTTGGGAATGACTTGGCTCGCAAGTGCGGATCACACAATCAACTTCCATCGGCGGACTCTACCATCCGCAACGCCTTCGGCGCCAAAGTGTCTTGTACTATTCCTCTTCCGCACCCTTCGATTCAATGCCAAGTGGTAACAGCCAAGTCGTTTCGGACTACTTGTGCTTACGAACAGTCCGACGAGATAGGCCTATGCTTCCTCTGAACCGTCGTGGCAACCGACTCCTCACCCTCGGATTTATCTTCAGACCCCCGTGTGGTGCAGTTGCTCGACGAGTTCACCGACATCTTCGAGTCACCTACCAGTGTGTTGTCGGACCGGCCGATTTCTCACAAGATCATTCTTGAGGCCGGTGCCGTGCCGCCGAAAGGTTGCATTTATCGAATGAGCAAGGAGGAACTTGTGATCCTCCGCGCACAACTCGACGACTTGTTGGACAAGGGTTGGATCCGCTCTAGTAGCTCCCCATATGGAGCACCAGTTCTCTCCGTACGAAAGAAGAACAAGGATCTACGACTGTGCATCGATTACCGCAAGCTCAACGTGCGAACCATCAAGAATGCGGGGCTTCTTCCTCGTATCGACGATCTTCTTGAGCGATTGGGCTACGCGAAGTACTTTTCCAAGTTGAACGTGAAGTCGGGGTATCACCAGATTTCGATACGCCCGAATGATCGCTATAAATCCGCGTTCAAAACGAGGTATGGACATTTTTAGTGGGTGGTCATGCCTTTTGGCCTCACCAATGCCCCAACGACCTTCCAGGCGACAATGACAACGAGTTTCGTGCGATGTTGGACCGGTTCGTGCTGGTCTACTTAAACGGCATTCTCGTCTATAGCCCGACCTTGGAGGATCATTTTAAGCACCTTCGAGTTTTTCCAGTCCGCATCCAGTCCATACACACACTTCTTTCGTTGTTTTCCTTACCGAAAAATGTTTTTAGTTTACAACCTTTTTGCACTAACAGCAGGTGATGAGAACAGTTCATGCAAAACAACATGTTAACCGAGCATTCGCATGATGTTTTGATTATTCTCATACACTATTTACTTGTGTCCTTCAATTGCCCTCTCCTTCGGAACTAACTGCTTGTCAGCGTTGCTTTCCTCCCTGCCTTCACCACTTGCTCCTCCTTGCATTTTTCTCAACGTTTTTTTTCCAGTGTCCTTGCTACGCCTTTCTTCCCTGCTACTGCTTTGGGATGGTTCTTCGTGATCTTCATCCTCGTCATCGTTATCCTTTGTGTTGTTATACCCATTGTCATTGTCCTCCTCTTCGTTGCTTTCATCTTCATCATATAATTGTCCTTCCTTGAATGTGTATGTGTTGCCTTCTTCACCGTCCTTTGTGCCATCATATTCTTTTGTGTCGCTGCCATGCTCCTTACCTTCTGCGTCCCGTGACACATCTCGTTCTTCGTCCTCAACTGCCTCGAGACCTTTCGATCCTCCCAGATCAATTGTCTCATTCTCTTCCCATTCTTTCTGAATGGTGCTCCTCTTCACATGGGTGATGTTCTTGCGAGGTTGTCCTTCACTCCCTTGTCTGGATGACCTTTTCTTTGGCGCCTGTGGCGGATAGTGTTCCCATCGCATGCGATCCTTTGTGAATGCGGGAGAGGCGGGGGTGACTCTCGGGGTCGTTTTTTTGCATCAAACCTATTCGACTCCGGCAACACTGGAACCACTTCACGGTCCGCGCATGACTTTATCAACGGTGACGTCTTGCTTTTTTCAGTTGTCCTTTGAGCAATGAGATGAATGTTGTGTGTCAATCTCGGTACCACAGGATGACATGTGCATCTGATGGTCATTCATCACTCCTGAGATCTATCTCCTGCCGCCCGTCCGTCTCTGTCTGGCTGCTCGTCCAACGTAAAAAATCACGGCTATTGCGATAGACCGTTTCTTGCAGCGAGAATCTTGAATCTCTCACTACTGATAGAAGAGCGTCAATGTCATTGAGCGACATCCCTAAGCCACCCCTAGTGGACAACATGATCGCAGCGAGCCTGCGGGATGTGTCAAATGGTCACACATCAGGCGGATCTTCTTCGTCGGAACTATAATCAAGTTTCGCATTCACTTATTCCTTGACAATGTTGTTACCCCCCCACTGCCATCCGGCGCAACGTCCTCCTGTGTGGGTCTATCGTTCCTTGTGTATCCGTCGTGATCATTCATTCTGCGAGTCATGGACAACAAACATGCCCTCGCTCAATGAGAGTTCAATATCCTTAATGACATGAAAGGACGGCCGCATTCACACGCCATGCGCTCATCCATCGCGTGCACTATCTCTTATAGAGGATATGAGATGTCGTCACACCTACAATGTCAAGTGCGTTGCAGGTTTGTAAATGTGGGACTTACTACTTGCCCTTCAACGACGCTCGTTTGTTTTGTGCTTTACTACAACAAACACGACATGAAAAGACACGTCCAGTCTTTCATACACACGACTCCCCACATCCATATATTTTTGTTGTTCATACTCACGACTCCGTCTAACACTTCCATTTTTACTTATTGTTTTTCCCCTAATAAGAAGGCGAACGCTTTGACAATGTTTTCATAATGTGTTCATTCTTTCTTTCGTTACATGTCAATGCAGTATAGAACATCATTCAAGTTGCACGCACTTCACCACACCAGCATTCCTGCGACTACGAGCGCGCCTGCGCGCGCGCCCGAGAGAGAGAGAGAGAGAGAGAGAGAGAGAGAGAGAGAGAGAGAGAGAGAGAGAGAGAGNCCCACCCCTATGCCCAAGAAGTATGCTTATGACCAGCCTGCCCCTTTGTTTACCCTCGCGTGCAACGAGCCTTACGTTTGACTGATCTGGCTGATCARGAGGGATTTAAGGAGAGCCCCCATCTCCTCAGGAATTATTTAACGTCGCAAACAGGACGATGATCACAGCCAGTGGACAGCTCAGAACCCAACCAGAAATGTTTATAGACGGTCTGGGAGCGTCTCATAGGACTGGTCAGTCCGCACACCCCTTCTATGAGCGCAGCAAAGAGCTTTAATGGACAAAGCAGCCATCGCATGCGTGTACTAATCCTATTGGGTTGGCATGGTGATCGTGACCCACGTGCTTCGACCACGACCCTTCAGAGGCACCGCCCTCTCCTGCCAGATGCGCCACCGGGAAGAATGTCGTCTCTCAAGATAGAGCGCACACGACTCCTTACCAAAGAGAGGACACTCAAGTTGGACTCACTTCCTCACGGTAAGAAGAGATTGAGAGGGTAAATAAGTAATGGGAACAACATACCTGGAGATAGCTGCCCCCAACCACAGATTTCTCACCAATTGGGCTGATGTGCATTTCGATGACCGGTCAATAGCCTCGGTACCACCCACAACGCAATGTAGTGCCACCTCAGCCAAAATGCCGCGTCAGCATACTCTCATCATCATGTATACATCCGTTGTTGCCACAGCTCCCACGCTGTCGCCACAGCCTTCCAGCGGCTGGCCTCTCTACCTAGGCCCCGCTATTAAACCAGCGCAAAGTATTCTCACTGCACATGAAGCATCCTCAGCGCACCAAGTTACAATGTCACCGGTGTCAGGTAAGAAGTGATCATCAACCAACTCCGATACCAAATTGCAAGGAATATGAGTGTGAGCGATATACATAAAACCAAGTTGCGAAATCACACAGCTGAGCAAGTAGTAGTATCCCAAGTAGAGAGTACAAATGCACCGAGAAAACCATCCATAAAGAGCAATACAATGAAGTATTGAGCCAATGTCCAAGCCCGTAGGCCACACCAACACAGTATCCAGAGTCGCTCTCTCTGTCTGGCGCCCAGCCTACTCWACCACACTATCCTACTCTACAGCTGGTTCACACAACAGGATCACTTCGGCTCACGAAGACCAATGTACATGACTGTCTAAACCATCGGCGACCTCTCTTCATGTACCAGGTACGTATCTCGTCACCCTCAATCAGACCTTGATTATCCCACATAGCGCCCCACTCCCTGAATACCACCCGATTATCCGCTGTACCCCCTGGCGCCCAGCAGCCCAGCTATGGCTGCCTGCGCCCCGCTGCCCTGCAGTGCCCCACTTCACCTCTTGCGCTCCGTCAGCGCCCTTGGCAGCAGCGCAGCATCAAGGCAATAGTGCAGCAGCACTTCCCCAATGCCAGCACTGGCCGGAATGCCTGGCCTGGGCTGCCCTTCTCCTTTTGTGGAAGTGGCAGCCTGCTGGATGCTGCGTGTGGCCTGGCTGGAAGCTTCCAGAAGCTTCCGGTTGGGTCCCAGACCCTGCGCCCAGGCCGGAGACTACAGTTGAGGGCCTGGGCCCGGCCTGAGTCTCAAGACTTGGGCGGTTTGCTGCATGTATCCAGGGTCCCCAGGCAGGTGGGTGTGCACTACTGCTTTTGCCAAGGCCGAAAGCCTGCTTCCCAAATGTATTGGCCCTGCTTTGAGTATGTGTGCCCAGGCATAACTGTCAATGCCTGGGCCAGCTGTATGACGCAGCAATGCGAGGCTCACGCTTCTTCTCAACCAACTGGCGTGCTGCGAGAGCCTGAATACCCACATGTGGAAATGTCGAAATTGGCCTTTGACGAATATTCAGGCCCGCCTTCACTTAGGGTGGGCACTGGGCTTGCTGGAGCCTTGGCACAGAACAATGTGATGTCTGATAGGGCCACTTGAGGGCTTGTTCCTCACGCTTTTGCAATTTCCCGTTATTTGGAAATCCGGAATATTTTTTTCCGAAATTCGTTTTTATTTTCAGATTTGAAAACAGTACGGGAAATCCCTCTTGCAGTTACCATGCTCCAAACTGCACGTACTCTCATCTGAGAAATTCCGAATAATTTTTTTTTTTTTTAATCTGATAATCATTTGCAGTCTGAAAGTTCAAAAAAAAATTCTCATTGGTAATTTCGCACTTCAGGGGGAATTGGGAGACCTACTGAACTTGCAAACGAATTTCTCTTTTTTTTTGCAAAGTTTAAACTTTTCTTTTTTTGATTAGTGGCTCCTTATCTGGGCGATTTATCCCACCCACCCCTCCCCACCTATGTTGTTGCCCCCTCCGGCCTTATCTTCTCTATCTGTCTCCGGGTACCCCTTGCGGCGGCATTGGTAAGTTGCCACATCAGCAGGCCACGTCAGCAGGCCACGTCAGCCGACAGCCGCGCCACGTCAGCAGCCGAACAGTGCCACGTCCGCAGCAGGAAGTGCCAGGTCAGCAGTCCTCTGGCCTGGTCTATGCTCACGTGCTTACAAACAGTTGGCATGGATCAGAAGTCCGGGGAAACGGTCGACGCCTATCAGCCCCGGATGCTGGCTTTGATTACCGAAGCCAAGAAACGGGCGGGTGACGTAGCAGCCGCAGAGAAGCAGAAGGCAGAGGACACCGAGAAGGCACGTCTGCTGGCAATCGAACAGCAACGCCAGCAAGACGAGGCAGCAGCAAAGGCTGTCGATGAAGAACGAAGTCGACGACGTGAGAAGATATTCAACGGAGAGCGAGCCTTGCTCACAATGGCACCAAACTGGCGGGTCGAGGCCGAGAATGGTCAGATGGAAGAGAGTGAAAGCAAGATTGCGCTACTCCTCTCCCATTTCACAGATCTCCTGGCGACATGCATTGCACAACAGGAGGACATCCACAGCCTCGACGGCGCGGTTCAGGCGCACATTCGGGCGTTTGATCAAGTCAACAGCCGCTTACAGCAGTTGGAGCAACGACCCGTCACCGCCCCCGTCGCCAGCGCCTCCAACACTTCTGATTGCCTCGTTGCATTGGAAGTTGACGTTGGTGCACTCAAGGACAGCCTCCAGCTACAGCAAACTGCAACTCAACAACTGGAGCAGCGGATCTGCAYTGYCGCTGCTACCTCGAGCACGTCACCGCGCGAAACRACTYYGAAGTTCGATGGTCAGGAAATCTTCTGCGATTCGACGAAGACGGACCCGATTCCGTGGTTTTGGAAGTTTGAACCCAAGTTGTAGCTACATTATGTCAGCAAGGAYAAGAAACACRYGTACTTATACTCCCGGTCGGAGGGCATGTGCCAAGCATGGTTGGACAATCTCTTGTCCAAGTACGGGGTGGTASCTGCCGACTTGTACACCAAGATGATCTAAAGGCGGCTTGGCATAAGCAGTTCCAAGTAGAGCCGCCRAAGATTAAGGCAATGGACAAATTGCTGACCTTCGAACAAGGCGCGTTGCCGAGTGTTGACTGGATTGTCGAGTACCAACCCTTGACATCCGTCCCAGATATTCAGGTGGGCTTCAAGGCCATCGAACACTACTTCATCWCAARGTCGTGTCCGGCGTTGGGCAACGCCTTGACTCACGTCGAGGACACCCTGAYGACAACGGCGGAGCTCTTTGACAAGGCCACGCAGATCATTGTCACGAACAAGGAGGCCAAGAACCTCAACCGTTCGTCTGCGATAGGCCCGAGTAGAGATCAGCATCGACCGAAAGTGGCCGTGGTCGCGGCGGCAACGCCAACCGACCCTTCTAGCGAGGCCGTGTCTGCCAATGAAAGGGACAGACTCGCAGCTGCCCGGGATGGTGGTCGCACCGGCAAAGGTCGAGGACRCGGTAAGACGAAGACAAACACCGCATCTATCCCCGGGCCCGGCGCAGCAGCTCCAGCCCCATGGTCCCACTACGGTCTCTCCGAACATGGGTACAAACTACGCACGAGATTCCGCTAKTRTCTGTGGTGTAACARTGATCTCCACGACACAGTGGGCTGCCCGTCGAAAGGCAAGGGCAAGTCGGGAAACTGAGCACCGCCGGGAGTGAATCGACGACACTCTCGACGCCTTCAGAACCGGTCGCTTCGCGGGTGACCGCCCTTCGTTYYGAGGCACATGCCGAAGTCGATAGTCCTCCTYTTCTATATTCTTATGAGGACTATGCTGCCCAACTMGTTCCTAAGCTGGGTACTCATGCTCAAGGACAAGAYGTGTGTGCGGCATCTTCTCCGTCCGGCAGSGCTGACTTATCGTCTTCAAGTGGTTCTTCACGGGATTTGGCGCGCGAGTTCAACATAAACGTCTTGGACCCGCTCACGTCGGAGGATTTCGCATGGCTTCCTCTCCCGACCACGAGCGGCTTGCCGGGACCGCAATGCGCAGCATTGTGCGCTCATCTTCACACACACTTATCCTTCTATGCACCACCAACTTCACCGACGGATGACGAAGCTGCGGTGGGGGACATCCTTGCGTATGTTACCAAGGTGAGCCGCGATTTTCGTACGCAGCGGTACGATGACAACAACGCACCACTCCTTTATGTCCACATCCAAGTTGGGCAAGCGTCCTGTAGTGCTTTGCTGGATAGTGGCGCGTCTCACAATTTCATGAGCCAAACCTTTATGCAAAGGGTTGGCCTTGGCGCACAAGTTTTGAGGAAGGCAAACCCGACAACGAACAAGATGGCGGATGGAAAGATGCAACAACTTCTTGACCGCTACATCGAGGTCGTCCCAGTATATTTCGCACCTTATGCATGCGAACCGGTGACGTTCGACATTTTGGACACGGTCTTCGCTATCATTTTGGGAATGACTTGGCTCGCAAGTGCGGATCACACGATCAACTTCCATTGGCGGACTCTACCATCCGCAACGCCTTCGGCGCCAAAGTGTCGTGTACTATTCCTCTTCCACACCCTTCGATTCAATGCCAAGTGGTAACAACCAAGTCGTTCCGGACTACTTGTGCTTACGAACAGTCCGACGAGATAGGCCTATGCTTCCTCTGAACCGTCGTGGCAACCGACTCCTCACCCTCGGATTTATCTTCAGACCCCCGTGTGGTGCAGTTGCTCGACGAGTTCACCGACATCTTCGAGTCACCTACCAGTGTGTTGTCGGACCGGCCGATCTCTCACAAGATCATTCTTGAGGCCGGTGCCGTGCCGCCGAAAGGTTGCATTTATCGAATGAGCAAGGAGGAACTTGTGATCCTCCGCGCACAACTCGACGACTTGTTGGACAAGGGTTGGATCCGCTCTAGTAGCTCCCCATATGGAGCACCAGTTCTCTCCGTACGAAAGAAGAACAAGGATCTACGACTGTGCATCAATTACCGCAAGCTCAATGTGCGAACCATCAAGAATGCGGGGCTTCTTCCTCGTATCGACGATCTTCTTGATCGATTGGGCTACGCGAAGTACTTTTCCAAGTTGGACTTGAAGTCGGGGTATCACCAGATTTCGATACGCCCGAATGATCGCTATAAATCCGCGTTCAAAACGAGGTATGGGCATTTTTAGTAGGTGGTCATGCCTTTTGGCCTCACCAACGCCCCAGCGACCTTCCAGGCGGCAATGACAACGAGTTTCGTGCGATGTTGGACCGGTTCGTGCTGGTCTACTTAAACGGCATTCTCGTCTATAGCCGGACCTTGGAGGATCATTTTAAGCACCTTCGAGTTTTTCCAGTCCGCATCCAGTCCATACACACACTTCGTTCGTTGTTTTCCTTACCGAAAAATGTTTTTAGTTTACAACCTTTTTGCACTAACAGCAGGTGATGAGAACAGTTCATGCAAAACAACATGTCAACCGAGCATTCGCATGATGTTTTGATTATTCTCATACACTGTTTACTTGCGTCCTTCAATTGCCCTCTCCTTCAGAACTAACTGCTTGTTAGCGTTGCTTTCCTCCCTGCCTTCACCACTTGCTCCTCCTTACATTTTTCTCAACGTTTTTTTTTCCGTGTCCTTGCTACGCCTTTCTTCCCTGCTACTGCTTTGGGATGGTTCTTCGTGATCTTCATCCTCGTCATCGTTATCCTTTGTGTTGTTATACTCATTGTCATTGTCCTCCTCTTCGTTGCTTTCATCTTCATCATATAATTGTCCTTCCTTGAATGTGTATGTGTTGCCTTCTTCACCGTCCTTTGTGCCATCATATTCTTTTGTGTCGCTGTCGTGCTCCTTACCTGCTGCGTCCCGTGACACATCTCGTTCTTCGTCCTCAACTGCCTCGAGACCTTTCGATCCTCCCAGATCAATTGTCTCATTCTCTTCCCATTCTTTCTGAATGGTGCTCCTCCTCTTCACATGGGTGATGTTCTTGCGAGGTTATCCTTCACTCCCTTGTCTGGATGACCTTTTCTTTGGCGCCTGTGGCGGATAGTGTTCCCATCGCATGCGATCCTTTGTGAATGCGGGAGAGGCGGGGCTGATTTTCGGGGTCGTTTTTTTGCATCAAACCTATTCGACTCCGGCAACACTGGAACCACTGCACGGTCCGCGCATGACTTCATCAACGGTGACGTCTTGCTTTTTTCAGTTGTCCTTTGAGCAATAACATGAATGTTGTGTGCCAATCTCGGTACCACAGGATGACATGTGCATCTGATGGTCATTCATCACTCCTGAGATCTATCTCCTGTCGCCCGTCCGTCTCTGTCTGGCTGTTCATCCAACGTAAAAAATCACGGCTATTGCGATAGACAGTTTCTTGCGGCGAAAATCTTGAATCTCTCACTACTGATAGAAGAGCGTCAATGTCATTGAGCGACATCCCTAAGCCACTCCTAGTGGAAAACATGATCGCAGCGAGCCTGCGGGATGTGTCAAATGGTCACACATCAGGCGGATCTTCTTCGTCGGAACTATAATCAAGTTTCGCATTCACTTCTTCCTTGACAATGTTGTTACCCCCCCACTGCCATCCGGCGCAACGTCCTCCTGTGTGGGTCTATCGTTCCTTGTGTATCCGTCGTGATCATTCATTCTACAAGTCATGGACAACAAACATGCCCTCGCTCAATGAGAGTTCAATATCCTTAATGACATGAAAGGACGGCCGCATTCACACGCCATGCGCTCATCCATCGCGTGCACTATCTCTTATAGAGGATATCAGATGTCGTCACACCTACAACGTCAAGTGCGTTGCAGGTTTGTAAATGTGGGACTTACTACTTGCCCTTCAACGACGCTCGTTTGTTTTGTGCTTCACTACAACAAACACGACAAGAAAAGACACGTCCAGTCTTTCATACACACGACTTCCCACATCCATATATTTTTTTTTTTCATACTCACGACTCCGTCTAACACTTTCATTTTTACTTATTGTTTTTCCGCTAATAAGAAGGCGAACGACAATGTTTTCATAATGTGTTCATTCTTTCTTTCGTTACATGTCAGTGCAGTATAAAACATCATTCAAGTTGCACGCACTTCACCACACCAGCATTCCTGCGACTACGAGCGCGCCTGCGCGCGCGCC
>BFEA01000152.1:2892370-2903224 GCA_003427395.1 Chara braunii | reverse complement strand
AGAGAGAGAGAGAGGACATAGCCATTGCAACGTCATCACTGCCTGGAAGTTCCAACGTCAACCTTTCCAGTAGGCGCGTCATCATCACAACTCTGACCGCCGACATGTGCTTCCCCTCAGTGCCGTACCCCCGTTCACCGTTCACGGGGTCTGTGAACGGAGCCGGTCATAGAGTTCACAACGTTCACGTTCACGGGAGTTCATGGAGATCACGGAGAGCGCTATGTTTTTTTTTTTTTTTTTTTTGGCGCAAAAAAAAATCTCTCTCAGGCTACAGCGCGCGTTTCCATTCCTACCCTTGTTTCTGGTGGTCCTTCCCTTCTCACCAGATCCAACTCTTGACGGAGTTCTCACGTGCTGGTTCTTTCAGGACTTGTCCGTGTGTTGTCCATTATCGGGCTAGTAACACATACCTGTTCAATCAGCAGCTAGTAAGGAAGTCTCTCTCTTCCTCCAAAGGTCCGCGATCAATAGTAGGGGTGATTACCCTTCACGACAGCCGGAAACGGCCAGAAAAAAATGCTTTGCTCAGTCAACAGTCGGTATAGCCGACCATCTCTTCCGCCATAGTGGTTTTTCACGGCGAGATAAGTATGCTTGTTCCTATCAGTAGCAAAGTAAGTGAGATCGTTTCCGTCGACAGCGAGATAAGTACACTTGGTCCCGTCAACAGCGAGATAAGTACACTTGGTCCCGTCAACAGCGAGGTAAGTACACTTGGTCCCATCAACAGCGGGAGTGAGTGATCTTCTCTTCATCAAAAAGTAACACGTCTCACCAATGACGAAGCTTTAGCTCATTTGTCTGTGAACAGGTGTCGCTCACCAGTCCGGTTAGATGGGGCTTCGCGTCTCTAGCGCAACAACAGGTACACCACTCTATCTGCCCAGCACAAATTTCTCTCTCACCCACAGCTCCTCTCGCCCACCATTATGCTATTGTCCGCCGCCCGTTCGGGCATGCTTGAGGTGAGCCTCTGAGGTGACTGCGCGCACCTGCCGCACCTCCCTGTCTGCTCTTCTCGAATCTCCCCCTTCCTCTTGCCGATCAGTCAAACCCCCTTTGTGAACCGTGAACGTCCCTCCTTCATCCGGTGACTGCGCCTCCCGTGATCTCTTCTTGCCTGTTTGCTCTCTCTCTTTCTTACACCTGTCCGTTTTCTGATCCGAGAGTTCACTCATAGCATTAGTCCACACTCGCTGTAGTCAATAGAACTTGCCTATTCATCCTTTCTCTCTTTCTATGACTCTCTTCCTTTCCCTTCCTCTCTCTTTTTCCCCCTCATAATCCCTCGCTTTTTCAGCTCGATCTCATTTAAGTTCATAACCATCTCATCACAACTCGGCTGGCTCCTTCTTCGATGGATGCGGTCACGTGGAGGATCATATGCATTAACAACTAAATAAAGAGTGACTGGGCATCCACTTTGTTCTACCTAACGGGCTTTCCCACCCACATCACCGCACTCGCCCAGCAAGCTGCTCGAAGACACTCGAAGGTTCGTTTTCGAGTAGCGGTGAACATAATATTGCTAAATATTATCTTATTATTACCTCGTCTCGCACGCAAGCACACTGGCCGTCCGTGGGGTTGGCTCACTTTCTCGCCTATTTCTACTGGGTCTCTTTTTCTCTCCCTCTGCAGTCTGGTCTCTCTTTATATCTCCCTCTGCAGTCTGGTCTCTCTTTCTCTCTCCCTCTGCAGTCACCCTTTCTCATCGCAGTCTCTCTCTCTTTCCCTCTCTCACTCACACGTAGCGCACGTAAGCCCATATAGTCTCTCTCACCCTCGCTTGTTCTGTTCCTGACCTCGTCATTACTGTTGTCGCTGCTGCCCTGCCTTTGCCTCGCTCGTTCGTTCTACATGCGCGGGCGAGGTACACCTTGCCTGTCCCGTCCCTCTGTTCCGAGCGGGGCTTTCATGTGGGCGGGGTACACCTGGCAAGTCGTCTGAGTCTTCTCCCCCCGTCCGAATCATTCTTACCKGGTCCTCCCTCAGTCTTATGCCTGAGGCCTGCAGACGCCGCGCACCCCTTCCCACCACATGCTGAAGTCCTTCCTTTCTGGCTGGGACCCCCAAACGGCTCRTTACAGACAACCTTCAGTGTGGACCCGTTATGCTTGGCGCGCTAGTCCAAAAAAAGGAAAATCCCCCCCCAGACTCTGGCTTGGCCCGTGGCTAGGCCTAGGAGTCAAGGACCAGGCCTTCACAATCACCATAATTTTTCTTCAAAGTAGCAGGCCAGTCCATTCCTACAGCGCCAGGGCTTTAGGCCTGATTATCTGAGCCTGCTCCATGGTCGCTGTTCCAGTCCCAATCCTGGAAGTGCCCAGGTATCTCACCAGTACCGAACTACAGGCAGACCATCAAGCCGGAGTACCGCAAGCGCTGCAGATCAGGCAAAAAAAAAACTGCAGCAGTCAATCACCATACCGGCCCCAGCCCGCAGTTCCTTATCCCAGTGACATAACGAAGCTGGACCAAAAGACACCCATGATAGTACCGACCCCGCTCCGAACCCAATCGCAGGGTCCGAATCGGACCAGAAAATGACACGTGCGGTGAACGTCAACAATGGCGAGCCAATACTAACCTGAGAATGACGCAGTGGTGCGAACCACATCGATGCCAACCAAAAGCTAATGTGCCGGCGTGTTCCGCCCTGATGCCAAACCCATACCGAACCTGAAATGCGTCGATGTCGCAGCGGTTCCGGGACTGAAATATGTCGATGTCGAGCTCATACCGAGCATGAAATAAACCGTCCTGTCGGCACCGAGGCTGAGATAAACCGTCGTGGTGGTCTCGGACCTGATAATAAGCCATACCGATCCTGAAGTACCCTGATGTCGACTTACGCCGAACCACAAACATGTTAGGCTCCAAACCTCTTCCGAACCGTGTGTCTGAACCGAGCTAAATGTCAAAACCATACTCGAAAAGGCCAAACCAAAGTAGCATCAACCCACCTCGGCCATGCGACACCACTCTCTCGAAAAACTCAAAACTGCTACGAGGTTGATTATCAGGAAAAAGAAGTAGGTCATGGAGTCGATCTCAATCATCAGTGAATAGAAAGGATTTTAGAATCAGAGCAAATAAATAACCCGAGATCAAAGTTCACCGCGAAAGAATTTAGATAAAGATTAGTCCAATATCAGATGATCGTCAGTTCTTTCCCTTTTTGTTATTTTAATTATTTTTTCTATTTCTTAATTCTTTTATCGAAAAATACTGAGAAAAGAAGTGATCKTGTCAAAGACGGACCCGATGGAATTTAATTAAATATCCAATATTTGTCGATTTCTTCCTTCTTTAATTGTTTTTGATTCTTTATCTCATTTTTTATTCTATTATCAGAAATAATAAATAATGAGGATGGTTTCATTAAAAATAAATATTAAAGAAATTCAATAAAATAAGGATTATCCCGATTTTCTCTTCTCTTCTGTTGTTTTTTATTTTCTTTTGCTTTTTTTAATTTTATTATTAAATGTAATGGAATATGAAGTTTTATTCTCGCGTCCGTTGGACAGCGTAAAAAGGGCCTTGTCAAAGCCTATTCCCAAATCACCGCTCCGTAGCCAGTCGTTTCGGGAACAGGCTTGGAGCGGCGGAAATGAGATAGACAATAAGGTCGCCGTTAGGGCAGCGAAGCGGTAGTCATTCTCGCCAATCTTGAGGGCTAGTCTTAACGATCGACACGCCTTAATTTAGGGGTGTCCTGATTACCCCTAATTTCTCCCAGCCGGTCAGACAGGACTCCCGACCGATTCCCTCTCAGACAACTTTTCTACGGGTCAATCTCCCGGTATTAGGGCGATCGACTAGCCTTCGGTCGCCCGACAAACAAGTCCGGACCTTTTCTCGACGCCCTTGTCGAGCCCGCTAATCTCAATCAGATGAATCGTATCAGATGTAAGTGGACTACACGCGTACGTCGAGTATGTTTCCACTTCTCTGCTTGGCGCTTTAATTTTACAGGAACTCAGGGCTTGAGAGGGCGTTTCTTCCCTCTCTTATGTCGCAATCGTTTGGACTTTGATGCCGGAATATTCCTCCGCTTCTTCCTTCGTTGGGAAGGTCGTGCGTAAACTGCGCCACCCTTCCTAATGCGGACCCTGCGCTTAGGTCTTTGTAGAACAAAGACCCATTTCTTTCTCTTGCCCAACGCTAAGCCTTTCACTTTCCTGGTCTCCACTCTCTTATTCTTCTTCGAACTCTCACCTACCTCAAACCGTCTTGACGGTCATCCGTCCGTCATCTTAGCTTTACCCTTTCCTTTGGGATCTGATGCTCTCGGAGCAGGAGTAGGAGTCTCCCTTAACCTAAACAACTTCAGTCTAGCTCCGACCACAGGATCTTTCCACTTTACCCATCTTGCTCAGTAATCATGTAAGCTCCCCAGCTTAACGCACCAACTACACGATATGGCCTCATCCATCCGTTAACCAGTTTCCCAGTCCATGTTCTTTCCAAGGCGGCGTCGTAGAGGAGCACCATATCGCCGACTTTAATCTTTTCCTTTATGATTCTGACGTCTTTGTCCCATCTCACTGTGTTTTTTTCCCTTTCTACTGCGAGTCGATTGGCCGCAATCATGAGGTTATCCTCCAATCCGTATGCTATCTGTCTGGTCCTAGCGGCTAGGAGCTCCTCCCGTGTCATGCTATCCGCCCAATTAATCGTCGTCCAAATATCGACGTGGAACTCTATAGGMAGAGGACAATGCCTCCCAAACCATAGAGTGTAAGGAGGGTAGTCTGTGCTAGCTCGRACWGTAACATTGTCCGCCCATATCGCATACCTGAAATACTTCGGTCAGTCGCTATCCTTCCCTCTACACCACTTGGATAAGGACGCAATCAACGACTGGTGCCCTCGCTCTACAGGTGCATTGGATTGAGGGTGATAGGCAGTAACAATAGATACTCTAACTCCCGCTTTCTTGAATACGCTCTGTACCTCGTCTGCTAGGAACTCTGCTCCTCTATCCATCACAATCTTACTGACACATCCGTATCTAGACAGATACTCMAGGACGAARTTCTTAACTTCTCTTGCTGCCTTTGTCCTGATAGGTTTGCCATCRATGAAACCAGTRAAATCATCCCTGATGTTAACTACATAGTTCATGTTCCCTACACCCTWCRGCATCTTCACCAGATCAATATGCACTTTCTCTCCTGGTCTAGTWGGATATGAAGGGTGAAGCGGCTCCTTATATCTGATAAGAGACCTCTTCWGGCACTCCTCACAAGTTTCGCAGTACKTTTCAAYATCCTTGTACYGTCCTTCCCACCAATATAATCTGCGAACCTTCTCGTATGTTCCTTTTACTCCTCTATGTCCTCCGACTACACCGTCATGTAACTCGGCTACTATGGACTGTTTTTTCTCTGGGTCACAGATCACCCGTAGAGGCATCCCTGCCMCCACAGRTCGACGAAACAAATATCCAGCCCTAAGGCAGTAYTGTGCTGCCTGTCTCCGAATCTCCGAGTCGGAACTCTCCTCCCCTTACAGGTGTAGTCCTATAGCGCGGTACTTACCTTCATAGAGATTAACTAGGAAGTGATCCGCTCGTCTAGGCTCGGTCATAGTCGGAGCCGCAACCGATATCGGTCGCTCCGTGTCMATGGGAATTCGTGAAAGTTCATCGGCTACCGCGTTCTTCGCCCCTGAAATCCTCTCTACAGTATAGTCATAAAGTCGAATCCTGACCAGCCATCGTGCGATCGTAGGATCCGTCAAAGTGAAATCCTTCTGCAGGACTGAAGCTACAGCTGTAGGGTCTACCCTAAAAACGAATTGTCTTCCATATATGTAATGCCTAACGGTATCCAAGCAATAAAACAGCCAACACTTCCTTCTTAAATTGACTGTAGTTGCGTTCAGCAGTGTTGAGTGTTCGGCTCTCGAATCTCAATGGTCTTTCTTTCCCTTCAGCATCCTTCTGAGATAGCGATCCCCCTACCGAACATGGTCCAGCATTCGTAGATACTATGAACGGTCTGTCCGTCTCGTCCTCAAAGAACGGCACACCTAGAATTCGGGCGCCTTCTCTAAATTCTTCCTTGAGGGATTGCACTACAAGCTCTTGAGAAGAATCCCAGTAAAACTTCTCGGTCTTCCTAAGAAGTATACGTAGAGGCTCTTCCTTTTCTACATATCCTCGTACGAAGATCCGCCAATAACAACCAATGCCTAAAAACTGGCGAACTTCAGTTGCATTGTGGAAAGGAGTCGACCAATTCAACAGTTTTTCCAGCTTCCCAGGGTCGGGTMGTCGGCCTCTCGCGTTGCATATAAATCTCAGAATCTTAATCGTTGATACGGCCCATCGACTCKTAGTCCCGCTAACCGTCAGGTTAGCTTCATCCAATTGTTCGAGAACAGCGTAAATGTCCGTCAGGTGTTGCTCTACGAACCTCCTGACGCCAGGAGCGACTTCCGTTTCGTCTTTCTGTACCGGTCCTTTATCAGAAAGTTGTTCAGGAAAACTTGTACTTTATCAGGGATAAAGTTTTTCAGAACCGCTACCATGGGTCTCTAAAAGACCACTACCCCATTGGTCCATCCCATCGGGACGACCATCATCTGCACTAATTGGAGTGGTGTGTGCATGGCTGTGAGGTGCCTATCCCTCGGATCTAGGGGTATCTCGTCATACCCTGAAAATAAATCGCAAACAGAATAAATGGATCTGCCTGCTGCTCCTTCTGTTAATAGATCGGCGTGTGGTACGGAGTCTACATCCCGAATAGTCACAGCGTTGACCTTCTGAAGGTATTGAATCCACCGAATCTTTCCATTAGGTTTTCTTAAGAAGAACCATCCATTCGCATACGCGCTATCAAATGGTTCAGCTACGTGTGACGCCATCTTCTCTTTGAGAAAGGAGATCACCTCTTCCTCCTCTTTTCTGAGCAAACTTCCACCCGGCGTCATTCCATGGTGTATGCGGAATCGTGTAAATCCTTGCAGGCTTAGCATATCTAGGATCAATCCTTCCTCTTTCTGCATCAATAAATGCTATAGCTTTGTCGCAGGACTTAAGAACTTCCAACACTCGCTCTTTCTCCGGCTCAGTTCAGTTCCCATCTCCTATGTCCATCTCCGCTATCCTTTTTTCCGTCAGCCGTTGTGGCTCCTTTCTCTTCTTTTCTTTTATCTCTCTAACGATCTCTTCTTAAGATACTCCATCCAATGCGGATCGCTCTCGAGCTACGGCCGCCGGCTTAACCTTCTGAGCTACTGTCTTGTGCCTTTTTGGTCGCCCCCCGTAGGGTGCGCCCTTAAAAAAGACACGGAAATCATTCCTCTGAACTCTTCGTCGTCTGCCTTAGGATAAGAGTTTTCTCCGACACGGACACGAGTTCCTAAGTCTTCGATTTCCACTATCCGACCTTCTTCCTCCGTAAGCAAGGGCCCATACTTCTTTTTGTGAAAGCTCAGGGACTGACTCGCAAGGGGGATCGGTACGTGGCCCCCTGCTGCAAGAACCGCTCTGTTCCTCGGGTCAGGAGGCTCTACCGTCTCCATCATAATTCGCCCACCGTCTGGACGCTTGATGGAGAGCATCTGGCTTCCATACTGTCGTTCTATAATAACGGCATGGACGTGACTTAGCCATGTCCGCCCCAATAATAACTCTGCGCTGCAATCCCGAACGGCGAAAACAGGCAGCATCACTCTCAGTCCTTCGACCTCGATTGCTGCCTTGTGACAAACTCCGACGACCTTCTGCTTCATCCCATCAGCGGTCTCTATCTTAAATTGATACGACCTATCCAATTCTAATCCCAATCGGACCGCCAGACCCTCGGTTATAATGACAGCCTCGCTGTCGTTATCTATTACGGCATGAAGGACCACCCTTCGTTGAGGGTAGTCTCTACTGTCCCACTGCCTAGAATGTAAAACTTGTCAGGAGACACTGCTTCCATCCCATCTAAGAACACCGTCGCAACATGATCCGCCTTAGCGACCACACTTGATACAGCAACAATGCGTATCTCCTCCTGTTTGGTCACCTTCTGGACTTCGTCGCTCAGAGGAATACGTGTTTACGCGTAATCATCTCGCTCAGGCCTCAAAGCAGCCAAGTACTCGAGTATCGTGCACTGCATTGGCTGCCTAAGTGCTCGCCTCAGAGGCTCAACCGTATCTATGTCATCTAGAGTACTCTTCATCGTAAACTTATTGGTTCCACGTTTGCATGGGGAAAGTATAACTTCTTCTCCTTCAATCCTCTGTCCGTCCTTCTCCGCCATCACATAGTCAGTGTCGGCCTTCTTTGAGGAGGAAGGCCTAAAGGACTTTGTAGCCGCCACCCGTATGGGCGTCATGGGAGCCTCCTCTTCAAAAGGTAGGCTCAGCCTCACGCTCTGGCTCCTCGCAACCCCTTTACCCTTGTTTGGTACTACTCGCCTAGCTTCCACGTTCTCCTTCATTGAAGGAAACATCGACACATCTCCGAGGTTATCCGCCCACTTGACGTACTTGYGATCATCAAGTACGACAAGCCCCTCATCTATCGCCYGTTTGAGGTCAGAACAGTCTCTCTTGAGATGGTCGTCTCCCCTACAGTAGATWCAGGAATTTCTAGGTGTAGGGGGTCGTTCCTCTRCGGACTTAATAGCCGGTCGTCTCACATCCTGGTTGGATGGCCCAGGGGATCTAGGATAGTTTGGGGATTTGGGATATCCTGGCAAYGCGGGATACCCTCCTCTCTCGTRCTGTCTGCGTGGCTCTTCCCTACGATCGCCACCTCTCTCTGTCCGCTCGTAACCGCTTCGATATCCATCTCGGYGGTCCCTATCCGACTCCCATCGACCGCGGGAGTCCTCTCTATCCCTCRAGTKAAAGTTGYCCGGGCTCCGGTACCCTTCGGCATTCCCACCGTATCTGGGACTGCGCGAGTACTGGTCTCTGGGACTGMRCGGATACTGGTCGGCTCTGTCTCCTCGAATGYAAGAATCTCCCCCTCGATACMCATCACGATGGCGGTCTCTTTCTATATTTTCATCCCTGCGCCTCCTCTCTTCGTCCTCTCTACGTCTTCGGTYGTCTTCTTCTCTGYGCCTTCGATCCTCCTCATCCCTACGTCTGCGATCCTCTTCATCTCTACGTCGCCTCTCGTCCCCATCTCTTTCCCTCGCGCGATAGTCGGCCAGCGTCCGAGGGTTACKGTCTTCGACGCTTCTCCATGGGTCGGTATTCCGACGATCCCATYGCAGAGAGTAGGGAGATCCAGGCTTGTCCCGGTACGTAGTTCCGACCTTCGTTTCAAAATTCGCCATTTGCCTGGCCATTTCCTTCATCTTTTCTTGCATCTCCTCTATTACCGCGTCGTTATCCCCTGACCGATGGGATTTATCCCAGTCCATCAAATATCGTCGTTCTGCCGAAGGCTTGTCGTTGAAATCAGGGCACCTATCAGTCCCATACTCCTTGTAAAAGGAATAATCCTCGCGCTGCATGCCTCTCCAGAGCAAATCCTTATAATCATCGGCTGTCGCTTTCATGGACAGCTTAAGCAACGCCAAGAATTCCAACTTATCGTGAGGCGTCTCCCTCAATATCGCCTTTCGCTTCCCTTTTGTCAGTTTACAGAGAAAGATAGTGCATCTCTCTACTTCCGATAACTTCCCCCTTGTCATAAGGGCATCGGATACCTTCTGAAAACGCATACCAAATGCTTGGACACTCTTGCCCTCTCTCGAAGTCAATGCCCTTAAATCCTGGATCGAATACTTAACGTCTTCTAACTTGAAAAGCTCGTAAAGGCTGCTCTTATACGTAGCCCACCTCCTGTCTCTTGGTCAGGCTTCCTTTATAACCCGGCTCAGACTTGGATCGGCGTTAAACAAGAAGTTATCTATAATCTCGCTCTCAGCCCACTGACTCCGATAGGCATGTAGTTCCCACTTTTCAAGGTATTCAGTGATACCGCATCCCAAAAAAACAGGAGGCCTGGAATGTAACTCCGAAGTCTGATGCGGGATGATGACTCTATCCCTCGCCTCATATGGCAGGGGATGTGATTCCCCCGTCTCAGGGTCAAAAATCCGTCTGGCCATGGCGACTCTCTCTCTCTCTCTCTCTATCCCTCAATAACTGTTCTCTATTAAACTGGTCCCTCCAGTCTTCTCCCCCTAAGTAGCCTCTATCCTCCCTACGCTCATACACAGATGAGCGTTGAATAAACGATTCACGTCGAAAACTCGGAGTCTCGGTCTGTATCTCCGGTCGTTCTATTGGCACAGCCCTGTTGGGCTCGGTAACGGCAG
Organism: Chara braunii; assembly: GCA_003427395.1. Lineage (NCBI taxonomy): Eukaryota > Viridiplantae > Streptophyta > Charophyceae > Charales > Characeae > Chara > Chara braunii. The sequence continues at coordinate 2,892,929 of BFEA01000152.1, read as the reverse complement.
GAGGTGTCATCACCTCGGGCTCGCCGTCGTCCGGCTGCTCTACACACCTCAGAAGGGCATTCTGTCGAAGACGCTCCTTGAGGTCTCGCGGGGCCCGATCTGGCGACGCTCGATACACCGCCTATTCCTCGTCTGGATGCGGCCCCATCGTATCAGATTCCATATACTTTCCCCTCTTCCGATTTAGTGAGTCAGCACCGACACCCTGGACCTATAAATGAATCCGCAGCGCGGACCTATGAAAGAATCTGCAGCCCGGACCTATGAAAGTATCCGCAACCCGGACCTATGAAAGAATCCGCAGCCGGGACCTATGAAAGAATCCGCAGCCCGGACCTATGAAAGTATCCGCAGCCCGGACCTATGGAAGAATCCGCAGCCCAGACCTATGAAAGTATCCGCAGCCCGGACCTATGAAAGAATCAATCACTCGTCTAYGACCGCTCTCAGGATCRCAACAAGTCTCCCAGCTTCGTCTCGTATCTCGTGCTCACCCTCGATACCTAAAATCCCCGAGTTAAAATAAAGTTATCCCTCCTGCTTTTCTATGCAACGAACA